>CAMZMU010000075.1:20866746-21216200 GCA_947311845.1 Poa pratensis
AATAAATGTTTAAGACACGTAAATCTAACTACAGAAAAGGAAATCTAGGAAGTAAATTTACAAAAGAATGAATAAGATCAACTTACTACATACTACTCTTTTTAGTATTATAGCAAACAAGTGATAAGAGCATAGAAGCATCAACGGAAATGTTTTGGATTTGCAAGCTGGTATTTATGGCACATATTGAAGAGGTATAAAAAATTCACCTGCGCTACGCCCACCGTGGGGCTCGAACCCACGACATACTACATACTACTCTTTTTAGTATTATAGCAAACAAGTGATAAGAGCATAGAAGCATCAACGGAAATGTTTTGGATTTGCAAGCTGGTATTTATGGCACATATTGAAGAGGTATAAAAAATTCACCTGCGCTACGCCCACCGTGGGGCTCGAACCCACGACCACAAGGTTAAGAGCCTTGCGCTCTACCAACTGAGCTAGACGGGCTTGCCGGGTAATTTAAAATTTTGTATTATTTATAGAAAGGAAGAGTTTTGTGTTCAATGTTTGCTTCAGCGTAAACAAGCAAGCAAAGAGAAAGTTAAGTAAGCAATGATAGACAACAAGCCGTTGGAATGCAGAAAGCAAATCGCAAGAGCTTCAGAACGGCAAAGGTCAAATGGTATTCCGCTCCCAACACAATGGTTTAAATCCGACTCTGCCCAGTTTGGCACCACAACTTTCTCAGAGTACGTGCAAAAAATTGCCTATCTGGGAGGAGCCTACTCATAGCCGTTACAACAGCTAAGTGCCAGGAGGGCTTAAGTGTTCTTCCGGGTGGTTACTATACACACCACATCAATAAGAAACAACTAGAGTCTAGTCTAAATTCTCTCAATAGATATGAGGCTCCCGGTCAGTTCGATAAGCGCAAATAGCAGGAGCAAGATCCACGATAGCAGAAGCCATCAGAGGTATTTCGGGCGCCGGGACAGTTTCTTCAGGTTCACTGTCTCCTGGAGAAGAAAATTAGGAAGTTTCACAAGATCAGACCACAGTAGGTCTATGTACGAGCATTGAAATTTATAACTGAGAGAAAAGAGCAATATGAAAAATACCTGACTCTGATCATGAACATATTCGACGCGGAAGACGCATCTGCATCCCCTTATATCATGCTGTTTCCTCTGGATATCCAGAACATGTGCATCAAAATGCAATGCATCATCATTGCTCTCCTGCCATACAAATTGCAACAGGAAAATAAATAAGGTGAGAGGGAGGGGGTGGTATGCCGATGTTATCAGATATGCTACTCAAGGTTTATCGTTACCCACGTACCTTGAAGCACAGGACAAGATCTCCTTTGACAATGGTTCGGCATTCTGAGGACTCCAGCGGAATGGATTGCTGGCGGATAGCCTTCCTGACATTTATCCACTCATCCTCTTCAGCCCCAAATCCATTAAACCTCACCCGGACTTCCTACAACAGCAATGCAGAAATGTTGGGTTACATAAGAGGATAGCAATGTAGAAATACTGGGTTACATAGAGGAACAGCAATGTAGAAATATTGGATTACATGAGGAACAGAAATGGAGAAATAATTGGTTACATAGAGAACGCAACATAATTTAAGTTACTATTGTACATTCATTCTTTGTCCAATGAAATGGCATGGACGAACTCTCGTGATGAAACCACAACACGAAATAACAGACGCTTCCCTACTCAGTTATTAAACAAGTCATGGACGTAACATATAAAATGCTCGTGTATGCGAGAAAATTAATTATTATCCTTACAACTTCGCCTGAACTTGTCTTCCGGTGTGCCAAAAATACGGCAATGTCGTACCTGCATACCACAAATCAGTATGAAATTTAGTTTTGCTGCCAGAGAAACAAAATAAAGATAAAAACTTGATACCCAACCAAAACACTTCGGGTATAATACTATAATTACAGTGATTAAGATTCCTGCACCATGGCAATAACGCTAATAACATTATGGAAGTACAAGCTATCCAGGTACAGTTGCCAACGATTTCTCGGACCACTACGGTAGATTAACAAATTGTTATGATCGACTTGGATGCTCATTAGCTAGAAACATTAAAGCAAAGTTCAGACTATTCAGGGTTGACTTGTATTATTTATCAATATATATTCACCATTAGCCATGCTGAATTGCACATGCCCAAATCTCCTAATAAAACTGAGGACAACAGAACTTAACAAATCTTGATTGCTTCATACGATCACTCGATTACTCGCAAGACAACTGAATGGGGTAAGGGAAAGAAGAATGAAATTGCTGCAAATAATAGGGGAAAGGGGAAAAAAAAAGGAACAGAATTGTCGCAAGTAAAAGAATCCTCACCATGCAGAATCCCTTGATGACCTAGCCTCAAACTGCAGGTCTTCAAGTTCAGGAACCTTATCTGTACTCTCTGAAAAGAAGCCAGCGCGTATTTTTATTAGTAAATGGTACAACCGTACAAACACCAAGCATAAGTTCTAACAGACAAATACTTCAAGCAACCTTTGAGTAAATCCGGGGAAAGTGCATCCTCATTGTTTGAAATACTTGTATCAAGAGCTTGAACTTTTTCTTCAGAAGGCTCAGCCTTTAGTTCAGAAACTAACACATGAGCCTCCGAGGCTAAAATCTTTTCTTCAGAAGGTGAAGCCTTTATTTCAGAAACTAACACATGTGCTTCTGAGGCTAAAGTTTTTTCTTCCGAAGTAGTAGGCAAGCACGTAGGTTTAGTAGTTGTAGTTGATGCTGGGAGCTTATCAATAAACCATCCCCGAACCTGTTGAAAGACATGTCATACGAACTCACTTGGTGAAACATGGACAATTCAAAAAGACATTGTCACCTGTGTAGCCTGTAGTGCTCTACTTCCGGTTCGAGCTGCAGAACGACTGCACACGGGAGCAGAGAATGAGATCAATTATCACAAGTGTTACTTATAAACTACTACATTTAAGTATGCTTCACAGATATAAGGGTGAGTTTTGAATCACCCTTTGTAAATACAGTCATGTCATGCTTAGAAAGAACAAAATAATTCACTTCGATCCTCCTATTAGTTTCTCCCAAAAATTGCAACTGATATATATACTCCCTAGGTTAAGAATCAATAACACTGCATCATAATTCACATCCTAGCAGTCCAGCACTCACTTAAATTCTTCAGCAAGCTTCTCACAGAAATTATCATCCAAGACTTTTTCTTTTCTTCCTGAAACCAACTTTTCCATCCTTGCAATCTGTACCAAGAAGTACTTCTAATTAGCAATCGCTAGCATTACAAATAGTGAAAAAGACAGGTAAGAGGCATGACATGATAAGAAAAATGGCTATTGACCAGTTCCAAAAATACCAACATGTTGCTATGGTATATTCTTTGTTTACAATCATCAAGACCAGAATCGAAATAGGATAGGAATGGGTGACATCCAGGTAGTATTGTTAAATTACATAACAAACTAAACAATCCAATAATGCTCAGACATGTACTGAAGCCATGCCGATTTTCAAACACAGGTATGCAGCTTGGACGCAGCGCCTGAGGTAACATATATGCAACATAGCACAACAGTAACTCCTTGCATAGTAGTAACATTATATTCTTTAGAGGACCCATAACAAACTCTCAATCTGGGTAAACCGAACTACAAAGCACTTCATGATAGCTTGTTCTAAAATGGATAAGCAATACAAGAAAAAAAATGCACCTGCAGGGTTTCGCTGCATTGCGCCAAATAACTTGAAATCCTTTTGATGGGAGCTATTTAGGAACAGCTTGAATGGTTTTCTATTCAGGAGCAAACATATTTTTCATGTTTGTTGCTCTTATTAGAACATGTAGAAGAGGAATATTAAGAAAGATTGTTCAATAACTGCCAAAAAAAGTTTTTCAATCCACATCGAGCTGTAATAGATATTTTTCACTGCTCCGCCGGTGATGGATCCCCTGATCTCATGAAAGTACCAAATTCAACCTATGCGCTATCACATTCACATCTCGAAGACAAAGAAGAGAAATAAAAAATCTGTCGATATTCATTTACAAATAGGCCCAGTTTAACACAAATGCGAGATGTTGTGTACTAATAAAAAACCCGAAAGGAATCACCTCAACCAGTTTTATCACCATAACTAAGATTAGGTCTCACATTTCAATGTTTCTCACAATCAAAGGACTCGTTTGCTATCTACAAATAGAATCATGCAATGCAATGTACCAACAACTACATTCCCAATGTTGCGTGGACTGGTCACCTGAATTCCTGAACCAATATTCACTCCAACCGTTTGGGAATCACCCCTAATAAACCAAACCCCAGTGACCTATTCATCAGAGACCACATTGTTACAGCAGTACCACCAATGTGCCACCGAAGAACACAATATGGCAACTAGAGCAGGGACAATCACAGTAAAAAGAAGAATCAACATTCATGCACCGAAGACAGCATGCCGCCTCCCGAATGTTGTTCACCAGCATATGCGGCGGAAAAAAGTTTCAAAATAAGTGTGTGCTGCAGCTACAAGCCTACAATAACCCGATAAATCCACTCCTCTCGAAAAAGAGTTTCCTTTCACCAAGAGACCCTCCCTGATGGAACCCGCAACGAGGGGAGGGGAAAACCCCCAACGCAAAACCCAAGAAACCACCGCACCCAAAAACGCAATGGGGGCAGCATCTAAACACCTGGATCGCATCAAACGGTAAGCATCATCTTCCGATTGAATCAGGGAAAGCTGCTATCTTGCCCGGCGCCTAAAGTATAGCCAGTACGGGGAAGTTGCAGGACGCAGCAGAGAGCAGCTTACCCCCAGTACATCAGGGAGTAGAGGAGGGGGGGAGCGGGTGGGGATGAACGGCGCTGTACCTCGGTGGGCGCGAAGCGGGTGCTGGATCGCCGCTCCATGGCTCGCCGGCGGCGAGGTGGAGGCCGGGCGGCGCGAGGAGGACGGTGAGTGGGGAGAGGGAGGCGGCGAGGCGACGGACTCGAGTCTGTCCAACCACCAGCGGCCAAGGGTAATTATGGAGAGTGGAGGAGCAGGATGCGCCGAGCGTGCAGGCAGAGAGAAGGGAGTAAACAATTTTGTGAGTAGAGAGGAGAAGCAGGCAATCCCGGAAAGTGGGGTACCCCACGGGAAGCGGGGTGGACCCCGCTTGTGAGCTGCTGACACCTCAGGACCGTGAGATGGAAGCTACCAGAGCAACTTGAAAAAAAATCGTCCTCACACCCAAGCCATTCTATTCACTGTTCAGAGGTGCAAGTAGTTTGGTAATGATACCAAAGTTCGACATAATCATATTATATATGGAAATCTCTAAAGTATTGAAACACATTTTTTCAATCCATACACCCAAGTTAGCAACCGGTCCAGTCATAAGGAGATCCCATATCATTTTTTTTTAACCTAGGCAAAAGATCTGTCATTTTCTTAATAAAGAAAAAGACATAGAGTTGACCGGTTAATTAGCGGAAAACCGGCCTCAAACCGAAACAAACACCCTCGTCGCCCGTCATGGAACACGACCGTCGCGAGGGGACACACACAGAGCCACCCTGGCTACCAAACAAGCTGCACACACACCGCCGAAGACAAGGGTCACCGCTAGGTTGCCCATCGACATCGTCGTCATCACCTCTCAGTAGTGACGGAGCTAGCATGTCAGGGTTGGGTTCAAGTGAACCCAATGAATTTGTAGTAATCTACACTAAATTGCTACTTACTACGGTTTATCACTTAGTCAGACCTCATAACTATGTAGAGATGAAACCATTGACTTATCTTGCTGGCTTCGACCCTGCCTCTCAGTGACTCCGATTTCGTCAACTTTGGCCACCGAGGAAGATCTCGTCGAAGCGGCCTCGTGAAGCTCACATCAGCCTATGCCAAACATATGACTCTTCGCGCAACATATCATCTTTTTTGTTTTCGTTAGCAGCTGAAGGTTTGTCTTGCTTGTTGAGGAGTAGGTGAATTTCAGAAAATTTAGTGGGCATCCAAGTGGTACCCACCGCACCTCTGCTCAATCATCTTCTTACATATGACAGCTTGCTTTTCTTCAAGGCAAATACCGATGCAACTGAGGAGGTTAATGATGATTTACAATCTTATTATCAATCTTGTGGGCATAGGATAAACCTGAGCAAATCATCCATACATTTTGGTAAAGGAGCTTCATAACTGATTCCTGGTGTCGGGGATGTAATCCCCGGTACCCCAAAGCTACTGGTTTTACGGAGTTAACAGAAGAACATGAAATAAATAACTAGAGAATAAAGGAAAAGGCCGGAGTGGCAGCACGGGCCGATTTGTAGCTGCCCAGGCCTCCAGCCTCTGCTGGACCGAGTTGAGGCCACAGCCTCGGAGCCTCTGGGCAGGCCGAAATGCATCCTCCAGCCTCGGTGGGCCGAAAGGCCTGGCCTCGGTAAGCTGGCGCCGCCAGTCTCGGCGGACCGAGTCAACATGCATCCCGGACGGGCCGAGTTGTCCTTGGCAGGCCGAATCCTCCTGCGAACCTCGGTTGAGCATGGACCGATGCTGCTCACTCGGTTGGACCGAGGCTTCTCCAGCTCGCCAGGCCAGCTTCTGCGCCATCTCGGACGGGCCACTGCTGGGTGATGCATGTAAAATGCATACATGAACTTTGCACTTTAATTGCTTATATTCCAATCATATTTGCATCATATAAGGGTTATATCAATGTTTTATAATGATTTTGGGAATACTTCATAGTTTTCCCATTTATTTGGAATTAACCCTGTTTTTCCAGAAAACGTCTTTTTTAGTGTTTCAGACTTTCCGGGAGCTTCGGGACTCCAAAAAGGGCAAGGTCAAAGAGCACGGTTCAGAATTTTCGAGACGAACGCAATGGGCTCAAATTGAAGACCAGAAGCCCAACCAGCTGGAAATTAGAGGGCCCCACGCGGCCCCTGTACCTGGCCGCGTGAGACCACCTCGTTTGGTCCTCGTGGCTCCGCAGCCGTCGATCCTTTCTCCACCGCCTTCGTCTTGACCTAAAAACGCCTATAAAAAAGGTCCCATGACGTTTCGCGAAAAGAGGCGGCGGAGAAACAGAAAACCACGAAACAGAGAGACAGAAGGCTGCCGCCGGAGAAGATCGGAGGGGGGAAACGCCGCCGGAATCGCCTCCGGAGGGCTCCACCCCCCTCCGGCGTGTTCATCATCAACATCTACAGCAAGAACTTCTTCACCATCATCACCATGATGAAGGGGGAGTAGTCCACCCCCTGGACTAGGGTTTGTGGTGGTAACTTTTGTATCTCTCCTCTCTCTTGAGCTTCACTAATTAGTACCGTATGAGCTGCTGAACATGATTACGGTCATCTATGTAATACCTTTGTGGTGAATATTGTGGTGTGAGATGATTTGTTATGCATTTACCGTTGTGTTGGAGCTTTTGTGATTTGTCACACTTTGAAGTATGATGTATGTGGGTACGGGATGGCCGATGTGACACGGCATAGGTATTGAGTGACACAGTACCGCCCAACGTCCTTTATCTGGGGGTAAAAAGAAAGAGTATGATGTGGGAGTGAGAGAAACCACGCTAGCCTCACGAGGGGTGTCCTAGCAACACAAATGAGTATTTCTTTCAACTATGTGTTTTAGGACATATAGCCGTCATAAAAAGCTACCATTAAAATATGACAATTGTGTGTACTTTATCTATAACATGATGATCACCGTAGATGAGAGAGAGAGAGGATTAAGTGAACCCATGAACCATGTCCATTGTTCCTATAAGAAACACACACTTGAGCTTGTCCTCTTGCTACATAGAGGATTGGGCTTTCTCTCTTTGAGAGCTTTCACTTGCTACTACCTTTGTCTTGTCCTCTTGCAAAGAAGAGGACTGGGACACTTTTACATCCATCAAACCAACCATCTTGTTCTCTAAACTTGTTTAGTGCATAATCAACTAAAACTTGTGACACTTTAGTTGTAGGGAATAGATAACTTTTCCTTCTTGCTCCTGCGGATCGATACCTTACTTCCACATTGAGAGGTGCTACAGTGATCCCTTGCTCTTGGGGGTTATCACTGGGCCGAGCTCCCTTGTATCGGGCTGGACCGAAGTCCCGTAGCCTCGGTTGAGCATGGGCCGATATCACAGTTTCTACCGTACGAAGCAGAGGAGATCGGGCCACTCCAGGCTGAGCTGAGATCGCTGCATCGCCACATCGCCCTCGACCGGCATCTCCCACGTCTCGGGCAGGCCAGGACCGCGCAGCCTCGGACGGACCGAGTTCGCTGTGCCTCGGTTGGACGTCATCTCCATCGATCCGAGTCTCCACTTCAGCCACTGCCTCGGCACTCAAGTCAACCCCCGACATCCCCAGCTCTTCTTCGACCGGATCATCATCGACCAACTCTACCTCGACCGGGATATCCGCATCTCCGACATTCCCGGCTGCTACCTCGTCAAGTACAAGATTCCCCGGTAACACGCCGTGGATCCCGGAGACAAGCAGTAGAAGACAACAGGAAGGACGGACGGGACGTGCCAGCCCATCCCCATGACGCCGCTACAGTGCGGACAAGACCCCAGTAGTCAAATCAGCATGACAAGACTCCAGTAGTCATGTCAGCTACAGTGTACCGTGAACAGTGTTTCTTGTCTCCTTGTCTCCTCACTTGTCCCCTGGGCACCTATATAAAGGGCACCAGGAGGAAGAGGTGGAGAGAGCGCTCACGCGGGCTCATTTCCCCCTTTGCCTTAGCTTCTTCTTCTTCCTTGCTCACCTCTCCATGGCTAGCTCCATACAGCTCGAGGAGCATTTGTACCCACCGCATATGAGATGAGAATACACCAAAGTAGGATAGATGCTGCAATAGGGGTTTTACCTCCTCACGAGGGCCCCGAAGCAGGGTAGATATTTGTGTCTGCAGTGTTCTTCGTGTGCGATTCCATCGCGCAATCCCTCCCCGAATCCCCATGGCATCTGCGTGATTCCCACCACGACAGTTGGCGCCCACCGTGGGGCTGATAGTGGCGCTTGCTGGATCAATTCGGACGGGACCTTCGTCATCAACGCGGGGACTCGACATCACCATTGTTCCACTCGCTCAAGCTTGCCGCTGTACGCAGTGGCTGGCGCAGTCTACACCAACGATCACCATCAACAGATCCGGGTAACTGCCCGCCACTTGCCCAGATCATGTCGGTTTTACCGATCCAATCGGCACCAACGAGGCTCAGTGAGTATTTTACTTGGTACCGCGCACAGATAGTCAATCTCAAAAATAGCTCGGGGACTGCCCCTTCCTGTTTGCTTAGTTGTTTGCCCCGGGAGCAAAGTGTTTTGACCCGGGAACTAGACAGTCAGTCAGTTTAGCTTCTGCTCCTAGATAAGAAAGGTGACTCGGGGACTCGGTTGAGTCCGAGTTTGCATCCTCGTGCATGATAGAGCTACAGGTTTTACTTTCCGACATATGTTATAGTTCGTTGCCTCTGTTAGTAGAACTGCTATTCCCTTTAAAAATTCATGATATATTTGCTGGACTAACATTGAAAGGTGGTATCGGTTTTGCTGAAAACATTCGTTACCGGGTCACCCTGAAAATCCGGGTCATCCTGAAAATCCGGGTCACCCTGAAAATCCGGGTCATCCTGAAAATCCGGGTCAGCCTGAAAATCCGAGTTACCCTCCGAGTCAAGGTTGGGAAATCCGAGTTAAGCTGGGAAATCCGACATATATTGGTCATGTCCGGCATAAAAGTGGCTCAAACCGAGATATTGGTGGCCTAGGCCGACATATTGATATCCAGGCCGGCATTAGCGTTTTCCTCGACTGCTCCAACAACACTGCCTTGTAAGTATCAGTTATATGTCTGCATTATGCTTCTAGATAGTTTCAAACAGTACTCGGGGACTGCCCTCTCTTTTCTGTCTTGCTTAGTTGTTGTTTCCCCGGGAGTGAGATGTCTTAACCCGGGGACTGGCCGGCCAGTCAGTTTACTTTTTCTACTGTATCTGTAAAATAACTCGGGGACTCGGTTGTGACCGAGTCTGTGTCTGCATGCATAGTTTTGCTACTAGAAGTAATCTCTGTCACATGCTTTAAATATTTCCGCCTGTTAGTAGATTCGTTGTTTAAATTAAATATTCAGTATATATATGCATGTACTAACATTGAAAGGTGGCATCGGTTTTACCGAGACAATATTCATCACCAATATCATGGTTATGTTGGTTATCTCAAATCACCTAAGATATCATGGCAATATCGGTATTCTCCAAATCACCGTTTATGACGGTTTGACACAGTATCACGGTATCACCCCCAATCTCCAGATCGCCGTTTATGTCGGTTAGCCAGAGTATCATGGTATCCTGCAATATCTCCAGATCGCCGTTTATGTCGGTTAGCCAGAGTATCATGGTATCCTGCAATATCTCCAGATCACTGTTTATGTCGGCTCGCCAGTGTATCATGGCAGTGTCGGTATTCTCCAGGTGCCGTTTAGTTCGGTCTGACAACATATCATAGCATCATTCTGTATCCCCAATCATCGTTTGTGTTGGTTTGCCAAAGGCAATCTATGAGATATCTCCGTGCAGGTTTTATGTCGGTCCAGCAGTGGCTGGAGACATCTATGTCGGCAAACGCCCAGAGTGGCTAAAACCGGCATTCGAGATATGCTTATGTCAAACCAGCAGTGGCTGGAGACATCTATGTCGGTAAACGCTCAGAGTGGCTAAAAACCGACATATGTGATATGCCTATAGAGAGGCCGAGGTACCGAGACATATGTGATATGCCAGAGAGGTCGAGGCACCGAGACATATGAGATATGCCCAGAGAGGCCGAGGTACCGAGACATATGAGATATGCCCAGAGAGGCCGATATACCGAGACATGTGAGACATGCCCATGCGGGCGCTATGTTAAACTAGTTAAGGCTGGAGACATCTGTTGGTGAATGCCCAAAGAGGCTAAACCGACATATGAAACATGCTCATGCAGGCAGTGTGTCAGACTGCCCACTATCGGCAGAGACATCTATGTGTGATCATGCCCATGCATTCAACACATTTCCAGTGCAAACTGTCCATCTCGTTGTTGATTCGGGTGAGCTCGGTCAACCGGATGTCGCATTTGGCTTGGAGGGCATGGCCAGACGACTGACTTACGATGGTGCCCATGCAGGCAGGATGTTGTGTATATGGAGGTTCTGATGTTGGTTATTTGTTTTTGGTAAGACTGCGCGCGACTCTGCGAGTCCCCCGCAGCCTCGGGGACTAATGTCGGGGATGTAATCCCCGGTACCCCAAAGCTACTGGTTTTACGGAGTTAACAGAAGAATAGGAAATAAATAACTAGAGAATAAAGGAAAAGGCCGGAGTGGCAGCACGGTCCGATTTGTAGCTGCCCAGGCCTCCAGCCTCTGCTGGACCGAGTTGAGGCCACAGCCTCGGAGCCTCTGGGCAGGCCGAAATGCATCCTCCAGCCTCGGTGGGCCGAAAGGCCTGGCCTCGGTAAGCTGGCGCCGCCAGTCTCGGCGGACCGAGTCAACATGCATCCCGGACGGGCCAAGTTGTCCTTGGCAGGCCGAATCCTCCTGCGAACCTCGGTTGAGCATGGACCGATGCTGCTCACTCGGTTGGACTGAGGCTTCTCCAGCTCGCCAGGCCGGCTTCTGCGCCATCTCGGACGGGCCACTGCTGGGTCGAGCTCCCTTGTATCGGGCTGGACCGAGGTCCTGTAGCCTCGGTTGAGCATGGGCCGATATCACGGTTTCTACCGTACGAAGCAGAGGAGATTGGGCCACTCCAGGCTGAGCTGAGATCGCTGCATCGCCACATCGCCCTCGACCGGCATCTCCCACGTCTCGGGCAGGCCAGGACCACGCAGCCTCGGACGGACCGAGTTCGCTGTGCCTCGGCTGGACGTCATCTCCATCGATCCGAGTCTCCACTTCAGCCACTGCCTCGGCACTCAAGTCAACCCCCGACATCCCCAGCTCTTCTTCGACCGGATCATCATCGACCAACTCTACCTCGACCGGGATATCCGCATCTCCGACATGCCCAGCTGCTACCTCGTCAAGTACAAGATTCCCCGGTAACACGCCGTGGATCCCGGAGACAAGCAGTAGAAGACAACAGGAAGGACGGACGGGACGTGCCAGCCCATCCCCATGACGCCGCTACAGTGCGGACAAGACCCCAGTAGTCAAATCAGCATGACAAGACCCCAGTAGTCATGTCAGCTACAGTGTACCGTGAACAGTGTTTCTTGTCTCCTTGTCCCCTCACTTGTCCCCTGGGCACCTATATAAAGGGCACCAGGGGAAGAGGTGGAGAGAGCGCTCACGCGGGCTCATTTCCCCCTTTGCCTTAGCTTCTTCTTCTTCCTTGCGCACCTCTCCATGGCTAGCTCCATACAGCTCGAGGAGCATTTGTACCCACCGCATATGAGATGAGAATACACCAAAGTAGGATAGATGCTGCAGTAGGGGTTTTACCTCCTCACGAGGGCCCCGAAGCAGGGTAGATCTTTGTGTCTGCAGTGTTCTTCGTGTGCGATTCCATCGCGCAATCCCTCCCCGAATCCTCAAGCGTACGTTCGGCCCCAGACTAAGCCATCCCCATGGCATCTGCGTGATTCCCACCACGACACCTGGTGATATTAAACTTTTCTTGGAAGTGTCTAGTGAATTCGAGTACCTAGGAATAGGATACCAATGGATGTTGGGAAGTCAACCATTGAGGCCTTTAAGTATATCAAGAATAGAATCTGGAAAAATGTCCAAGGATGGATGGAGCATGAGGCAAAGGAGTTCAAGTAAAGTCGATCACTCAAGCTATACCAACTTTTTCTATGTTGTGTTGTAAGCTCCCGAGAGGGTTGTGCAAGCACATTAACTCCATGATCAGGAGTTTCTGGTGGGGTCGAAGTAAGGAAAACATGAACCTCAACAGGTATCTTGGGATTACTACCTATATGAAAGACAAGCGATTTCTCGCTCTCTCCGCGCTCGGGCTACTGTTCTAATGAACAGTAGCTACAGTGTTGAACAGTACCCCGTGGAGGGACCTATTTGCAATTTTCCAAAAACTTAGGGACTTTCCTGCAAAAGTGCCTCCACATCTACCCTCCCCCATCTCTCTCTCCCGTGCGGCACCAACGTCGCCGCCGCCGCCGACGCGCACAACTGCCACTCTGCTCCTCCTCCGACGAATTCAAGCACGCATGAAGCTCCGCCGTCCTTGCCTCTCCCTCCTCGCCGAAGATCGAGTGCCGGAACGGCCGGAATCGCCGCCCTCGTGCTTTCCTTCCCCAACTCCGGCCGCTGCCGCTCGATTCGCCGCCCACTGCCAGTCCCAGGCCTCGCCGAGCCTCCCAACATCTTCGTGCTCAGCTCATGGTCCTCCTGCACCTCTTCCCGACCTCCCCGTGCTCCCTGTGCCCGTGTTCGTGCTTTCTGTCCGCCGCCACCGTGTTTTGGTCACCGCCGGCGGGCTGGCGACCATTTGGTCCCGCGCTCCGCCTGTACGGCTTCCCCACATCGCCGTCCCATCGAAACGCGCGACTCCAGCTCCGCGCGTGTCCTGCAGCGAGCAAAGCGAGCTCGCCGAAGTTCCGCGCGACCTCGCCGGAATTCGCCAAAGCCGCCCCAGCTCCCCGTGCCGCTGACACATGGGCCCTGCATGTCAGCGTTTTATTATTTTCCACAAATATTTTCAAAAATATTAATTTCCCGACATGTGGGTCCCCTCTGCCAGTTTTAAAATAATTACACAAAAAAAGCTGAAAATTACAAAATTCATATCTTCTAATCCGTAATTAAGAAAAATACAAATAATATACTAAAATTTGCACAAAAATGTAATCTTTGCAACTAACACATTTGCCTGCATGCTTAAACAACTTCAAAAAAAAATTAATTAGAAAAACTAATATAACCTTTTAAAACAATTATGGAGCTTATTGAAATGACAATTTTTCCCCCTCTTTTTTTCCCACATGTAATTTTTGTTTTGCTACTTTAACTTAAAGAACTATTGCTCCCTACCCGTGTGAAATTAAAACTTAGAAGGATGATTTAACAACGATTTCATAGCGACAACTGTTCAACGACACTTATTCCACTAAAATCAATTTTAAATGGATTTTTCCTTCCGTGTTTTCCAACTGCACGCAAATATTGATCTTCATCGGATGAGTTTTCGCAAAGGGTGCGGCGCGTCGCCCTTGGTGACAAATTAATTAGGCTAACATGCTGACTATTTATGGCATATGACCAAAATTCAAATTTGAATATTTTACTATTTTGAATATCTTTTACACCTAACCATTCTACCAACGTGAAAACAATTCAAATCTGAATGACTTCCCAATTCGAACAAATTCTAAAATCCGAACAATTTTCCAACCGCAAAGTATTTTTGAAGTCCAACAAAAAAATGAATATTTTAAAATTTTAAATAGTATTTCAAAACTGCCCATTTCACAAACGTGAAAAGAAATCAAATCTGAATAACTTCCCAATTTGAATGTTTTTTTAAAATCTGAACAATTTCCAAACGCAAACTACTTTTTAATTTCAACAATTTTCACATCCGAACAATTTTTTAATGTGGCCATTTTCAAATTTAAATTTTTTACAAAGCGGTATTTCTTCTTCTAACGACGGATTTCGACATTTCCAATTTAGCGGAAATTTAGAGAAAATAAACGACAAATTCAGATGGATTACGACATTTCCGAATACAACGTATGCGTCGTGACGGCAAAAAAAAAGCATGCTTCAACACTCACATTTAGTGAAAATTTCGATAAAATTTAATAGCCGACAAATTCCGACGGATTTCCACATCTCCAATTTAATGAAATTTTTGACAAAATAGACGACAAATCCCGACAAATTACGACATTTCAAAATACAGCGGTGTCATTTCTTTGCACTTAAATTCAAAAAAAAAAAATTCTTTGCACTGCGTCATTCAGCTTGTGGGATCTGAAACATTACGCATTCAGTTTGCGACAACAAAAATATGTATGTCAGTATTCTTCCCGTACTTGAAAACCCATCATGGGAACTTTGCATCCTGTCTTGCTGCAAATGTAAGAATTACCTGTATCTTGCCACAATTATCTTCTTCTTAGTTCTTAGCAGTACAGACTAAAGGGAAATATATTTGTCTTACTGTATTTTACTTTCAGCTAGCACTGCAATGTTGCACATGATAGACATGGAGAAAACCCATGTCTCTTCTTTTCTAATGCTGCATTTTAATTTCCATGTATATGCATAACATTACTATTTAGACAACTCTCGGCTCATGAGGTCAATGTCAAGAGATTTAAAAGAGTAGTTTGATTGAGCCATTCTTGGTTAAATCTACATATATATAAATTCTTACGAAGAAAATTAATTCCTAGAAAATCATTGGTACCTCCAGGATCTTGCTACTGAAGCATTGCCCTTGCCTGTACTTATTCATGTATTTGTCATTCTTTTTTGCCTTTTAGATGCATGGTATCTAGATTACAGCCTCTTGCTATTGGATTTATATGTTTGTTTCCGCCTTTTGTTACTAGATCATTTTCTGATTTTGTTGCTACATTTGCACTGTCTTTTTTTAAGACTTTGATCTGCTGATTGATGTTATAAGAACCACCTTTAACTTGACATAAATGAATGTTGGTGCGTCCCATTTGAATTGATTACGAAGTGTAGTACATAGACCTGTATCTAGGTGCATCTATTAGTTTGTACAGTAAAATCTCCTGTATATGGTTAATTGATATTTATGAGTGCGGATTACAAATATTTATTTCATGGATACACACATGGACTGAGCTAGGAGTATGGTAACGTGATGTTTCTAAAATCACCAACGACTTACAGTTTGCCATTTCTTTTTTTTTTGAAAGGGAGCCGTGTACATGATCAAGCAAAGGAAGAACACACACGCACGAACTCAAGAACAGAGCACTCCACACACGGCGAACCTGGCACCACCACGCACACCACGCACCCGAGGAAGAAGCTCAGCCAACCATGTTGAAAAGCCGCATAATCCATCCAACGCAGGCGCCGGAATCTTGCCGCTGAACGAGTATCGGCGCTGAGCCGCCGCCAGGCCACCATCATCGCCTCACGCCGGAGACGAAGATGACGGCTCCGTCCATCTTCCGCAAGCCCACCAAGGTCGTCGACGAAGGAGAGCACCGTCCCTGCACACTCCCAAGCTTCAAGCTCCTTCACACCGCCACCCGGGCTCTGCACCACCGCCGGAGGGAGCGGCGACGCAGCGGCGAAAAAGCCCAGGGACCAAAATCCCCGCACACCAGATCCGCGGCGCCGACCCGCCATCCGGACGCAGGGGCCTGGAACCTCGAGAAATCCGAAGATCCGCGAGCTCCAGCTAGACGAGCGCGCCGTCACGGGCCTCCGAAGAACACCTGCAACAGAGAGGAAGCACGCCGCCGCCAAAACCACCACCGACCGCACCTCCACCTCCAGGGCGCCGCCGGCTAGGCCTCCTACCAAACCTACACTATATACAAGACGGGATCCGGGGATTCCCCCGCCTCCCGCTGCCGGAGCAGCCGCCGGAGACGGAGAAATCCCGCGGATCGCCGCCGCACACGGTGGTTTCGCGGGAGAGGTCCAAGAAATCGCCTCTTCGCTACTGTAGCGAGAGGATAAGGGTCGGAGTGGAGTTACAGTTTGCCATTTCATTTGCTTACAGGTCAAACAATGATGGCAAAGGATCAGCTAGAGCTCTGTTTCAAACGAATCGAGACTTAGCTTAGTTAGGTGATATTCTAAGCCTACCACATTGTTTATATTGATTCTACATCTTTACAAAAACTGATATAACAAGTATTCTCATCAAGGGCGCGGCGTGCGGCCGCGCCAAATTCAACTAGTATGATGACTAGACCTAAGCAATTTTAGAGATATGGAGCGCTTTAACTTGGCGCTTCTAACTCGCCAAACGTGGTGACTACTTACTGGTCCTACTACGCTAAGCGCGAGAATCTTAAAGGTTGTTTATTACCCGGTTGGAAATATAATGTCGGCTGGTCTTGGACCAAGGTCTAGCAAATACGCTTGTTAAGAAATTGGAAGCAAACTGCTCCCTCCGTTCCTACTAATTATAGGATGTTTTATCTATTTTCCGATTCGGATGTATCTAAACGTGTTTTGGTGTGTAAATTCAATCATTTTATTCCGTATATAGACTACATTGAATATTTAAGACACCTTTTAATTTTGAACGGGCAAATCAATTAAATGCGATATGAAAAAAATAATCAAGGCGGGGATAGCTCAGTTGGGAGAGCGTCAGACTGAAGATCTGAAGGTCGCGTGTTCGATCCACGCTCACCGCATTGTTTTGTTTTGTTCCTCAATCCTTATTACTCCTATCTTTTTTTTCCCTTTTTGCCTATGGAGTTCAGAGAAAGGTCGTGTGCAAAACGGACTAAAACTGGAGTCCCGAATCTCCTAGAATTGTCAAGTTCCCTAATCTCCCAGAATCGGAGTCCGAGTTCGAGTTCAAACATGGACGCCCAGCGGGAACGCGTGAGCTAATCATAACTGGACGCCGTGCCTTTCGTTGCTCGCTTCCTTTCTGAAATTCCTGCTCCCTCCCAATCACCTTCCCACATCTTCTCGGCTCTGTTCGTTTCTTGCGCCATCGGGGAGACAGAGTCGAGCCCCATGGAGATCTGCAGCCGGAAGCGCAAGTCGCTCGACGCCGCAACGGAGACAGTCGGCCCGGAGCACGCGCGGGAGATCGTTCGGCAGCGGTTCCAGGCAGAACTCGTCGCGGTCCGCCGCCTCCTCAAGAAGGCGGCCGCCGTGCCGGTGCCACGATCCGAGGAACCTCTGGCCAAGAGGAGTAAGAAGGCGTCTCCTCCTCACGTGATCAAGCGCAAGAAGATGAAGGCGTCTCCTCCTCACGCGATCAAGCACAAGAAGATGAGGGAGCTGCTGAAGGCCGACCTGGAGAAGCTAGCGTCGGAACTTCCCGATCACATCAGGCAGTTGTTGATGAAGCATTGCCGTGCCATCCGCGGCGACGAAATGGAGATCGAAATCCACGCCGTCCAGGACGAGGCCATCCTCCAGTTACGGAAGCAGCTTGATGAGTTCGTTCGAGAGAGGACAGATCAAGAACAGCAAAACGGCAAGATGACGGCCCAAGAAGAAGAGGAGGAAGATGTTGACATCGTTGGCGGCGTCTCCCCCTTGCTGATTGCACCGGCGCCGCTGCAGCTCGCCCGAGAGGAGGACGAATACGTGGACATCTGCGGCGACGCGTCACCGGTGGCGATGCCGAAGAATCTTGGCGGTGACGCAATCTGCAGCGGCAGCCCTAGCTCCAGCAGCAGCTCGGATTCAGACTCAGACTCCGTAAGCGACAGTGATTCAGATTCTGATTCAGACGAGAGCGTCGACAGTCCAGCTCCGGCAGAGCGCGTCGCCACGCCTCCAAGAACCGAGCTGATCGCCCGTGCCAAGGAGGCGAGATGCAGGGCAAGAGAAAAGGCCCGTCAGGACGTGCTTGAGGCAGAGAGGACGGCCATACCCAGTGAGACGATACACTGGACGGTCATCAAGAGCCTCGACATCCACGAGTACGGCCTCGGCCCACACAGCTTGTTCCGTTGGCTTGGACTCTCCCTCAAGGTTGAAGAATGCGGCATCGAGCAGCAGCATCCTCCTCAGAGTTTCGAAGAAGAATTGGAGGAAGGGGAGATCCGGTCGTGAATTTGGCTAGCAAGATGCTGACACTTGATATTTTGCTGATTCTTTTTTTTTTCGACAAGGAGTCCATGTGTTGTCGATGCCTTGAATAAAGAAGTCGTGTAAACCATGTAGAATGTATGCTAAAGATGACTGAATATACGAAATTATTTGATCCATTAATTGGAGGATCAGCCAAATTAGTGATCTCTGTTTTGTATACATGTTTGCAGTGCATAAAACTGTATTTCTCAATTGCTCTATTTCTGCAAAAGAGTAGTTAAGAAAACGGGAAAACTGATTTAACATGAACTACTTATACAAGATCATCACCATTTCTCTCGGAGCACAACGTTCTATTTCTGAAAGGGAAAAGTGAAGACGAACAATGCCTTCACAGCAGCTCGGCTGCTTAGTGTTCAGAAACATATGGCTTGTGCGGTTGTGTTTGTGCTTGTGGACAGCATGGCAATGTGCTGCAACCGTTTGCTTGGTTCTGCACAATTCGTCGCGAGAAGCCGAGAAGAGCTACAATCAACCCTCATGTTATACCCAGTTCATGGCTCAATCTGCTATGATTTATGAACATGTGGAATTAACAACAGAACAACTTCAGCTTCAGCCAATGGCCAAGAAAATATATACTAGGAAACATGAGTTGTTTCTGAATGATGTATCTTTATTCCATTTTATTTTTCTGGCAGACAGTCTTTCGGGTTGGGAAAATGAGATGGAAGGTTACTGATGATCCTATTTATAAGGAAAAGGTTACTTCTAGCCTTGATCTTTTGGAGTTTCGAGTGTGAATATCTCGAATGAGGGTAAATGTTATTTCTTGGGCGAACGACGGAACTGCTGTATATTTCAGATTAGTCATGCCTACTCTGAAATTGTAGATGAGGCCAGACTAGTTTCACATGCCACCCCTTACTTCATTTAGGCCATGGTTGTTGATATTTTTTGGACCGGCACAGAAGCAAGTGTCTTCTCTGAATACCGATGTACGTGAGCTTATTTCGTCACTGCCTCACCGGATATTAAATGGATTTACAATATGAGAAATGCCATTAATATGGCTATTTTTTTACATACATCCCACTTTCAACATTTCATTAACTTCACCTTGGTAGTCTCTATTTCGTGACAGACTGTTGGATTTCTATCTTCTCTAACTTGCTGTCTCACCAACGCAATTTGTCCTTTCGTCGTCGACAATAGTTCTCTTAGTGCATCTGGTGGCACATCTGTCGTTGAATTCTGGAATGGATGGATGGCAGAGGTTTACGATTGTCTTGTGTCAGACATGGCATTCTTGAGTTAGTTTTGTCAGGTCCAAACAAAAGCGTTTGGCTGCACTCTGACCATTGAGAATGAGCAGTCTTGCCCTACCTAAAACATGCTTAATGTGATTTATTTCTTCATGGCCATCAAACTAACTTTTCATCTTGAGAATCAGCATGCTAACGGAAGTATGCAGGAACCTTGCAGACGGACAAATGAGATTGCGCGCGCCGACTACCATGAGTGTTGTCTGAGAAATGGTGTCTTAGCGTTCAGAGAGGGAAGGACCCTGGAGTGGTGATGCTGACCCAAGGCCGTGTAAGATCAACGCAGTGAGTTCAATGGATGGGTAACACAGTATGGCTCATTTTGGCGCTGTTATGGGGCAAGTAAACATTTCTTAGTTCCAGAACTGCCAATAGTAGAACTGTCTGAGTGTGCAGGGATAGGAACATTTTAGGAGCTTGGTGATTCAATCTATCTTGGAAGAAAGGG
Organism: Poa pratensis; assembly: GCA_947311845.1. Taxonomy (NCBI): domain Eukaryota; kingdom Viridiplantae; phylum Streptophyta; class Magnoliopsida; order Poales; family Poaceae; genus Poa; species Poa pratensis. The sequence continues at coordinate 20,887,242 of CAMZMU010000075.1, forward strand.
AGCAGCAACTATGATTTTGTAAAATTTGTGACTGGCAAAAGATACACTGAGAGAGACCTTATGTTATACCCATACTGAAATAAAGCAACAGCACGACATAACTGACAACTAACTATTCATTGATCATACTCGATCAAAGTTTGACACAGAAGAAGAAATAGTAGTCAGCCAACACTTATGGAAACTCCCATCTTTTACCAGGCTTACACATTTTACAAGGGTTAAAGCACATTAAAAACCAGAAACAACGACAGGCAGATCACCACTTCATAATTGCATAACACAATTCAGATTTGTAGCAGCAACCAAATCATATGATCCAACATAGTAGTCATCCAATCAATTCACATTACCCATAGGTGACAGCATGATCAGGTCTCAAACCATAGTGCGATTTAATTTAGGCAACAGAACAAAACTGCAACCAGTGAAGTACTCATTACACCTCCATAGCCTACGGGAAAGATGAAACCAGTGTTCAAGAACTTGATTCAAAAGCACTACAGTAAGAAGGCAGCAACATTTTACTCCTGAAGACAGGAAAAACAACCGCTCAGCGCAGCCTCCTGGCCTCACGCTCAGACTCGAGCAGGGTGAGGATGTCGCCCTCACGGACAGGGCCCTTGACGTTCCTCATGATGAGACGGTTCTGGTCATCCAAGAACTTCACTCTGACCTGGGTCACCTGACCCCTGGAGCCGGTGCGGCCCATCACCTTGACCACCACAGCAAGCTTGACCTGGGTGTCCATGCTGCACAAACAGAAGGCACTGGATTAGGCAAAGCAGGAGCACCGCCAGAAGTAGCTAGAGTACAGTTCAATTGCTCTATTGCAGGCACAAATTTGGTGTTCAAATTAATTCTAAACACACAGGCGAGTACCCAAACGTACAAGCATGCAGATCAAAATAAAAGTTAAACAAGTGCCTAGATACAACAATTTCAGTGGTGTGTACATTTCGTAGCCTCAGAAACATGCAATTAACAGTTCCATGCTTTGCATGTGAGAAGGTACATCTTATCACGTCAAAACAGGCAAGCTTTCTGGGAAATCAAGCAAACGACATCAAAGTAAATATCATGCTGCTGTCCAATGCCAATGTAGTACGATTAAACTATTTTTAGACACAAAAAACCCCAATTCCTCCTATATAAATCCTCAACGACACGAACAAGCAACTGAAATACAACGGAAATAGATTTTCGCCAGTTTAGAAGGTACAAACGCGGGGCCTATTCGAGATCTAAACACCCGCTACTCATATCCGCACAGACCCAGCAATACAAGTTGGAGATCATACAAGTTGAAACTAGGAGAGAGATCTCCCTCCAAACGAAACTAGGTAACGGAATCATCAATTACAACAACCAATCACGCGCACGGATCGATATCTAGGCCTGAGTCCGGCGAGGTACAGGGGAAGGGGAGGGAGAGGACAAGAACCTTTCTTCGGCGGAGGCGGAGGCGGCGCGAGTAGGGCTTGGGGGAGGCGGCGCGACGAGGGAGGCGGAGGCTTCTGAAACCCTAACGCTTCTCCAGACTATCACTGCCGGTGCGCTTGGGCCTTGGGGTCGTGCTCTTTAAGCGAGTTGATAGTCTCTTGGGCCTAAAGCCCAACCCGGTGCTAGCCCTCGTTTCCCACCAGCACAACCCGGTGCTAGCAAGGATTTTTGCCCTTATGCATCCATGGCTTCTCGCTGAGTAGAAATGTCGACTGAGTCATGATCTGAACTACGTTTACTTGCCAATAATTTTCTAGCCTGCATGAGAGCACACAAAAACTACAATGTTTGGTAGCATGTTGTGTTTCGCAGTTTCAGACTTTTTGGTGCAAGTGCATGACGTTTGGTTATGTGTCACGTGATGTGGTAAATTTCTCGTCTGAGTGGTGAACTTACCCATCACTCGATTTAGAATGTCAACACATATAGCATATCATAAAAAATCTCTCGACAAGCATAATGACTTAAACTAAACACGTTAGTGGCGCACCAGGAATTCAACACAACAACTGTCGGTTTTAAGAATTTCAACATAATTCTGAAACGACGGTAGAGTTAATCCTGTGACACACGAAGTTGAATAAATTGAACAGGTTGAACTATAGAAGCTTATCGCGGCATGTTTAAGAGCATGTCCTACTCCAGGAAAAAAGAAGTGGTTTCTTCCCGCCATTGCACTCCATTAACTTGTATTAGTTTGTGGAGCATCTCGCCCACCTCCCTATCCACTTTCTTAGGTGTACACTTCATAATTGCCGACCTTATGGACAATGAAAAGGAGAACACTCGTGGCAATCTCTTGCGAGTTCTTCTCTTTGAATCCCTTTTCGACATTGACCAACTTATTGACGGGCTCAACTATCCAGTGAGGACGAAAGGTGAACATAACGGGTGATCATCATTGGGTTGTATTTAGCTATTTCGTGTGCAAGGTACTTATCAGGTGTCGCTATGTATCGAAGCGGCTTCACAAAAAGTACGGACAGAGCCGAAAGATCCGGGGAGCTAGGCGTGTCCTACGTAGGTTACTACTGTAATGCAAAACAATGTTTAACATGTATGATCTTCAGTGCAACGTTGGAACAAGTAACACAAAAATTCGTGAAATAGACATTAAAATGCCTGATCTTTACTCCATGATGTAATGTATGAGAGAAACTATGGTATAAGGATGAGAACCATACTGTGTAGAACCAAACATCGCACCACGATTTCCCTTGTACACGAGTTGTGTGGCAATGAAGCTTTTGCGGATCATCGATCCATTGTAACCATGCATGCATAATAAGTGGATAAAACAAAGAATTAGAACTATACACCATGTAGAAACTGAAAGTGCATGAGCCCTCATGTGTGGTTTTGGTAATTAATGACAATCTCTATGGACTAATGGTTGCATTGAGCTATCCTTGTAGGCTTGTCCATTGGCAATGCTTGAACACCATGTGTTGGTATCAAGATTGAAAGAAAAAGATAAAGTGATGACCAAAGGCATATTCAAGGTGTGATCCACACAAATGGTCATCTAGAGTTGAGCATATTGCAAGTGTGGCTTGGAAAAGACAATTGAGTGAACATTCATGTTTATCTCCAAGCCATCATATATATCAAGAGAAGAAGATGAAGTGCAAGTGGATACATGAAGACGGAGCATAGCAAGCCTCTCCCATTATGGAGTATGGGAGAGTATTTGGAGAAGTCTTCATCAAACATGTGCTAGCAAGCACAATCAAGAAAGGTGTTCCAACTTGAGGGAGTCAAGATCGTCATCATCTAGCTCAAGTGAAATTCGCAAGGCAAAGGTATGATCTTGATAGGGTTCTATTTTACCGGTCTCATGGTGTTAGTGGGAGACCGGGTTATAGGATAGACGGCGTACTATCAAGAGGGGCTCTCAAGTGAGTAACTTGATCGCATCTTTATGGAGAGCTCAAACCTTTGCATATTTGGCATATCATCTTTCTTGGTTGTTATTTGGCTTTTATCCATGTGAGGATTTAGAGCTTGTGTTCATCTCCATACCAAGCTCTAGCTCATCAAAAACGGATTTCGTATGAAAAACTTATTGCGTTTTTTATGTTGGAGGTTTGACCGGTTGTTCTTTTATCGAGAGGTCTAACCTTTCCCATTTGGTTTTATCCTCCCTTGTTGGACTATGATGTTTCTCTGCATAATCTTGTAAAGCTCTTCGTTGCGATTCAACGAGCCAAAAATCATCGAAAACGAGTCCGGATGCAAAAATTATTACTGTTTTGGTGTTTGGTGTTCCTGCTGTTTTACAAGGGGCGGTAGTACCGCCGTGGTACCGCCAGAGGTACCGCCGGTGCCACCCGAGGCCTTTTTCGGCGGTACCGGAAGCGGTAGTACCGCTGCCCGGGGCGGTAGTACCGCTACCTGGAGCCCTTTTTAGCTGTTTTCTCTGCTTGGCTTCCCAGGGGGCGGTAGTACCGCTAGGTCCAGCGGTAGTACCGCCCCGGCGCGTTTCTGCACCCAACGGTTGGATCTTTGGGTGACCTATTTAAGTGGCCTTCTTTCCCAATGGTTCCCCAACCTTTCTTGCAAGTTTTGACCTCCATTGTTGACCTTCAAAAGCTTGCTATCTCTCAATCCCTCCAATGATTCTTGCTACTTCTTTAGGGAAAAGAGAGAGGAGATCTAGATCTACAATTCCACCAATCAATCTCTCCTCTAAGTGAGGGGAAGTCTCTTGATCTAGATCTTGGAGTTCCATTTGTTGAGTTCTTCTTTGTTCTTCCTCTCTTCTCCCCCCATAAGCATTAGTTGCTTTTGGTGAGATTTGAGAGTGAAGGATTTGAGCACGTGTGCTCTTGCCATTGCATTGTGCATCGGTTTGTGCTCTCCACGAGGATTCGTGGAAGTGAAAGTTTGTGAGCTTGTTACTCTTGGGTCTTTGGACCCTAGACGCCTTTGTGGTGGTTGAGACCTCTTGTGGTCACTTGTACCTGTTCGGGAGCCCCCAATTCAGTTGTGGATGTGTGCCCCGGATCATTGTTGTAAAGGCTCCGGATTCCGTCTTGAAGGATTCCGATAGTGGAAGGTGAACCAATCCTTTGTGGTGCGGTTCATCGGAGAAGAAGGTGAGCTTGTTGTGGCGTTGAGACCAACCTGTTGTGGTGGTCTCACACCTCTCCAACGAGACGTACTCCCCTAAAAAGGAGGAACTCGGGAATACATCCTCGTCTCCGCGTGCCTCGGTTATTTCTATACCCGAGCTCTTTACTTATGCACTTTACATTATGATAGCCTTCGTGCTTGAAGTATTCTATTGTTATCACCTTGTTGCTTGTCTTGCTTAGTTAAGTTGTTGGTGCACATAGGTGAGTCTAGTTTATTTAGTTGTTGGCTTGTTAATTTAAACACATAGTTTTATTCGCAATTATAAGTCTATACCGAAAAAGTTTAATCGTCTATTCACCCCCTCCCCCCCTCTAGGCGACATCCTTGTCCTTTCAGAAACAACATTCGTTGATATCAACGAACACAGTACACAACGACGGCTGAACAATAAACACCTTTTGTTGGTCAATACACTAACCAACATTATCGATCTAACACGGCAACATCAACATCATCACTGCCAACAAGCAAACATACCATAGAACTTACATATCTATTCAGATTTATCACATGCTTACAGATCTAAGCTAGAAGATCTAGTGTTTTATGTTACTTACTGCCATGGAAGCAGAGGGGGAGGGAACGACATATCGGAAAAGAGGAGGAAGAAGGGTTGATGCCGTCGACCCCCACAATCAGAGGAGGAGATGTCACCGCTCACCTGCTTGTCGCTGAAGAAGCCTGCCAGGTGCGTAGAGCTCGAAGGAGGGAAATAGCGGCAGAATTTTTGGCGGTGAGCCAAAGGTATGATATAGGGTAGGTGGGGGTGGATGAAATGGCGTACGGTGACGAAATTTCTCCCGCCGCATTTTCGTGCACGTGCGCGAACTCGCTTTATATCCAAGCTCACACGAGCTCGGCGCCTCGTTCCCCAACTCTGCACGAGAAAGCACAGGTAAAGGGTGGCTCTGGGGAAACGGTCGATTAAGACGTTTCTCTAGGGCCTCGCAAAGGGGTAATTAAGTATCGTTCGGGTCAAGAACACGGAGCGGGCCAGACAAGCGACTGGTCATTTTTGCACTACCATAGCATGCTTGGAGAGCTTGTGGGCAACCAAACACACCCATGTGATTCCACAACACGGTCACCGCGTCTATTTCATGCAAACATGCATCCCATGTTGGAATTTGCTAGTGTTATGTTAGTGGTCTTAGGTCATACCCCAACTAAAATTCTGAATTTTTGTTGCCCCATTCATGCATGGCATGGGGTGGGACTAACTTTTAGTCCATGTTGCTAGTTTGGAAGGGAGTTGCACCACCTTGTAAGGTGAGCTCTTCTGTCACTAGTATTAGCATGAAAAGAGGAGGCCTACACGCGTGCTCCTCCTCCGCCTTGGGAATGAGCCGAGCTCGGACCAATGCATATGGTTCCACCTCGTTTCAGAACATCGTGGCGTCGTCCAAGTCTTCCCGATCCCTTTTTCTGACGTGCACAACGAAGAGGGGCAGTAAGCCTCCGGAACCCCGCTTATCATAGTCTTGTACGCGGGAGATTTGCGATCAGATTTTTAGGGGCGCACTTGCGTGACTAATCGGGAAATACGCTCGTTAAGAATTGGAAGCAAAACTGCTCCCTCCGTTCATAATTATAATATGTTTTATCTATTTTTTGATTCGGATGATCTAACGTGTTTCAGTGTGTAGATTCACTCATTTTACTCCGTATATAGGCTACATTGAATATTTAAAAACCTTTTAAATTTGAACGAGCACAGGAATTAAAGGTGGAATGTCAAAAAAATAAACAAAGCGGGGATAGCTCAGTTGGGAGAGCGTCAGACTGAAGATCTGAAGGTCGCGTGTTCGATCCACGCTCACCGCATTGTATTTGTTCCGTATCCTTTGCCCATGGAATTCAGAGACAAGCTTTTTTGTTTTGGTTTGGTTGCTTACCGCATATACTCCTATATGCCAAGCGGTGAGTTCAGAGACAAGCTCGTGTGCAAAACGGACTAAAAACTGGTCAAGTGCACTAATCTCCGAGAATCGGACTCCGGGTTCGAGTTCAACCATGGACGCGTGAGCTAATCATAAACGGACGCCGTGCCTTTCGTTGTTCGCTTCCTTCCTGAAATTCCTGCTCCTTCCCAATCACCTTCCCACATCTTCTCGGCTCTGTTCGTTTCTTGCGCCAGTCGAGCCCCATGGAGATCTGCAGCCGGAAGCGTAAGTCACTCGACGCCGTGACGGAGGCAGTCGACCCGGAGCACACGCGGGAGATCGTTCGGCAGCGGTTCCAGGCAGAACTCGTCGCTGTCCGTCGCCTCCTCAAGAAGGCGGCCGCCGTGCCGGTGCCACGATCCGAGGAACCTCCGGCCAAGAGGAGCAAGAAGGCGTCTCCTCCTCACGTTATCAAGCGCAAGAAGATGAAGGCGTCTCCTCCTTACGCGATCAAGCGCAAGAAGATGAGGGAGCTGCTGAAGGCCGACTTGGAGAAGCTAGCGTCGGAACTTCCCGATCACATCAGGCAGCTGTTGATGAAGCATTGCCGTGCCATCCACGGCGACGAAATGGAGATCGACATCTACGCCGTCCAGGACGAGGCAATCCTCCAGTTACGGAAGCAGCTTGATGAGTTCGTTCGACAACACCAAAACGGCAAGATGACGGCCCAAGAAGAGGAGGAAGACGTTGACATCGTTGGCGGCGTCTCCCCCTTGGCGATCGCACCGGCGCCGCTGCAGCTCGCCAAGGAGGAAGACGTGGACATCTGCGGCGACGCGTCACCGGTGGTGATCCCGAAGAATCTTGGCGATGACGCAACCATCAGCGGAAGCCCTAGCTCAAGCAGCAGCTGCGATTCGAATTCGGACTCGGGAAGCAGCAGCGATTCAGACTCCATCGGCAGCAGTGATTCAGATGAGAGCGTCGACAGTCCAGCTCCGGCAGAGCGTGACACCACGCTTCCAATGACCGAGCTGCTCGCCCGTGCCAAGGAGTCTCGAGAAAGGCAGGCGAGATGCAGGGCAAGGGAGAAGGCCCGTCAGGACGTGCTTGAGACGGAGAGGATGGCCATGCCCACCGAGACGATACACCCGACGGTCCTCAAGAGCCTCGGCATCCACGAGTACGGCGTCGGCCCCTACAGCTTGTTTCGGAGGCTTGGACTCCTCCTCAAGGTTGACGATTATCAGGAGCAGCAGCATCGTCAGATCATCGAAGAAGAGTTGGAGGAAGGGGAGATTCTTGACGACTACCACATCAAGGAGAAGCAGCATTGTCATCGTCAGAGCTTCCAAGAAGATTTGGAGGAAGGGGAGATTCTTGGCTAGAATTAGATGCTGGCACTGATGTATTCTTCATGCCTCAAGGCTTGTAAACTCTGCAATGTATGTGTAACGTGATTGAATATATGAAATTTGATTGATTAATTAGTACTTGCTTGTACTCTGCAATGTATTCTCTCGGAGCAGGACATTCCATTTCGCCTTCACAGCTCGGCTGCTTTTGTGTTCAGAGAATATATGGCTTGTGCAGTTGTGCTTGTGGAAAGCATGGCAATGTGTTGCAACCGTATGTTTGGTTCTGCACAATTCGTCACGAGAAGAGCTGCAATCAGCCGTCATGTTATACCAAGTTCATGCATCAATCTGCTATGATTTATGAACACGCGGATTTAACAGACAACCCAATGGCCAGTAAAATATATGGGAAACATGAGTTGTTTCTGAATGATATACGAGGTTACTAGTGATCCTATTTATAAGGTAAAAGTTACTTCTAGGCTTCTAGCATTGATCTTTGGAGTTCTGACTGCGAATACTTCTAGTATCTCGAATGAGGGTAAATTTTATTACTTGGGCGAACGACGGAACTGCTGTCAATTTCAGAGTATCAGAAATGGCATTCTTCAATTAGTTTTGTCAGGTCCAGACCAAAGTGTTTGGCTGCACTCTGACCATTGAGAATTAGTCTTTACCTTACCTACAACATGGTTAATGTGATTTATTTCTTCATGGCCATCAAACAAACTCGAGAATCAGCTTGCAAACGGAAGTATGCAGGCTCCTTGCAGACGGAAAATGAGATTGCGCGCACGGACTGCTAAAGGGGTGTGCTGATAAATGGTGTCTTGAGCATTCAGAGAGGGAAGGACCCTGATGTGATGATCTACATGCTGGCCCAGGGAAGTGAGTTGCGATGGAAGGGGAACACAGTATATGATTCATTTTGGAACTGCTATGGGAGGACTGGTATCTATCTATACTTTTTATAAAGCAAAACCCCACTAAGATGCATTAAATATTTTCTATCTCAACATACAAGCTATCCACATCATCTACTATTTTAGCCAATCAATTTTCCATGTCATCTCCACTAATAATACATCTTTCATGCAACATATTCATGTCATCTTTTTTCAGCCATATAATTTTCCACATCACTAATATTTAGTCCTCAAATATGCAACAATCACACGAATTATATTTAGTGTCTCAACTATTGAGAACAACTGAATCCTGACAATTGACCATGCGTCTTATACCCATTTCATTTACATATTAATTTCTTATAGAGATTCCCGCTGCAACGCGCGGGGTATTCTTCTAGTTTAACCAATTCTTAATTCCAGAACTGGCAATACAACTGTCTTATTGTCTGATTTGAGTTTGCAGGGATAGCAACATTTTCTGAGCTTGGTAATTCAATCTATCTTGGAAGAAAGGCAGCAACAACTATGCGATTCTATACAATTTGTGACGACAAAAGGTACAGTGTCAGAGATCTCATGTTATACCCAGTACAATTTCTATTCTGAAAATAAAATAACACCACAACAAAATTGACAACTAACTATCCGATGATCATCATTACCCGTTCAAAGCTGGACACAGAAGAAAAAAATAGTGAGCTAACACAGCTCATATACTCTATAAAACCCAATAACGATTCAATGACAGGGTACGAGAAAATAAACATTACATGCCATCGATGACAGCAAGGTGCCCTGAAGAGTAAAAAGCATTGCACTAACATGACTAATTTCCACTGAAATATGAACATTACGATCAGCAGTCACGACTACCTTAGTAAAGCCTAAGACGGCACTTGGGCGAACCACAAAAGCAATCTTTTATCTTCTCCTTGCCATTCTTTCGGACTTGACCAATGTTATAATTATAATCGTAAGTCAGCTCTTGCAGTGGGCGTATATTCTTTTCAGCGAAAAGCATAACATGTGGCACCCTCGTGTCATCATGGTCCCAGAGAACATCCTGTGCATGCAGGTTTGGAGAGCAACTATGGTTGATGAATCTTCCAACATTACCAAAATTTGCAGCATCTATTGTATAGCCTACATCCTCCACTATCTCAGAGGTAGAAGATTGTGAGCCTTCTTCATCATCGTCGTCGTCACGACCAATATCAAACAGGTACTCATCATTCTCTGTCCTTTCAGCTTCTGTCTCTTGCAATACCTCACCTACATACTCACATATGAAACTGCCTGAAGAGATAAAACTGGGGGATCTTACACCCCAACCTGTCTTCCCCGTCTTGAAAATTTCTAGCCGAATTTTGGGACCATGCTGGCTCACCCTATTGTGGCATGTTGGCGGGCACCTGCAAGCAGTTTTGACTATTTTGTTAGCTCACTATTTTTTCTAACAAAATTTGCATTTTTCAGTTAACCAAACTATCTAATATCAACAAATAGTTCAGTTAAAACTAACTTCAGATGAGCAAGTTTTAGCTTTATGAGCTATTCCTCATCTTTCACTGCCATCTGGATCTGCCAATCTGAACCTCCTATGTCAGACTTAGTAGAATATTGCATTGGCAATAAGAAATCTTGCCTGACATTATAACTTACACTATAAAAATCGCTAATTTCTGCCTAGCAAGGGTACACTATTTTGTTTATGTAAGCTATATATTGAACACCCTACCTGCATGATGGGCCACACTCGTATATGACGGGCTTTGTATAAACAATTGCGCTATTCAAATTAAATGGAATCTCTCCTTCATTTTTCACAGCACAAGCACATTCACTAGAGTCCGAGCAACCATTAGTGCAGTCACAGCCTTTTGGAGGTGCTTTTACATACGAAGGCGGGTATATGACTTTAGTGATGTACTTAAATGGCATTAGCTGCATGCCATCAATTGTGTTGATCACACATATGGGAATGCTCTCTTTTCCTTCAGATATGTCGGGCAAACAAAGACCTTCACAAATCGTAAGAGCCGTATTTCTACAAGTGAGAGGCTGAGAAGAACCAGCAATAGACCTCTTTCCTTGTCTCCATGGGCAATTTTCTGGAGCCATTAATGCTAATATATTTATCCCAGTAGCAAGGCCCGTGCCATCATTATCTTTGGTTTGATCGGTCAAAAGATGGTTTCGACACTCGGACTCCTTGGTGGACGTATTCAAAGGGTCCTTGTTGATGCCATCATGCTTTAACTTACGAGAAACCATGCATTGCTTAACCTTCATATTTGAGCGTGTCACACGACTATGAGTGCTTGAAATCTTGTTTCTCGCCGTACCATTTTCAAAGACCCCTGTCTCATCTAGCCGTGTCACATTCACCTTAACACTAACAAGACCTTGTTTATTTCCCTTTGTATTCACATTAGAAAAACCTCTCGCATATGTCCTCAGGTTACCTTCTTGCAAGCTTCCCTCATATTTGACGTCCACTGTTACTAGTTGGGTGTGTTCCAATTCATGCAATTGGCCTCTCTCCTCCATCTTTGTCACTTCGTTTTGGGAGACACAAAATTCATTACTTCCTTCATGCACATCTAGTGCCAAAGAGGTTTCGTTATCTTCTTGGTCCTCTCTTGTCTCGTGCCTAGTTGATGTAGAAGGGGTAACTTCGGATGGAAATTGTTGCCTTTGAGTATCATGTTTTTTCTTCACATTGTTCCTAGAAGTAAAACACTTAGAAACACTAGCAATAGACTTCTTTCGTTGTATCCATTGGCATTGGTCTGGAGCCATCAACGCTAGTATAATTACTCTCTTAGTAGTAGGGCCCACATCATCTTTTTCTTCAATTCGATCAGTGGCGACATGATGTTCACACTTAGACTCCTTACCGGATCTATTAAGATAGTCATTGTCGATGTTATCATGCTTTAACTTTCTCTTGCCATTTTTCTTCACATTAACAAGACCTCTCGCATGAGTCATCGGAGTACCTTCCGGCAAGCTTCCTTCGCATTCGCTTCTCACATCACCATCTTCCGCTACTAGCGATATGCATTCATGTAATGGTGTTCTATCATCCGTCTCCTCAGAGAAACCACGTCTTGGTGAATCGCTTGTAACATCACTTTGTGGACGGTCAAGGTCACGCTGGCCTCCTGCAAAATCATCTAGAACAACATGGCCTGGGACTTGGGACTCTTGGATGTTAAAATTGGTAGCACCTCCAACCTCTTCTTCCCTTTTGCCTTCCAATTCCTCATTAGAATCATCTCGCCGAGACATCGGAGAAGCACCGCGACCTGAAATTGGAACCGTGAGCAAGGTGTCCACTATAGACAACACATCCACTAGGTAAAAATGATGGGCGTGCCGTCGGATACCAACACCTCCTTACCTCCGATGCCGACGCCGGTTACAGCAGCACTGTGACAGCCGGGCGGAGATTTGCGCCTGGCTGGTACCACCCTCCTCTTGGGAGGTGGATTCATGGCGGATGGCAACCACCTCATGTTTCTGTTCTCATCCTCCTCGCTCCCAATTCACCGTCATCCGCTCTGCTTCCAACTGCCCTGCCAGTATCATCCTTATCCCTGACCAATTGATCACTCCCCCGGCATCCCTTCCCCTCCACTATCGACGAATCATCCACACGCCCACCATCTTCAACGCAACCATTAGCAGAAGCAACGGCAGAACTCGGCGGGGCAGCGAACGCCAGCGGCATCACATCGAGCGTCCTTCTCTCCGCCTGGCCATCCAAGGGGCACGCATCACCGTCGCCGCGCGGCTGCGCCTCTCCGCCCTCGTCATCCCTATTCGGCTGCGGGTTGTGCGGGAGGACGCCGTTGCACGCCGCGGAGGAGGAAGTGGCCGACTCCTCGACGTCGCCGCTCTCGGGGAAGCGGCCGCAGCGAGGCGGCCAGGCGCGCTGGGCGGAGACGCTCCCGCGAGGCACCACCACCGTCGGGGCACAAACCCTACAAATCCAGATCGAAACACCGCTAAGATTGATGTAAAAAGGGGAAGAACCAGAGTACCGAACCCTATCAATCCGGCATTGGGTACGCCGCATGCGGTCGACAGGGTGGTGTGGTCGACGGACGGGCACTCACATTGCGCAGCCGGCGGCGAGCGGAGGAGACCGCGGCGGTCGGTGGCTGCTGCTGAACTGGGAGGGAAGTGGTGGTTCGGGAATCCCGACGAAGTGCGGCTCATCTCATCGGGGCGGACGTACAGTAGTCTAGGTGCGTGATGTTCGGTACGCCTGAGATTTTTCCAAATATGCCTATATATCTTGTGACGGCATGACTTCGTGAGTAGAAAGATGGGTCAGACTGAATCAGATCGTACGGGACGGCACAGAATCTTCGCGGATTAGAAGGTTGACTTTGCAGCCATCATTGGATTGACGAACAGACAGGTTAATCGCCCTACGTTACCGTGTACCCTTTTCCATTCTAGGCATGCTATTATTATACTAAGATGTTTTACCTTTTTTCCAAAAAAAAAGAGCTAATATCTAGGGGCATTTTAATGTGTAAATTTACTCATTTTTGTACGAATGCAGTCACATTAAACTATCTAAACATCTTATAATGATACTTGGCTAGTTTATGTTTACACTACAGTGAAAGCCTCTAAACAGATTTGTCAAAATAAAAGACCCCTAACAGATGGTGCCTCCATGCTCATAGGGTACCTCCAATAAGAGAAAGAGGGGAGTGCATGGATACTGGGTCGGGTCGCCAAGAAGAAAAGGTCCTGCTTCTATGAGGACCTTCTCGTGATGTTGAGCAATGTTCATTTTGTTGATATGTGTGAAACTCTAAATGGGGCCTATTTCCTTATAAAAATCAGATGGGCAGCCTAACTCATCCCCACTTTGCTTCCATGGTTGTAAATAACATGCAACACTAGCTCTTGTAGCTAAAATCTATTAGCATGTGGTAGATCTGAGTATATTTAAGTAGATCTATAGGTTCTATGATATGTTTGGCTTGTTGTGTGTTCATGTTTCTGTTGTTCGTGTACGAGCGGTATTGTTGACCCGCAAAAGTTTCATTACTATGCAGTTCGTGTATGAGGGAAATCGTGGTATGACGGTTGGTTCCACACGGTGTAGTTCTCATTCTTATATAAATGTTTCTTCCATACATGACACTATGCAGTGAAGATAATGCATGTTTAGCTTTCATTGTGGTAGCTCATTGATGTTCTAATATATTTATGTGTTCAATCTGCTGATCGTAACACTGTGATCGTTATAAGAGGGTTGGCTATACATTGTGCAATTCTCATACTTGTATCAAGTTTCTAGTGCTGAAGACGTATGGTTAGCACTCATCTAATTGTTTGTTTTATCCCCTCATGACGCATGCTTATAATGGTAACCTGTGTAGGACACGCCCATCTCCCTGGATCTCTCGACTTCGTCAGTTTGTCTGAGAACCCTCTTTGATGCATATTGGCGCCTGATAAGTACTTCGCAATGCGAAGAGCTAATTTTGTATTTTTGGTCTCTTACTGGCAACAGCAAATGCTACTGTAAGAAAAAAATTATACATGAACTAGAGGCATACATAATGACATTTTTTTCGCAAAACCGCAAAAGCCTTGCGTTTCGATTCATTGATAGAAAAGGAAGTTTACGTACACGTCCAAAACAAGGACGAACACCCCACCATTCAACTCAACCCACGCCTACACTAGGGAGAAGCTGTCGCAGACCCCGCGCGCCGTGTCAAAGAGCACCGCGTTGCATTGCTTCTAGATCCACCGAGCCGTAAGCATGATCGCCGAGGATGCGCCTTTGTGAAGGGCTTTAGGGGTACCCCTGAGCTCAATGCTTTAGGGCAAATGGTGGTCTCGCCGTGGATCGGATCTAGGAGAGCACCTCATGCCAGATCGTCCTAGAGAATGGGCGGCCCGTGAGAAGGTGACCCATGGTCTCCACTGACTGGTCACGGAGTGGGCAGCTCGCGGGGTGGGGAAGTCCGTAGCGCACCAGTCTCTCACCCATCCAACATCTGTCCAGGCAAGCGACACCCTTGGGGCAACCCACGTCTTCCAATTGAGCTTCCAGGAACTCGACATGATCGCCCCTTGGAAGAGGGTGAGATAACAGGATCTGGAAGTGAACTGAGAGTCCAGCGCCACAACATGGTGTCGTTCTACGTGGAGAGCCGCATGTCCCGCTGCCGGATGCACAACTGGACTGGATGTACTGCCAGAGGGCGAGGGGGCTCAGCGCACCGGCTAGGTCCGCAATCCACCGGCGCTCCAACAGCGCCGAGCGCCACGAGGTCAGGGGCCACGTCTATAAGGATTGTCCATCCAGCCACCGGTCTTCCCAGAATATACATACATAATGACATGACATGAAAGAACCACATCTTCTTTCCATTTTTACAGCTTACATATTAAAATTGAATCAAAGATTACATATTTCGTTTGACACAAAAATAAACAAGGGGGTCCAGAAGCACTCATGGGAAGACCATCGTGCTACATAATTAGTTACACACCCATCATCACTATAAGTATTCTGTAATGTGCACGAGGCACTTGGTTCTGAACTTCTGATGGCTTGAAGAATTAAGGCCTGTAATTCACATGTTCAGCAACTAGTATCTCCAGCTGCATCACACATCGAATCGGTCTTCCAAGGTAGCCGTATGTGAGATTCTCTGTTTTGCTAAAGAAACAGCAGTGCACCTTATAAAAACCTTGCTTTATTCAGTATTCGATCTGTTGAATACTTGACATATTTTACATGCTCTTGTATTCCTTTCAAGCCAACAAATGGCTATAGCTAGCTCTGACATTTATTCGAGTATATAGCTCTACGAGCTTTGCGGTTCTTTAGTTCAGAAAAGGTAGCACTCACAGATCTAAAACCAGCTCAGCTCACTTCCACACCATCTGCTTACTCAGTTCTCAGTAAATTTGCCTAGGAAGGACAGTATCTCAGCGCTCACTCTCTCGGCCTGCTCTTGCTGGAGGAAATGGTGTCCTTCAATGATGGCAACCTCCAGGTCTGGAACAATGGACTTTAAACCCCCGCCCTCGACGTAGTGCTTGGTTCCAAAGGACTCGACGCCGATGTCCTTCTCGCCCATGATGAATTTCGTAGGCACCATGATCTTCGCGCCATGCCATGGTGCAGTGAGCCTCCAATTCCTGTGTTCCACATGGATTAGCACGGATCTAGATCGAACACAAAGCGTGGAAGAGGTTATGGAACTTACGTGTCCATCATGCGGTAGTAGTTGAGTGGCCCGGTGAAACCAGACTTATGAAAGTTCTCAGCATACTGGCCTAGTTCTCCGTCGGTCATCCAAGGAAGTGGGGATGGTGCTGTCTCGAGGAAGTCTATGATCTCTACTCCAGGAGGAGCGGCGAAGACGTCGAATTCGATGGAGTAGAACTTCTTTAGGACGGTCGCGGCGTCGTAGCGGGCAAATGCCTTTTCAGCTCTTCCAGGCTCCTGCAGATATGATGTTGAAATAAATTGGTCATTTTGCAACACGCTATATGGTGGTAAATACAGACCATGGTTACAGATGGAAAGTAAAAGATATGTTCATCTTTATGACACACTGGGCCTGAAGCTGTAATTGTTTTCTTTTCGAGTTGCTTATCCTGAATATAGAATCTTTAATCCTACTATTGATTACTCCCTCCTTATCAAAATATAAGATGTTTTAGACATTTCAACATGTACCACACACGGATTGAAATGAGTGAATCTACAAACTAATACATGTCTAGATCCATCTATATCAGAACAATGCTCAATATGTAAAACATGTTATATTTTGATACGGAGGGAGTATAAAATATCTAATCCTACCATTGATTATAGAATCTCTAATCCCACTAGTCCTAGTTTTCCAAATGCTAACAGACGTTGTTCTAATTTTCAGAAAACAAACAGAATCATAATTTGGATATAGACAGTCAGTTCGTAAATCAAGGTTTCTTCACTGAGTGTCCTCTGAGCACAGAAATTAAAAGATTCGTCAACCAATTAGCCCCCTCGAACTATCGTCTTCTTCAAACTTTTTATACGCACATTTGCTTCAATTTTTCTGTAACCAAAGTGTGCAACTGTGCAAGAGCTTCCATTTCACACACCCATGCACTGTAATTTGAAGCAGAAGATTGGATGCTGAAACTATATCGCAGTACATAGGAGGCAAATCATGGGCAAGGATCACAAGTCGAACCTGGAACTGCGTGATGTAGAACCCATCGCCGAGCGCCGCAAAGAGCTCCGTGACCGGGCCAGGGGAGCGGGGTAGTAGGGCACCCCGAGGCCGACGACGGCGCGCACCCGGTCCGGCCGGAGCAGGCAGAGATGCCACGCCACCTGCGCGCCCCAGTCGTGGCCCACAACAAACACCTGCTCCCGCCACGTCAGTCAGTGTCAGCACCTGACACTCTGACTCGCGGTGCCCAGGAGACAAAGAAACATGAAAAGGGCGCACCTTGGGGAGGCAGAGGTGGTCGAGGATCCCGACGGCGTCGCCGACGAGGTGGAGGATGGTGTAGGCGGCGGGGTCGGCGGGGGCGGAGGAGTCGCCGTAGCCGCGGAGGTCGGGGGCGAGGGCGCGGAAGCCGCGGGCCGCCAGGGCGGCCATCTGGTGGCGCCACGATAGCCACAGCTCCGGGAAGCCGTGGAGGAGGAGCACCGCCGGACCGGCGGCGGGGCCCTGCTCCGCGACGTGGAGGGAGACGCCGTTGACCTCCGCGCTCCAGTGCCGCACCTCGCCGCCTGCGTCGACGGACTCCATGGTTGGGTTACGTTGACTCGCCGAGCGTGTGCGTGCTCTTCTGCTCGTCCGCTGTCTTTCTTGTACGCGTGTCCTCTCTCATTTACGGTAGCTTGAACTTTGAAGACAAAAATGATTTATTCCAAATCCAAATATTTGACCCGTAGTATTCTCGTGCAATATTTAGTCAATCGGTCGCTATCCCGTACCATACGATGTCGGTGAAGACCGGAGGCCACCGTGGGCCACGCCGGCGCTGGTGATGCCGGTGGCAAAATGGCGCCTCCTGTTGGGAAAATGCAACTCCATAACTACAGTATGTCTATGAGTATCTCCCCTGTTTATTTGATACTTTTAAATACTTTACGATCCATGCAGAAATATTAATAAATCTTTAAATATCAATGCATTATCAATAATTACTGGATTTCATGTAATTTATTTTTTAGATTCATGTACTAACAAGAAATTTTTATACATGCATTGACCAAAAAAACACGCATTAGCATATTTTTTTTTTGTTTTATCGATATATCAATTAGTAGATAATATCGTTCGTTGGATGCAAAATCAACGGTCATGATAAGCAGTCATGATAAGCGGAGGAGATCCTCATAGTTGTGGAAAAACTGCGTTGCTCTTCTTGCGGGGAATCCACTCGTAGGAGCGCGCCTCCTCTTCCTCCTCCTCATACATGGTACACATATCGTGGAAGTTCACGTGTATGTCTCCGGATAAGATGGTCAATCTAGCGTAGGCACGGGGCCGGGCGTCCTACCTTCCTCTGTTGAGACCTGCAACACCACAGGTAGGCCCGGCCACTGGGCGAGATCCTCCAGCGCAGAGGCCTCCATGGCCACTGGGCTGGGGAGCGCACGCGAGCCCCCAATGACGAGCTGACCTCGTGGTCGTGCTTTCGGGGACCGGGGAACCACTTCCTCGACTTGCTTCTGGTCGGAGGTGGTGCAGGCGTGGCGGCCTGAGCTGCGTGTCAGCGGCGAGAAGCAAAGTGGGGAGAAGAGTGGCCGCAGATAGGGACCCTTCTCGCACGGGCGCATTAAAAGGACCGGGGCAAGGGTAGGTGGGTGGGTCGGGCCTGGGACTGTTCTTTTTCTGCCGTGGGGACGCAAACTCATCCTAAATTTTAGTTGGAAATGAGTACAAGCGAACAACAAAAGCGAACATCGGCCAGTTCGCGCCGCCGTGTTGGATGTGATTTTTACCCGCGGACACAAATGGGCAGGCGGACGAAATGAACCGCCCGTTTACTCTAAACTAGTGAACCACGGCATCGAATCCTCACTAAATGTGAAATCCAGCAAGCCTAATACGACGATTTTTTAAGCTTGGCACCCCACCGGTCAGTTCCTAGATCCTTCATCGCCTCTCAGTTATTTCCACACCCAAGTGTACACGTACTCATAAAAAAAAAGTGTACACGTAAAATGTTACAACTGTTGTTACAGGCTGTAAAGTTTATAAATCAAATCAAATCACTCATGCAACAAAACAATAATTGAACTCAAATCAAATAAAAACATACACGAGTTTATAAATCAAATAATTTTTTTCTAAATCAACTCAAATCACTAATGCAACAAAAAATGTTGCAACTGTTATTACAGGTTGTAGAGTTTATAAATCAAATCACTCATGCAACAAAAAAAAAGAACTTAACTCAAATCAAATCATACACGAGTTTATAAATAAAATAAAAAAGTTTATAAATCAAATCAAATCAACACATACACAAGTTTAGGTTGTGTCAAAAATACAAAAAACAATTGAAGCAAAATACTTGTATGTTTATAACACAATTTGGGCACGTTTACAAAAAAAACTGTCAGGGGAATAATCGGGTGGTAGCAAGTACCCGGAATCTCCGGCTACTCCCTCAGGCCGATCACCCGGAGTATGCTACCGGCCATCTCCCGCTAGCCGGCACATCGGATCCTCTAGCGAAGACAGAGACAAGGAGACAAGAAGGTATGGGCTCGGTGTCCTGCCGAGTCCCCAGGGTCAACTAGATGGCCTCGTGCACAGTGTACAGTCTACAGTGCACAGTACCCGGAAGCCCATGATGACAAGACATAAAGTTGTCAGCCACTCCGCTGGCCGACGTGGCTGACGCCATCTGCAGTGCCAGCCACTGTAGCCGACATCAGGACACTCAACATTGTGGCTAACTGCTAGTCGGGTCCTACCCGCTAGTCGGTCGCTTCCCTGTAACCGGCTCCTCGGCCCTATATAAGGGGAGCCGGGCATCCCATGGAAGGGGTTGGTTCGGTTCACTTCACTTCATACTCACCACCATAGCCCTCACCTACGAGGAAGAGAACACCGCATACAGCTCAAGGAGCACCATTGTAGCCCTTTGTGATCATCTTATACATCACTAGGCAGGAGTAGAGGTGTTACCTCCATACGAGGGCCCTGAACCTGGGTATGTCTCGGTCTCCCCGTGCTCGTATCTGATCCAGAACAAGCGCCGTCGTTCGCCACCTGAGGTTCCACCCACTTAAGTCATCCCCTGATGGCACTGCCGTGCAATATACCACGACAAAAATTGTATGTAACATTGCATCAAATGCTCACAACAAAAACCAAATATTATCAAAGTGGATCCGTTGTATGTTTTCCTTCGCCTCCGGGCCTCCCTATAGCGGTGGCGAAAAGGTCTAGATCCTTTTTCTCTCAAATTCTTTTTGGTCATTTCCTTCGCCTTCGGGCCTCACTGAAAATATTATATCTACTAATGAAATCGGAAGCCAGTAGTTGTTGGAACTTTCAATAAAAAAAAATCTCCAAAAGACATAATAACAGTGTAAAAGTAGCTGCCGTGTGGACATAGGAGAGATCAACACTACATGCATAACAGCTGCCTGAGAAATTCTGAAGAAAAGAACCAGCACGTGTGGTGTGACTGGGGCAATCGCTGGCTCACGAGACGACCGACGCGAGGCGTCCCATCGGTCGCCCGGACCAGATCATTTTCCTTACAAAGTCATAATCATACGAAAGAAACTTTTTAATATGAATCTAGCCGTCACAATTATGTATTATTGATCTAATTATTAGTCAAACATAAATTCAGACAATCAAAAGTGATTTAATTTTTAGTTTTGGTTGTTGTCGTTTTTCTTCCCCTAGTCTGACTAGGGTATTCTTCCTATCTGGCGGTCACGCACCGACGGGAAATTTGTGTTTGTTAGTGATTGGATCCCGTGGCCTCTAGGAAATCTGCAGGTTTTCAGATTATTCCTATCAAAGCACCGAGCCAAATGGTTTTCCATCTATTTTTTACCATCTTAACTAGGATGTGGTCAAAGCGGAAAATGTCAATGCATGCAAGTTATTTTTATTAGACTATCTATAATGGGGAGTAACATATCTAATAACATACATTCATAGGCAAAAAAAAGATAATGTGCCGTGTAATTAAAGAAGAGAGAAACAAATAGAGTAACATATTATGTTACCATCTGTAAAAAATATATTATGTTACCACATAACACTTCGCAATATTAAATGAGTCTACAAAATAATAAATAATTGTCTCTATATTACCACACATATTTATGACACTTACCACTATAGTGGTATTAACATATACTAATAACATATGTATATATGTATGTTTTAGTCTAAATTATTTCCAACTATAACTAGTCTTACTAGTTGGATGTCGGATCATGTTAACGACACATCTACCAAAGTGTGCCCAAATGGAGACTATCAAGGACATTTTGCCAATTATGTAACGGGTTCACAAGATTGTCTCAAAGCGTCTTGTCCGCCTACATCCAGAGCTTAAAGATCTAATATTGAAAAAACAAATTCCCTTTATTCTCGGATTGATAGCGGGTAATGCTATTGTCACATTTGAATGCTTGCACGGACTGGTAGGAGAGGAATGGCGTATTATCCTTCCGTTCTTACAAATTTTTTGAACTTATCAAATGTGTATGACTGGTTAGACTACGATTTATTGGAGAAAGCTCTACTAAGGTGAGGCTTCTCACATGTATGTGTGGACTACATCATGGAGGGCATCATGGAGTGTGTTAGATCCTAAAATATTATTTGAAATCAATGGAAATATCTTGAAAAAAATTACGCCTTCATGGGGACTTCGCCTAGGTGATAGACTGCCCCCTTTCTTGTTCTTATTTATAGCTGATGTGCTATCTGGTTTGCTGAACAAGGTGATCCATGATGATGAACTGGTGCTAGTCCGAATATGCCGACAGGTATCGGGGGTTTCCCATCTATTACCTGCAGTGATACTCTATTTTTTTTAAAGCCAATGCAATGCAAGTAGCTGTGGAAAAGTGTGCGTTGAATACATATGGGTCATCAACTTAGGAATCTGAGGAAGTGTTCCATACTTTTTGCATATTGTTGTCCTACTAATGTATGGAGGAGGTGAATTGAATTCTAGATGTGTCATAAGAAGTGTCTGATCCTAATTACTTGGGTCTCCCTATTGGAGAAGGGGGAATGAATAAAGAGAAGAGCAAAGTTGAGTAAACATCATGTTGATCCGTGGACAAAGATTCTGTTGGAAATATTGAGGATCATGGAGGTGGTGCAGCTAGCATGCAACCTGAGAATGGTGTTCGACCAACCTAGAATTTATGGTGGAAATCTATCCTACCACTTAAAGACTCATTTGATTTAAAGGAATTGCATAGGATTTGTGGAGGATTGAATCCTATAGAAAATTTTCCTATCTTGGCCATTTGATTTGTAGGATTGGATCCTATAGTAATTTTTCCTAAGGAATCACTTTTAATTACTACTTCTCATAGGAAATCTAACATTCACTCCAACCTCTTTTTAAAATTCGTTTGGTGAAATCAAACAAACTTTAGTGCATGCAAAATCCTATAGGATTGGAGTGTGCATGTCATTGAAATCCTTCAATTTTCCTATTATTACATTTTTCCTATCACACGAATCAAAGATGCCCTAAAAATGAGGACCTTAGGTTGGAAGGTTATTTCGAGAGCATTGGCCATAAACCACTTGGAAGTGTTGGATGCAGTCTTTGTGGTACTGCTTATGAGGATTCTTTACCATGCTTTGATCTTATGCCCAAATGTTGCAAAAAAAATTGGGACAACCTCACAGAGGAATAGTCGCTACCGGCGTTAGAATGAGTCAGGTTCACTCGACATGAATGGTTATTTTATATGTTAGTGTGTTGTTAAAGCTATGTTTTTGCAATTCAAATTATGAGCCGTCAGGTTGCAATTTCGCGTCAGATTTTATTGTAAAAATCAATGACGGTTCAGTTCAGAATATGAGGTTGTACTAGCCGTTAGGGTCCGCTTCGAGCCGACGGGACACGCCGTATTTCTATTCCTAAAATACCCCCAAGGCCCCAAGCCCCCAACCCAATATCCGTCGAACGCCAATCGCCCCCAATCCTCCCAAAACCTTGCCGCCGGCGAAATCCCCCGTGCCTCGCAATCCACATCGATCGCCTCCGTACCCCAACACGCCCGAATCTTTCAACTTCCCCGGATCGATTCTCGCATCTCTCTGCGCTGCTGGTTGTCTGATCCTTCGGGGGATTCCTCGTTACTATCCCTCGCCCATGGAGGCGGCGGGCTCCAGCTCGTCCCGGGCGCCGAGACGCCGCCGGCCGGAGCTGCGGCCGCCGGCGCCTGAGGTGGCCGGCCCGAGCAGGCCCTACATGCCGTCCCTCTGCACCAACTCCAAGAACCCGTCCACCAAATGCTACGTGAGTTGCCGCGAAATTCCCCCTTTTCTTGGCTCCTCCCCCAGGTTCTTGGTTGCTTCGCTTTTGAATTCCTTGATTGTTGCTGTGCGCTCGCTCGTTCTTGAAAGTGATCCCGTGCTTGCGTCCTAGTTATCCATGATTACCGGTTATTAACACAATTTTTGGTAATTTCCGAAAGAAATATGTTCTCGTGTTCCACCTTGGTTATTCGGTGGTTCTTGATGTTCTAGCCCGCTCGTTCTTGAAAGGGATCCCGTTCTTGCGTCCTAGTTATCCATGATTAGGCGGCTATTAACGAAGCATTTTGGTAATTCTTGAAAGAAATATGACCTAGTGTTCCACCTTGGTTATTCGGTGGTTCTTGATGTTCTACAGCAAATGGTTTGATTAGCGGCTAATTTAGGAAATGCGTGATCGCATCCCAGCTATGGATGATTTAGCAGTTATGGATGCCAAGGAACGTTTTCTTTTTTTTGGCCTTTTGGGACAGGTGTTGATTGGTAAGAAGTATTATTCGTCCTTCTGAACCAAACTACTTGTGCTTATGCAGTTCTTGCTCACGGCTTTTGTTGAGGGGATTACTTCTTGAAACACAAAACATTGCGATTTCACAGTTGAAAAGCGCAGCATGATCTCTCGATTTTTGTTGGCTACATTTTGTTAACCCCATTTGGTGTTTTTTAGCTACTTATCAAGATTTATAAACTTGTCCAGCTTCGAAATGAAATAATCCATTCTAGATCTCATTCTTATTGATATTTTGAACAATACCTATTGAAACTGTATGATAGTTGATCAATGGGCGTTCACATACTAGTGTTTCTGTAAAGAAGCTCTTTTCTTCAGCCCTAGATGGTTAATTCGTACATTTGTTTGAGAAAGAATGATCCTTCATAAACTGAAATTTGCTGTTGATAAATTTAATTCCTTTTATGTAACAAGGTAGAACATTACCTACGTCATATAATGCAAAACAAACAGTTAACATGTACAAGACTACCCGTAAGATTGGGTCCACAAGGGGATAAAAATGGAAGAACATACAAAGAACCAAAATGCTAAGATGATTACTTTTTGAAAAATAAACATCAGAAGACATTTTGATTTTATTCTTACAAAAGGTCAGCGTGATTTTTTATTAGTTTTAATTGGCCCCGTTTGGTGTTTGATAACTATTTCTGAAGATTTATAAACTTGCAAGGCTTTAAAATGCATACTTCCTTTAGATCTCATTGGTGTTGGTATTATCAATGAGAAACTATTGAATGTGGTTTTTTCGGCCCTTGATCTGTCAAATGCAAACAATGCATTCATTCAGTACATTCGGTTGCGAAGGATTAATCCTTCATAAACTTTAGTTTGTTCTGCTGTGCCCTTCATTCAAACATGAATTGATTGTTTGTTACTTTAGCAATGTGGTATTTGTTTTTGATAGAATTTTCTGCATACATTAATATCTGCTGTATACTTCTTAATAAATATGTGGCTGCACTTATATGTTGTATGCATTGTTCTTATCTGTTTTCCTCTACAGTTCTTACTTTAAGCTTGGTTACTTCACAGTAGAATCAGTACAAATCGTTATGTATTCGTGTCTCAGTTGCCTGCAACATATATCAAGGGAAAACTACTCGTGATGCTCCGTGAAACTCCAACAGTATCATGTCATGTAATCACGGCTCATTTCCTCGGGGTCATAAATTAAAACTTTGCATCTTTTATGTACCAACTTCCAGCAAGCACATCACGGAAATATACTAGATGGTGTAATAGTTCTTAGCTTTTTTAGTAACTCTCTGATTTACACTAATATGTAAAAAAAAAAACATGTCTAATATATGTATGATTCTTTATAATGACAGGGTGACAGATTCATACCAGATAGGTCAGCAATGGACATGGACATGGCATATTACCTCCTCACGGAACCTAAAAAGGACCAGGAAAATGAAGGCATCGTATCACCAGCTAAAGAAGCATACAGGAGGCTTCTCGCTGAGAAATTCCTGAGCGGCAGGACCAGGATTCTTGCCTTCAGGAACAAGCCACCGGAACCTGAAGGGATGCTGCAGCAGATTTCAGTTGAAACTTTCAGTCAGACCAACTCTGCTAAACAGCGCCGAAAGATTCCAAAGGTATGCAAAATGCATTGCTGTTTGTGGACCTTCTGCCCTTCTGATTCTTTAGACAAGTAGCATTGTTCTATTAGTTACACCATATGCTTAGACTGCTTACTTTTTTCAGTTTGCTGAGAGGACGTTGGATGCCCCTGGAGTGGTTGATGATTACTATCTTAACGTGTTGGACTGGGGAAGCAAAAATGTGGTGTCCATTGCCCTTGAGAATACCTTGTACTTGTGGAATTCATCTGATAGCTCTACTTCTGAGCTTGTGACTGTTGACGGTGACAATGGTCCCATCACTAGTGTCAGCTGGTCTTCTGAGGGGCAACATATTGCCGTTGGCCTAAACTCTTCTGACATCCAGCTCTGGGACGTGAGCTCTAGTCGCATGGTTAGTTCTCTCAACACCTGTACTGCAGTGTAAGCACTTCAGCTCATACTGACACAAATATGTCTCATAAATTTTGCAGCTGAGAACACTCCGAGGTGTCCATGAATCGAGGGTTGGTTCACTGGCTTGGAACAGTAACATCCTGACAACCGGTGGAATGGATGGCAAGATCGTGAACAACGATGTCAGGATGAGATCCCATATGGTTCAGACATACCGAGGGCATGCAGCGGAGGTATGCGGGTTGAGATGGTCAGGATCTTGTCAGCAATTGGCAAGTGGTGGAAACGACAACCTAGTGCACATATGGGATGCATCGATGGCATCTTCTAGTCCATCTCTGGGGGATAATAGATGGCTTCATAGGTTTAATGACCACTTGGCTGCAGTGAAAGCTCTTGCCTGGTGTCCATTCCAGAGCAATTTACTTGCCTCCGGTGGTGGTGGAAATGATAGATGCATCAAATTCTGGAACACACACACTGGTTTATGTTTGAATTCTGTTGATACTGGGGCCCAAGTGTGTGCACTACTCTGGAATAAGAATGAAAAGGAGCTACTGAGTGCTTGTGGATTTGTTCAAAAACCACTTATTTTATGGAAATACCCTTCGATGGTCAAATTGGCTGAACTGGAAGGTCACACTTCTCGTGTCCTCTGCTTGGCACAGGTATCTCTCTCTCTCTGGTGGCACAGTAAACAGTATAATGATGATGGTGATTGCTTGCTTATGCTGCTGATAGATGATTCCTTGTTATACTTTGTGTTTGTTGCAGAGTCCTGATGGCTCCACGGTAGCCTCTGTCGCAGCAGATGAGACTCTAAGGTTCTGGAATGTATTTGGACCTTCTGAAGCACCAAAACCTGCAGCAAAGACTGTACACACTGGAATGTTTAATAGTTTCAACCATATCAGATGAAGTGTGTACAGTATTTTACTTGAAATTGGATTGTTGGTAGAAAGCCTCCAAATACTATAAAGATGCTTACAAAGATGTAGATATTCTCTAGTACTTTATCACCGTCCGATCTGATGGACAGGATACTGCAGGTCCGCTTTAGCTCCGAAGTTACAATCTTTTAGCTTTTGATGCCTCTACAGTCTCATAGTGAATGTTGATACTGATACGCAAATTAACCATCATTTTGTTGAAGACATTTGTCATGATCTATATCGATATTTCACAGCCACCCTAAAAATCAATCTCCTTCAGCTAGATTACCTGCATCTATGTAATGCTCGTCAAGTGGCCATGGGTCGTTGTGTTGGTTGTTCGGTTACATTTGCCTATTCTTAGGCATTTGAGTTGTTTATTTCTATCAACACATCAAGACGCAAGCTTTGCTGCGTGCAATGCAATCGTTAAGTGCTACATGTATACGCTCTGTCACTTTTGAATCGTGACTTTTGAAATGTCTTGAATGTATGCCGCTGTAGTGTAATATTTTCACCTTCAGATATTTGCAGTTGTTTTCTTTTATGCATTTATCTTTATTGTTGTATGGTAGTATAATAATCATGAGTAGTTTATTGGTTACAATGGCATCAAATAACAGTACGAAAACTTTTCGTTGCTTTCCGAGTAAAAGATGTTGCTGGCTTTCACTATGAAGAATTTGCAATGATGTCTGGTACCTCAGGGACTGAGCTTGAGATGTAGAGATGTTTTGTTGGTCTACAAAACATTCTTCTGTTTCATTTGGGACGACTATGGAGTTTACTTGGAGATGATAGTTGTTTGGTTGTGCCGCTACAATTGTATCGTCTGTGATTCATAGCAGTTGTTTTTTTATCTCTCCGTCTAGCTTTGTGTAAACGGACTGGCAGTGGCGGAGGCAGGGGACCAGCAGGGGCCCTGCCCCCCCCCCCCCCCCCCTATGATTTCATATTTCCGCTTAGGTCCCTGCTTCTCTATACATAAGGCTATGTATTTTTTCGCTCCGGCCCCCTTGTAGCTATATTTTCCCCTCTGGCTCCCCTCATAATTTTTTTCTGGGTTCCGCCCCTGCGGACTGGTAATGTGTTGTTCACTTGTTCCTGACCTATGACATATGATGTCGTCGAGCTGATCTCCCCCCGCTCCATCTTCGTCCAGACCATGTCCCAGTAGATTAGATTCGGATTTGGGCTACACAAATGATGTTAGACCTAACTACTGAAGAACAAATGATGGATTTTCAACCCAAGCCGAAGCCCAAGGCCGTGATTGACAGGTGCAAAACTAACCAAGTTCAAACCCAGAGTTTTTTACCTAGAAGCTCAAGGTCTGATACTTGGGTACCACCAACCCCACTTTTTTTTAACAGGGGTCGGTCCCACCGAGAGCTTCATTCATAGTCAACGCTCGGTTACAAATTACAGATAACTCCTCAGAAAACATGGAAACTACACACAAGGCCAAACGTTTTGCACTAAGGATCTCAGAAAAGCAAAAGAAAAAGCGATCAGGTCCTGCTCCTTCTCCAGCGCGACGGAACCAAGGCTGAACGCAGCCGACCTCAACATCGTGCACCACTTGGGATGGGGAGGCGGGAGCTCGCTGCCCACAAGCAAGAGGGCCTCCGAAATGGCACCAAGGTCTGGAGGTTGAGATATACCATCTGATGTCTGAGGCGGGAGCGGTCGCCTTCGACCATGCAGAACGGCGGTGAAGACGTCGGCGCCGTGAGGAAGCTCCCAAGAGAAGCCACAACGTTCCACTGATGCAGATCCAACCACCAGCAGGCCAGAGCACCGAAACCCACTTCCTCCTCGCCACCGAGTTCCAATCCCCAACCATCGACGCTAGATCCGCCAGATTCAGCGAGTTTTTGGAAATGTTGCCTTAAGCTTGAAACGACCGGAGCATCTCCCAGCAAGGGAGCCGGCCACCGCGACAGCTCATTGCGGTACAACCACCACTCGCCAGCAGCCGCACCAGACAACAAAAGGGGAGGATGGCTTTATTCTCGGAGATGCCTCGCCGGAGTTCCTCCACACGCCACCACACTCATCGAAGTGGAGTAGCAGAGAGAACCAAGACAAGGGCCGCCCCATATCCAGCCGATGAGATCTGCAGACCTACTCCAAAACGCCACTAAGGGACCAAGACAAAGCCTACTGTACAAACTACAACTACCGGCACTTCTCCTCCACCATCTCTGAGAAGCAGCGCCGTCGGAGAGGGCTTCAGAAAAGCCTGGAGGCGAGGTGGAGCTCTCAAGCAGAAGAGGTGAGGAGAGAGAAGGTAACGGGAAAATGAGAGCCCCAGTCATCCCACCAACCCCACTTGTCGAGCGACGTCTTGACAACACTGAACTCGGACGTCCGTAGACATGTAGGCATTCCGAGACCACACAACAAGAAAGAAAACATTAACAAACCTCGTGTTCAATTCTCAAAATCATGCAAGACATGCATGTCGATCATACTAAAATTATTCAAAGTCATGAATGAATAGTTCAAATCAGCATCCAATTATTCATAGTATATAAATAGTTATAGTTATTCATAATGCAGAATTTAAGCATAAAAAATCACTATTTTCTGTGTGGATCCACATATGCTTACAAGATAATTAAGTAGTTGTACCTTATCTTGTTGATCTCAAGGAAGTTCAGTACATGCTCCACATCTTGTTCTAGGAAGCACACATGTTCTCCTCTGGGTCGCGGGCTGTAGGCTGCCCCTTCTCACTTGTCTTCCACAATTATTGTGCAAACTTACACAATAAGTTATCACCTCCCACAATGTCTCTGAATCCCATGTCATTGCAGCTCCACTAATAATACCCCGACGAGCTTGGAGCACTCCAAATGCACTCTCAACATCTTTCCTAACAAATTCTTGCATAGTGGCAAAGTGAAATCATTGGAGGATATATACCATTGGCAATATAGTATCCCACGGTGTAGTCATGCCATTGACGATGAATTGCATGCCGGAGCATCTCATCACAAAGTTTTTTGAATAGCGAAGAGCGTTCAAATACATATATATCGTTTTAGGAGCCAGACATGTGGGAAAAACGCATGCTAATACACAAGTCTTTTGATGTCATTGATTCAATTATGATTGTGGCCTCTTTGGCATGAGCTTGGTACTGCCCACACAAATTTGTTGGACAGTTTTTCCATTGGCAATGCATGCAATCGACTGAACCAAGTACACCCACAAGTCCTATTTATGCTCTGATGGCCATTAACGTTTTGATGTCTTCGACATCTGGTTTTCTCGGATGCTCCGTCTAAACACTTTCACCATGGCGTATGCAAACTTGATCATAGCCTCAATACTCATCAACGACATCTGCGGCTTTACCATATGATGAAAGTACCCTCAAATCAACCATGCATTTCTTCATAGGAGAGAAGGAATGTTGTCCCAACAATCTTTCCTCAACGTGAAGTATCAAACTTGATCACACCTTCCACTATGCGTCGGAACAAACATGAGCTCATTCCTGTAAGTGACCGCCACCACCCCCCCCCCCCCCCCCCCCCCCCCCCCCCCCCCCCCCCCGCGTGGAGTAGTGGTTGTAGACATCACGTGCACCCTTGATCCTATCAAGGGAACACCTGTCCTATATCGAACCCTTGGAGTTGAGAACACGCTACTCTCTCTTCTCCATTTTTTCAAGCATGCTCATCATCACCATCATGTCCACATCTTCGTCTTCATCGATCCTGCAATCATCATCATCATTATCGAACGAATCCATGCCTATAAATGAGCAAAATAATCAAAAAACGACTCTGGCAATTTCCCAAACACATGAGGAGCGAGGTGTATGTCCGACTAAACGTAACGAGATTTTTTATTTTTATTTTGATTGAGATCCTGACTAGAAGAATAAGAATTCCTAATCTAACCCTGACTGGTGTCAAAGAGAGGAGTCACCACTCACCACCACTCCCCGCCCCGCAGCAATTCCCCATTTCCCGCCTCCCCCTTCCCCCATCTCCCGCCTCTTCTCCTCCATTAAAACCCCAAACCCTAGCCCCCGCCCCCGCCCCCGCCACCAGATCGACCGACTCGACCACCCATGGCGCTCAAGCAGAAGGGGAGCAGCGACGCCGCCGCCGCTGACGCCAACAAGCGCCGCCGCGTGGGCTTCGCCGGCATCGGTACCCAACCCGTCTTTCTTTCCCCACCTCCTCTCTCTCGATTCGCAAATTTGGTTTCCTGGTCGGGGTTCGTGCTTATGCCGCGGCCGGTGGTCCTGTGAATGTCTTGTTAGATTCGGGGATGCGTTCGCGTAGGCTCGTTGCGCTGGGGTTTGGCGTACAGACGCACACTGGGCCACTGAGCTGAGACTGAGGTGGCCTCGACTCGAGGTGTTTCTGCTGCTCGAGTCATGTTCTGTTGGATTCAGATGGAATGCCTTTCTTTGCTGGGCTAATAGCAACGGAAGATTTTTTTATTTGTTCTGTATTAGTCAACAGGGGTAGTGATTTACCAACATGTTTAGTTTCAACATCGGACAGTTCTGTGTGGTCAATTCCGATAGGAGGGTGCAGATTGCGTGGTGGTCTATAGTGTGCTTACATCTGGAACTGTTGGTCTGGTTATTTTTGCATGGTTACTTTTCATCCAGTGAAACGATTTAGATGCTCACTGCACTTTGGCGAAAACTTCATATTTTTCGCTAGTTCCCTTGTTGATCTGTTAATTATGCTGATCAGTGGTCCAATAAATTGGCCCGTAGAAACAGGGAGAATAATCACTCCTTTTATGTTGTATTGGCCTTGTAGAGCTACAGTTTGCATGTGTTAGATGTGAGTATTCATTTGATGATGTATGTTTTGTTGCCTTTAGATAATTTGTTTTCTATAGGTACATGACAAAATTTGATGTAATCTCCTTTTATCTGTTCAACAGATGCTGGAACTGAGGCAAATGAATGCATGCAAGTGTTTATTGGTATGGAATTGCCTTCCTTAGTCCTATCTAATCGGAAATATTTCAGCAGCAAGCATTAGTCTCCTTTCAAATTTTCTGTTGTGCAAATTCGAAATTTGCACTAGCTTATATAGCAGGGAATTGCAGTTAGAAATTTGTTGCAATAGCTACCTTAGTGTACCACCACTTAGGAGAAAGATACATCCTTGGAGTAGAGTTATGAGTAATAATAAAATCTCAGTGTGCCGAAAGTTCAGGTGAAAACCATCACATAGTGCAAAGAAGAATCATGTAACATAATGCTAAATTATGTGCCTTTCATGTTTAGTTACAAATTTTCACTAACTGCATTGAAGCAAATAATTATACCTGTAGGCTCTGGAACTGAGCTCAATGAACATGTAATCCAGTTATCTTGGTTCTTCTGATTAATGTATTTTGCTGTTGGTATCACTACAGCTAGAAATCCTGAAGATGTGGGCTCACAAGACAGCATTTCTATCGAACCGTTTGACCTAAATCATTTCTTTGGTGAAGATGGCAAGATATATGGCTACACAGATCTCAAGGTAGAAAACAAAGTATTACCTCTGTATCAAAATATAAGATGTCGCTCATTTCAGCACGTATGTAGTCCGTAGTGAAATATTAAAACATCTTATATTTTGATACGGAGGGAGTAGTAATTAATTAATTATCTTTCTCTAAATAATTTTAATGATGAAATAACTGGCTCTCCAATCCCTTTTATCTTTATTTCTGTTTGAATGTTTGACATGCTTGTTATTTGCAATATAGAATCCTATTTGTCTATGTCTGATATCTCAATTATTGCAGATCAATGTGTGGATAAGTGCTATATCGTTGCATGCATATGCTGAGATTTCATTCAAGGAAACATCTGACGTGAGTACTTGTTTTCTAAAATTTATTTCTGCAAGTATTGGTTATTCTTTGTGATATTATGAGACTATTTCATAAGAACTGTCCATGTGTCCTGAATCTTAACTTTGTCTGTACAGAACTACAGATAATTTCTATTTTCTTGTTACCTCTGTGATTACTGTTTGTTGCAATGTGTCTCTTATTTATAACCTCTTGTATTTTACTTTTCATCCTAAAAGTATGTATGGAAGATGGTTAGTGGTTAACATTTGTTATAAATATAAACCTTAATCATTTCGCGTTTATCGCTAAAATATTTGCTTACAATTAGCATGTTGTTTAATCGTTTAATATTTATAGTTGTCACCTTCTGTTCTATAATTTCCATTGTGAAATATTGTGTAAATGTCGCCACTTCAAATGGCATGTATTTGCCATGCTTTTTTCACATGATTTCTTATAAATGGAAATCTTTCTTTTTTTCGTTGCACTCATCTTGTTTAACCACTAACCATCATCACGACGACTTTAATTTTACACTAATGATGTTGTATACTGTTATCGGACTTAATCTGAGTTTGGAGCTTCACTTCACCTGTATTTTGTCAGTAACTGTAACTAAGGATATCCTGATTTTCTCAAGTCATTGAGTAACACAGAATTAACCGATTTCTTTCAGGGAGGTAAAGGAACCACAGATCTAAAACCTGTCCTTCAGGTAAGATCTGTTTGTTTAGAATGTCTTTCATAATTGAAGAAACTTCCACATGCATGACTGTAATATTCATTTACTCTATTTGACAGAACATTTTTGGGGAAAACCTAGTAGAAAAAGATGAATTTCTGGAGACATTCTCAAAAGAATGCCACTATATAAGGTACCTTTATTTACAGAGCCCAGCAGCTGCACTTCTGTATTGCTTCTGGAGACAGGGCAGGACTTATTTTTGTAATCTCTCAGTGATGCTGTGAAGAATGGTACTTCCATTAAACATGATGCCTCAAATGAAGGTGATTTGGCAGTTGAGGTGGGTATTCTTTTTGAACCGTTGCTCAAGTGATTGATTGATGATATTTTGTTGACTTGGTTCTTATACTTAGCACATAAACTGAAGTTCTTTAAAGAAATCTTTACAAGTGCTATTAGGTTAACGTGATTTGTGAGAATATCACTTCTCCAATTTCAGAATTTTGAATGGATATGTTGTTTTGGTCTTTTACTTTCATAATAATTTGCATTCAAACTGTTGGCATCCTCCTTTAGTTCTGCACGTGTCCTGAGTTTGATCTGCTTTTTTGTGGACAGATTGTTCGAGTTGAACTCCAAGGTGCTGGTGCATTTCTTTATTCTCGTCTGATATCACTTGTTCTGCTTCTGGTTGAAGGTAACTGAAGCTTTAGAGTATAGTGGTCAAATCTGTTTGGAGCTTTCTTCTAACAGCATTGCACTGTAGGTTCAACACCTATAGATATCACAGAACATGGATGGGAAATGCTCCTTGTAGTGAAAAAGGAAGCACCTGAGTCATCCACTTCAAAATTTCAGCTGCTAGGCTTTGCAGCTGTCCATCATTTTTATCATTACCCTGAGAGCACTCGCTTGCGTATCAGCCAGGTTGGACCTATTGCAGCTTTTACTTTATATTCTTCATGTATCTGCATTGTCTCTTCTATGTGTAGTTAATTTCTTTAAAGCGAACCTATGCATTCTTCTATTCCAGATGTCTCATTTTTTTATTCCAGATGTCTCATTTTTATTCCTGATGTCTGAACCGACTTCCACATAATTGTATAACCTGATGTTTGGAAATTAAAGTTGGTTTTTGGTCTGGTTTGGATGTTCTGCTGATCTTGTTTCTTTGGTCTTTCTCAGATACTGGTCTTGCCACCTTATCAGGGTGAAGGCCATGGGCGTCGTCTTCTTGAGGCAATCAATTATATCGCAGAATCAGAGAACATATATGATGTAACCATAGAAGACCCTTCTGATTACCTGCAGTATGTACGTTCGTCCATTGACTGTCTCCGGCTTCTCACCTTTGAACCTATCAAGCCTGCTCTTGGTTCAATGGTCATGTCGCTGGAGGAGACCAACATGTCGAAAAGGTCCCGCAGTTTGATAATGGTTCCACCGGCTGACCTTGCTGAGACCGTGCGGGTTAAGCTGAAGATCAACAAGAAGCAGTTTCTGCGGTGCTGGGAGATCCTGATCTACCTACACCTTGATTCTGAGGACCGCAAATGCATTGACAATTTCAGGGCCTGCATCTACGACCGCACCAAAGGCGAGTTGCTTGGTGGCGCCTCTGGAACCAATGGGAAGCGGCTTGTCCAAGTGGCAACTAGTTTTGAGGAGGATGCATCTTTTGCTGTGTACTGGACAAAGGAGGGTGCTGACTCGGATGACCAGACGGTCGAGCAGCAGCCGGAAGATCTCAAGACTCAGGAGCAGCAGCTGAATGAGCTGGTGGACAACCAAATGGAAGAGATCGTTGAGGCTGCCAAGAACGTCACCTCACGCGGCAAGGATAAATTGATTAGCTGAACCGTGGGATCTTTGTAGCTCGAGGATAGAAAAGTAGAAAAAATGGCAACGGGGAGGTTGTATCCTCGACATGGAGAATTATGCAATGCAGACTTCTTGACAAGAATGTTATATTATTATACCCTTTGTAATCATGGGTTGGTAACTTTTCTAAGCAATTTGCCAGGTAGACTAATTAATTACTGCCATGTGGCAGTCAAATCGGTCAATTGTATGCCAACGTATCAAAGTATGAATGCCAATTTATACCAGTGACCATATTGAGCCACGTAAACAAGTTAGGTGACCAAAGTAAACTTCTATAAATTTCTCCCTCCCTTTGTAATCATGGTTGGTAACTTCTAATGATCTTTGAATCACCTGATATAAAACAAATATAAAAAACATATAGGATTGCGACATCATTACCTTGTACACTGAAAAGCAATGCCCAAGTTTATACAGAAAATATTGAGATGAATCATAGCAACATTTTCATGAGATTGCTGGTACGAAACGATGCAAAGCGAAGTTAAAAAACATTCCTATCACAGCCCAAAGTCTTATGGATTACAGTCCAAAAAAAAATCCAATAAGAGGCTCCGAATTCTGAAACGCTTCCTGTGATATTGCTTTTCCTCGTTTAATAACTATTTCATCAACGTCACGTCTCCATGTGTAATGTTTCACTGAAACAAAGAACCACTAAAGTTCACATTTACGCACATCAGTTAAGAGTGCGAGCAACACCATGCAAAGTTCAGAACATGAGATAAACATCAGACAGATGTTTCACAAAACGCAAGAAAAAACTGCATTTCTTCATAGCTCAAAGTATCAGAGATTAATAAGGGTCACAAACAAAAAGAAACATATACTCCACTCAGATAACTAAATTGATCCCAAAACATTCAGTTGCTATAGTCAAAAGACATGAGAAGGCTACAGAAGATGATCGATGATGGCCATGTCCGTCCTTGGACAGGTCCGCCACCACACTAGCCTGAGAACACGCGCAGCATCTACAAATTTCTCAACTGTAAATAAGTCGGGCAGCCTAAACAGAATTTAAGATCTCCGGTTACAACCACAACAGCCAGCCAAGCAGTACTGCCAAGACTGAGCTATAGCCATAACATGCTCCCAAAGCTATGGTATCAAAATCCGAAGAAACCAAGCTCTGTGGCTCTTTCTTTCTCGAAGGTCTCGAAGTACTGGTAGATGATGGTAACAGCCAGCAGTATACCGGTTCCTGAACCAATTGCGCCCATGAAATCAGCCAGAACAGTCAACGCGCCAATGCACACTCCACCGAATGCGGCAGCAGTAGGGATGTATCTGTTCAATTCCTTCTGCAAGTTTGACTCACGATGGCCTGGCATCACCATTTGTTGTTCCTGTTGAATTACCCAAGATTAAATTAAGTATTTTCTGCAAGTTTAAACCCTGAAAGACCCCCCCCCCCCCCCCCCCCCCCATTAAAACTTTAGTCCATATTAGTAAATTAACTTGGATAACCACTGATAGGACATTATTGTCCCACATCATGCTGGAGTTTCTAAGAATCCTACAAAAAATAAACTAGTTCTAGACACATAGATAATAATGTTTTCTGACTGGATTCTCTACCAAAATAACTGAAGGTTTAAACAGGCATGAAAGGGATGTGACATTGATGTTGTACTAGAAAAACAATCTTGTGAAACATGATACATACAAGAAGGAACAGTAACCAGACAAGACAAATACTGCATAGGCGATATTTTACCTTGAGCTGCTTAGCAACATCCTTGGCTGATGAACCAGAAACTTCAATCCATGTCTTTGAGAAGAGAGCACATGCTGACAGCATAAAGACCACATAGAACAATGCATGGAATGGATTCGCCAGAATATCAGCCAAACTGCAGTTTACGTAACATGGTAAGTTTAACAAACAGTATTTACTAGAGTAACCAAAACCTAGAAAACGAAATGGAAAAAGTACGTAGCAATGCCAAGAAATTAAATGTTCACCTGGATGGTGCAGTCACGTAGTAAGCAAGACCACCAACCGGAATAGAATGACCAGAATATTCAGATTCTTTCCATATGCCGAGAAGGTTAACCAGGAAATTTCCACTGTACTTTCTGTATAGAAGCTGCAATAAACAATTAAAACGTGTCAGCACCTAAACATACATGTAAGTGCTTTATATAGTTACTACAATAATGGAACTGAATCCTGTACCTGAGAAATGAAGTACAGGTTGGTAATCAGTGCAGAGTGCAGAATGATGGGCATGTTGGAAGTGTAGAACAGCTTGATTGGGTATGAGCCTTGCTGCCCACGAGCATTCTTTGATCTCACTGGAAGCACAACACGGAAACCTTGGAAATAGATAACTATGAGGAAGACCAATACAGTAGCAAGCAAGTTGGTCACATTTGGCAGATTTTGCCGGTAGAAAGCCTCCCGTAGGGCACGAACTTTGTCAGATCGAGTAATCAACAGATGGAACAATGCAATGACAGCCCCTTCAAATTCAGCACCACGTCCACTGTTGATGGTTGTGGGGCTAAACGCCTTCCAGATGATGTTCTCACTACATAACAGCAAATTTACCATAAGCCAACTTGCAATGGAATAGCACATCAATATCAATAAGTAAGAAAAATAAAGTTTAGTATGCTCACCAGATATTGGTAGCAATGAACAGAGAAATGCCAGAGCCCAAACCATAGCCTTTCTGGAGAAGTTCATCTAGACAGATGACAATGATGCCAGCAAAGAAAAGCTGAAGTATAATGAGAATAGCATTGCCAGTTCCAAGTTGGCTCACACTGCCATACATTCCAGACAGAACATATGCTACAGCTTCCCCAATGGCAATCAGGATACCAAGCAACTTCTGTGCGCCATTCCTGAGAAAAGAAGTACAACATTCATCACAATAGTACTTGACATATGGCATGAATCAGCAAGCTTTACAATTTTCACTGGCAATTCACTGCATAAATGATAAACTACATATACATGAAATTATGGATACACTACTCTTATCACTTTAAAATTTCAGATTACAAATACTTACAGTAGAGCACGATCCTCTCTCACACTGTTGTCAACTTCAATAATCTTGGATCCGACTAGAAGTTGCATAACCATTCCAGATGTCACAATTGGAGTGATACCCAGCTCCATAACAGTACCACGGTTTGATGCGAGGATAACACGCATCCAGTAGAAAGGATCAGCTCCGGTGGTTGAATGGATGCCATAGAGCGGGAGCTGACTGCACACCAGGAAAATGAAGAGAGAAATGACGGTGTAGATAACTTTTTCCCTGAATGGTATCTTCCTATCAGCACTCTGTACTTCCGGCAGGAAAGCCAAGAAGGGCCTGACCAGATGCAGTACTCGAAAACCGCCAGCCATCTTTCTGTATGCACAAAAGGAAACAGATCAGCACCACGTACAATGCACATGAAAATATGCAACATATTATAACATAGGAAACTTCACAGCAATTAACATCTGATGTGTTTTCCCCAAAGTCATGATCGAGGTTGGAAAAGATGAATCCATTCGGCTTAAACATAGCTACTGACACACAGATACATGAATAAAATCAAAACCAAGCTTAACGACATATCATGCTATCAACCGGACTTCTTACATTCAAATTGTGCAGGAGTACTTGTTCAATTACATCAATTTGCAACATGACAAGATACTGCTCATACATATCACAATTAATGACAAAATGTCCACTTCCTAATTAATACTTGACAGCTAGAATTCAGTTAAAAATAAAGGGAAAGCAGGCAGTTTGCAGATGTTTACAAATTTTCTCGCCTATCTACTAAGTGTCCCAACTAAACCGCTCGGACGTAAAATCGGTCAATTAGCTCGGATCCCGAATGCAATTCAGCTAGCATCCATTCTAAACTACACGACCAGCCACCTGTCAGAGCCAACGCTTCGCTTAAACCCATATCAAGTGCACCAGAAAATGAAAGTCCCGAAGCCCGAGATCGAGCACAGATCCACCGACTAAACGTCGCATCCATCACTCGCATCGACCGCGAATTAACGACTCGAGCGAAAGTAGCAGCCATGCAACGGTCGGTCGCAGCATCCTAGATTCGCATGGATCTGGACGGCTCACCTACCTACCAACAAAGACACCTCGAGTCTAAGCACGAACGCACGGCGCAGCGCTACGCGGACTACAACGCGGATCGAGAACGAAACGGCAGCACGCGACACAGATCTGCGGCACGCGAATCGGGAAAGGACACGGATCACACAGGATCGGCTCGAGATCCGGGCGGGGCGGAGGTTTACCTGGCCGCTGACGGGCGCCGCCGGCGAGGTGGGCGGAAGCTTCGCCGCGGGCGGGCGTGGAGACCTAGGGAGGAGACGGGCGAAGGAGGGAGCTACGGGGAGACACCAGGGATGAAGAGAGGTGGTAATTAATAGCTAGCGGGGAGTTGATGAGAGATCTGGAGAGGATGGGGACGACGACGGAGCGAGCGAGCACGGGTTACGGTCGCTGCGGGTGGGCCCGGGAGGGGCTGCGGGGGTTTCGTGGCCGTCTGATCGGGATCGAGCGGTGGATGATGGGTCGCTGTGACGTGGAACCGGGATTGGGACGGCCACGTCACCGGAATGAGGAGCGGAGCCCGCTGGACAGTGAGCGGATAGGGCCCACCGTCGCTGGGCCAGGGCGGGTGCAGCTTGGGATCCTGGAAAACGTGACATTCGAGATGGAAAAGTCCACGAAATATAAAATACCGCGTTACTACTTGATTTGGTTTTAAATTAACTAGATGATGATTATTTAGTACTCCCTCCATTCCGGTTTATAGGATGCATTTGGCAAATCTCTGAGACCTAACTGAACGGAGATTGGACATGCAAAATCTATCTCCCCAATATTTCACCCAGTTAGTACCCTCATATTTAATGCCAACATTAATTAGGGAAAGTTTATACCCAATCGGTTTTCTTATTGTTCATGGTACAGACCAAAACCTAACATTAACTACTGTCGTCGTATCGGCATTTTGGATAGGAGACGGGGTCCTGCTAGCCGAGGGTGAACGTAGGGCAAGAAGGTGGACGTCGTCAAGGTCGGGATTGTACACGGCGGTTTACCCAGCTTCAGGCACCACGGCGGTGGCGGTGCCCTACGTGCTGCTATAACTCACTATAAGGCAATATCGCCGTGAACAGGTTACAATGAGTGGTTGTCTATCAAAGAGTTGCCCTAAAGGCGTCCCGAGGTCCAGCTTATATAGGCGGCTGGACCTAGGGTTACAAGGTGAATACGTATCCAGCAAGTATACGGAGTCCTAAACCTAGCCGGCAAGTATGCCGCCTTCCGTCTTGGTCTTGGTGGCTTCATGGGCTTCAGTCTTGGGCCTCCTCCTTGCCGGCATCCGCCTTCCTTGGTCGTCAGCTATCTGGGCCGCCCGGTAGGCAAAGCCTTCACCACCACTGCGGGCCACCCTGGACTAGCCGGATTGATCCATGCTGGTGATACCCCTAGTAGGTATATCCCCAACATTAGCCCCTGGGAGGGTTCGAGTTCTTCAGGCGCCGTCTTCTTTGTCGGCAACGTCCGCCTTGTAAGCGTCTGAAGAGCTTGAAGCATTCCATAGTTGAAAGTAAGCGGCGGTCCGCCTAAAGTAGTCGGACAACTTGCCGCCATCATGGGAAAGACGGCCTGACCATTGTCAGGAATCTTCCTGGCACCAGTCTTGTCAATTGACTAGGTCGTCAAATGTTGACGGATGACGCCATGCAGTCCACGACAGTTTGGACTTGGGCATGCGTCATGATGGTTTCTCCACCACGCACAGAAATCGGAG
The DNA here is from genome assembly GCA_947311845.1 of Poa pratensis. Lineage (NCBI taxonomy): Eukaryota > Viridiplantae > Streptophyta > Magnoliopsida > Poales > Poaceae > Poa > Poa pratensis. The sequence goes on from CAMZMU010000075.1 coordinate 20,928,236, forward strand.
CGAGGCCGCAGACGCCGTTGCCACGACGTGCAAATCGTGGGCACGTGGCGGAAATCTCGCGTCCCCCTAATTTTAGGCACGGATCTTGGCGCGTGGGGATAAATACCCCAAAGGGCACATCGATGCACTTCTTCCTCATTCGCACACCCACCGTGGCCTCCTCACCTTCCCGAGCTCAACTCCTCCTCGAACTCAACTCCGGCGAGCACGAGCAGCGCCCTCTCCCCAAATGGCGAGCACTCAGCAGGATGCGGCGGCGACGGCGGCACTGGCTGCGGCTCTTCGACCCCCGCCGGATCTGGATCTGTCCAGCGGCGGCGGCGGTGCCGCAGGCGCATCGATGACCTCTCCCGCGGCCACCGTGGCCACGGGCGGGGTTTCTACTTCTTCCCCAGCTCCGACGACGCCTGCGACCGCCGCTCCAACTTTTCCCCTCCCATCCCTCGCGGCTACCAGCTCAGAGGCCGCGGCGGAATCTGCCGCCGACGAGGATGACGACGTCGAGGAAGAGGAAGAGGCTGGAGACCTGGGTTCCAGGTACTGGCTGCCGTCAGTTATGACGTCAGCATATCTGAAGGAACTGGAGGAAGGCGGATACATTCCGCCAAAGACGGAATGCTCCTGGAGGGTTCCAGGCGACGAGGCGGTGCCTGACCCCCAAGACGGCGAGCGTGTCATGTTGGCTTCGCATAGCCTTCGCGGTATGTCTCTGCCGCTTTCCGCCTTCTTCTTGGCGGTGCTTAGTTTTTATGGGCTGCAGCCACACAACATAGCGCCCAACAGTATTCTAGTGCTAGCCGGCTTCCAGGCTTTGTGCGAAGGGTACTTAGGCATAGCTGCGTCCATAGAGCTGTTTAAGTACTGCTTCCTGTGCCGCCGGCAAACCATACCAGGCGGCCACCTAGCAACCTGCGGTAGTGTTACGTTCAACTGCCGCCAACCCGACTGGTACCCAAAAATACCATACATCGAGTCGGTGAAGCACTGGACCAGCACTTTCTTTTACTGCAAGGACATCCCGACACCTGGCAGCACGCAAGGGATGCCAGCCTTCGTCAACGGTCCGCCAACCCACAAGGCTTGCTGGACAGCAAAAGTGCCGCTCAGCAGCTTGCCGGAAGAACTTCGTGTTGCCGTTAGGCGGATCGATTCTTGACGAAGACGATGTTGGCTCCACGACTTGACGGAGTTGACACCGTCATCTGCTGGGTGTCGAGGAAGATTATGCCTCTCCGCCATCGCCCACTGAAGATGTGCGAGTACAAGGCGGACGACGCCGGCAACAGCACCCTTGATCAGGATGCCTTGGAGTACCGGCTTAGAGAGCTTATCAAGCCTCTGTCGGTGAAGGCGGCTGAAGGCGTCGCCATGTTCACTCATAACAACCCAGCCCCAGCGGTAAGTGAAAGCTACTTTGTTATTTCACTAACATCCTTGCCCACTAGGTACTGAATTAATATTGTCTTGCTTCCTTTTCAGCTACAAACCTTGGGAGAGGACGAGCTGGCCCCAAACTGGTATGATACAGGTGCCAGCAAGTCGAAGAAGCGCAAGCTGAGCTCCTCCACCAAGGATTTGGAGAAGAGGAAGAAGGCGGCCACCTCTGCCGACGCAGAGGATGAGACCGTGGGGAACGTTCCCTTGAAGCGGTTAGCAAACTTTGGCTTCCCTGACTTGGATATTTTAATATGTTTGTGCTGACAAACTTGCATGTTTCTGCTTACAGAGGCAAGCCTACCATGCCCAAACTCCGCTCCAACTTGAAGATTGCTGCCGGCAGGGGCAAGCCACCACGTTCTTCTCCAGCTGCTGCGCCGACAACGCCCACAGTTGGCGTTCCCGTGGTTGTGTGCCAGGGAACGTACACAGCTGCCGGTACCGCAGAGGCGGCTACAGAGAAGATGGCGGGCAAGAAATCAGTTGCCGGCATAACTTTTTCCAAGACGGCTGAAGCTTCGGCTAGTGATGCCGCTCGATTTATCGCCATGAAGCAGGAGATGGATGACCAGATGGCGGCCGAACAAGGCGGATCGTCCACTCATCCTGGCTCCCAACCTGGCAAAGGGTTGCAAGACCCCCGGCAAACACTGAAGACCATGCGTGACGGTACCCGCAACTGGTACGCACACATGGACGAACTCCACGACACCCTGCACGGACAACTTGAGGTAAAATAGCCTATGGTCCCAGCCCCCGAGCACTTTGGCGGCTGAAAAATTTAGCCGGCAAAGTGGTCTCGTTGACTAAATAGCGCTAACCATAATGTTGCTTTCGTGCATGCAGGCCGTTCTTGCTTCCAATCTTGAGCTATTTCGTGCTCAAGAGATGAAGAAGAAGGAATGCGAGGAACTGCAGCAGGACGTGGAGTTGAAGAACGCCCAAATTGCGAGTTTGGAAGAAGCTCGCAAGAAGGATGAAGGTGACAAAGCTTTCTTTGCCTTCTTTTCGTCCGACTTCTTTTCCTTTTCCGACAAGTATTTTAGTCGTCTTTTCTTTTTATTTGTAGAATTATTAAACACTGCGCAAGATATTCTCAAGAACTCCACTGACATGCAAGCTTTGATGAACGAAGCTGCAGATCTTGCCGGGCTGGTGACCAAGCTGAAGGCGGATCACGCCAAGGAGCTGGATGATCGTGCGTTGGCTCATGCTGCCGAAGTTAGCAAGTTGACTGGACAACTTGAGGCCATGAGCAACAACCTTGACCAGGTGAACAAGAACGCCAAGGAGCAGCAGGACCAACTGTCAAAGGCGGTCCAGCTAGCCCAAGAAACGCTTGAGAACCATCTGGATGAGGTCAACGCCATCCACGACCATGTCTTGGGTATGCCTCCAGTCCTTCATTTTTGTCACCTTGCTTTCTTGATACTTGAAGCTGCAGTGTGTAACTTTGTGTTTGTGCAGTGCCGGCTAGCTTGGGAGATGACCTGGCCACAACGCCGCGCCTTGCTCGGATCTTGAAAATTGGCGAAATCGTCAACCAGATTGTCGGCGCCGGCAAATCATTTGCCGCCAAGTTCTACCCTGGGGAAGACGGCGATCCCGTCATCTTCGATGCTCTGCCGGAGTTGCTGGAGAAGGCGACAGCTGAACACGACAACACACTACGCTCAGCAGCACGAGGCGGTGCCAAGTTGGCATTGGCGATGACGGCGGCGTGGTACCCGGAGGCTGATATTCATCAAGTCACCGAGTACTTCCCCACCGAAGACGAAAACAGCCAAGCCATCGTGATGCAGGACGTGCTGCGGTCTGTTCGCGGCTATGCGACCCGGGTTGCCAACATGGTTGACATCCGCAAGTTCTACAAGGAACACCCGGACCCGCATGTTGCCGTTGCTGATCCCTCCTTGGCAGATCCTGAAGCTTCCCGCGGCGAAGAAGGCGAAGCCGGAACCGACAAGCGCAGCCCCAAGGATGGCGGAGCCAGCCCCAAGAATGCCGGCGTTAGCCCCCAGGATCTCTCCACCAGCTCTACGAAGGCGGCAATCCCTTAGACTTCCTCCTGCAAAGGCAGCACAAAACACTGCGTTAATCTGTTAACGCATAAAACTTTATTTTGGGTTGTAAATATTTATGGGCCAACTTTTATGCTACACTTGGCGGTAGGCTTACTTAAGTGGCCCGCCTTAATATGTATCTCGCCTGCATGTTTAGCTTTTTCATATGTTGGCGGAACCTCATCTTAGTTACTTTAGCTGAGCCAACCAGGTGCAATACCAACTAATTTAGACTCAGAGACCAAAGCCAGCATGTTGGTGCCAACGACATACTACTAGGCGACCCACATACAAACAGACAGATAAGCATATTAGGCGGTGCAAAGATTGTTTGCGTTTTTAGCCGGCAGACGGCAAATGTCAAAAAAGTTTGGACCTTAGCACGGAGCAAAACTTATTTTATTTGGTAACTTTTATGACAACAGATATATGATTGCGAGAAAAGACAAAAGATGGCATGATCCCAAAACTGAATGAGCAAACCACAGACTTTTATTTCATAATCATATAGTACTTATTACAATGTGGAAATTGCTAAGTGTAAAAAGGACGTAGCTGCTCAATGTTCCAGGGTCGCTTGGTTTCTTCGTACTTGTCGTCAACCTTCCTTTTGCGCTTGCGACCTCGCTTCTTCTTGTATCCGTCACGTGCATCGACCAAGTAATAAGAACCATTGAGCAACACCTTACTGACCACAAAAGGTCCTTCCCAAGGCGGGGATAACTTATGCAAGCCCTTTCTATCTTGGATTAGGCGGAGAACCAGGTCACCCACTCTAAAACTTCTTTGCCTCACCCTTCTGCTGTGATAACGCCTCAAACTTTGCTGATAGATGGCGGATCGCGCAAGGGCAACATCTCGTTCTTCATCAAGTAGGTCAAGGCCATCCTGTCTTGCATCTTCTGCGTCCTCCTGGACGTAGGCTTGGATTCTGGGAGAATCGTACATCATGTCGGTTGGCAACACTGCTTCTGCGCCATAGACTAAGAAGAAAGGAGTAAACTTGGTTGATCTGTTTGGAGTTGTGCGTAAACTCCAAAGGACAGACTGCAATTCATCCACCCAAGCCCCAGCCGCTCTGTGCAATGGTACTTCGAGACGTGGTTTGATTCCTTGTAGGACTAAACCATTTGTACGCTCTACTTGACCGTTTGCTTGCGGATGCGCGACGGAGGCTAGATCTAGGCGGATACCATGCTTATAACAGTATTCCTCGACTTCGCCTTGCGACAAGTTAGTGCCATTGTCGGTGATAATGCTATGAGGCACCCCGAACCGAGAGATTATTCCCCACAGAAAGTTTGCGGCTGTGGCGCCGTCTAGCTTTTTGATAGGCTTAGCTTCAACCCATTTGGTAAACTTGTCTACAGCCACAAGTAAATGTGTGTAGCCACCAGGCGCCGTTTTAAACGGACCAACCATGTCCAAGCCCCAGACTGCGAAAGGCCACGTGATGGGTATTGTTTTAAGCTCTTGAGCCGGCATATGTGATTGTCTGGCATAAAGTTGGCAGCCCCTGCACCTTTTAACAATGTCTTCTGCATCTTGCTTGGCTGTCAACCAATAGAAACCTTGTCGGAAGGCTTTTGAAACAAGGGCGCGTGAAGAAGCATGATGTCCACATACGCCGGCATGTATCTCATCCAACAATCTCTGCCTTCTTCGGGCGAAATGCAGCGTTGGTAAACACCAGTGGTGCTACGCTTGTACAATTCACCTTTGATTATTGTAAATGCCTTGGCTCTTCTTATTATTTGCCTTTTCAAAACCTCATCATCCGGTAACTCCTGATTGATCAGGAAGTCCAAATATGGCGTCGTCCAATCCGGCTTTACCAAGTAGACGGCATAGCTAGCACTATCAACTGGTTCTGCCGACTCTGGGTCAAGGAGGTCTGCTCCTTTAATTGACGGCTTGTGTAGGTGTTCCAGGAAAACATCTTTTGGTACCTTTTTGCGTTCAGACCCATTCTGGCAAGTGTATCTGCCGCCTCATTTTGAGTTCTTGGGATATGGCGGACCTCGTAGCCTAGAAAACACTTGGCGAATTCGTCAACGGTAGCTCGATATGCCGCCATTGTTTCGCTCTTTGTGTCCCAAGTACCACGTATCTGTTGCGCCACCAAATCTGAATCTCCGTAGCAGAGGACACGTTGGACGCCAAGTTCCTTGGCAATGTGTAAACCATGAAGGAGAGCTTCGTATTCAGCAACATTATTAGTTGCCTTGAAGTGTATTTGTAACACATAACTAAGCTTGTCTCCTTGAGGGTTTCTTAAAACAATGCCAGCCCCCGAGCCCTGGAGCATTTTTGATCCATCAAAGTGCATGATCCAGTATGCATCTTCAGGGAGAGGTACTTCGTCCATGGCCTCCGTCCAATCAGCTACGAAATCTGCTAAGGCTTGAGACTTAATGGCCGTTCTGGGCTTATACGAGATGTCGAAGGCGGCAAGTTCAATGCCCCATTTGGCAACGCGGCCTGTTGCATCTGTATTATTGATGATATCCCCCAGAGGTGCCTTGCTCACCACGGTTATTGAATGTTCCTGGAAGTAGTGCCTTAACTTCCTGGCGGCGTAAAAAACACCGTAGACCAATTTCTGGTAATGCGGATAACGCTGTTTTGAGGCGGAAAATACTTCACTGATGAAGTAAACCGGACGTTGTTCCGGCAAGTCTGAAATTTCCGTCTTGCGTTCCACAACCAGTACCACACTAACAACTAAGTTAGTTGCGGCAATATAGAGCAGCATTGGTTCCTGCGAACGAGGAGCTGCCAAAATTGGAGCAGACGTTAACGCGTCCTTGAGTTGCTGCAAGGCGGCGTCTGCTTCGTCTGTCCACTCGAAGTTGTCGGATTTCTTCAGAAGCCGGTAGAGAGGCAGCGCCTTCTCACCAAGACGGCTAATGAAACGACTGACGGCAGCCGCCGATCCGGCAAGTCGCTGCACGTCCTTCAGGTCCTTGGGCCTGGATATGTTGAGGATCGCTTTGATTTTTTCTGGATTCACCTCTATCCCTCGTTCGGAAACGATAAAGCCAAGCAATTTGCCGGCAGGAACCCCGAAGACGCATTTTTTCGGGTTGAGTTTCATCCTGTATACCCGGAGGCTATCAAAGGTTTCTCTCAAATCATCAAGCAAATCTGCCTTCTTTCTTGACATGACGGCAATGTCGTCAACATAGACGTGAACATTGCGGCCAATTTGCTCGTGAAGGCATCTTTGCATACACCGCTGATACGTTGCGCCGGCATTTTTTAGACCGAAGGGCATCGTGATGTAGCAGAAGGTCCCATAGGGTGTAGTGAACGCTGTTTTGATTTGGTCGGATTCTCGCATTTTGATTTGGTGGTACCCGGAGTACGCATCCAAAAAGCACAGCAGCTCGGAGCCGGCTGTGGAGTCTATGACCTGATCTATACGAGGCAAAGCAAAGTGGTCCTTAGGACAGCACTTGTTCAAACCGGTATAATCAATGCACATTCTCATTTCCTTATTAGGTTTTGGAACCATTACAGGATTTGCCAACCAATCAGTGTGTACTACCTCCCTAATGAACTTGGCTTCTTGCAACTTGATGATCTCCTTGCCTATTGCTGTCCGCTTCTTCTCACCGTAGCGTCTTATTCCTTGCTTCACTGGTTTGGCTCCTTCGTAGACGTTAAGAGAATGCTCGGCAAGTTCCCTCGGGACACCTGGCATGTCGGCTGACGACCATGCAAAGATGTCCTGATTCTCACGGAGGAACCTGACGAGCGCGCTTTCCTATTTGTCGTCCAAGCCAGCCCCTATGGTGACTTGCTTGGAGCTGTCACCTGGGACCAGATCCGCCTTCTTTGTGTCTTCGGACGCCTTGAAAGTGTTCTTTTGCTCAGCGGTCTTTACATGCTCCGGCAACTGTGATGTATCGAGCTCTTTCTTCAACATGGCTAACTCCTCTGCGTGGAGGACTGCCTCAGCGAAGGCGGCATTGCCACGCTCACACTCCTTTGCTTTCTTGAAGTTGCCACTGATGGTAATTGTACCATTGGGTCCCGGCATCTTCAGCTTGCTGTATATGTAACACGGGCGAGCCATGAATTTGGCGAAAGCTGGCCGTCCAAAAATGGCGTGGTAGGCACTTTTGAAGGGGACTACTTCGAACCTGAGATACTCCGAGCGGTAGTTTGTCTCAGGCCCAAAAGTAACCTCCAATCTGATGCTTCCCATTGACTTGCCTTGCTTTCCCGGAACAATGCCATGAAACTTGACTTTGCTATAGTCAAGCTGGCTTTCCGACAAGTTCATGCGCTTCAGAGTGTCCGCGTAGATGATGTTGAGGCTACTGCCGCCATCCATCAACACCTTGGTGAGCCTGAAGTTATCGACAATAGGGTCGACGACAAGGGCGTATTTGCCGGGGTGAGGAACGTGATCTGGATGATCATCTCTATCCCAGTTATTGGCTCCTCTGACCAGTCTAGATACTGGGGAACGTCTGGTACTGTGGCGTTTAGCTCGCGCATCTCCGCCTTTTCTTCTTTTGCCGAAGGAGTGCCCAGGAAGCACACCAATTGGCCATGTACCTTGGGATATTTCCTTTCTTTACGCATCAGCTTGGGTTCCTCATCCTCTGACATGGACATAGCCCCATCATCGTCTTCCTTCTTTGTCTTCTCAGCCTTTTTGCTCTTTTTTGATTTCCAGCCAACCTCGGGGTCTTTCTTGAAGTCCTCCATGAACCGGCATTCCCCTAATGTGTGGTTGACTTTGCCTAAGGACGCGTGGATTGGGCAAGGCAAGGCTTTCGCCTGATCATACGTCAGGCGCTGCTTGCTGGAGCCGCCATCTTTACCCTTTCCTTTCCACTTGCGGTTGCTGCCTTTGCCTTCGAAGGCGGCGGCGACCTCGTTTGATGGTCCGGCTTTGTCATCCTGGGGAGCCTTGCGTTTGTGACTTGCTCGCCTGTTTGGCGCCATATCATGTGCGCCATCTCCATCGCGTGCATCGTCATCCGCCTGTGCGTACATGGCTGCTACTTCGAGCATGACTCCGAGATCCTTGACTTGCATGCGTACGAGCTTATGTCTGAGACTTGAGCCCTTCAGGAGGCCCGTGGTGAAGGCATGGATTGCTTGATTGTCGTCTACGTTCTCGCAGCTTGCCTTTGTTTGAATCCACCTTGCCAAGAAGCTTGTAGCTGTTTCATCTGGCTTTTGCACGCAACGAACCAAATCTGTGTATGTATTGGGTCGCTTGTACGTGCCTTGGAAGTGCTGCGTGAACACCTTTTCCATGTCATGCCAGCTATGAATGCTTTTCTCCGGCAAGTTTTCGATCCAGCTTCGGGCTGTCCCCTCCAACATGAGGGGAAGGAAGCGTGCAGCGACGAGGCCATTGCCTCCAGCAATTTCAACTGCCAGCGCGTAGTCCGACAACCATGAGTTTGGCTTGTCCGCTCCATTGTACCTTTGATGAGTTTTTGACACTGACGTCATGTCTCTGGGTACTTGAACGTTGCGGATGGCTGGGCCAAAGCACTCAGGTCCTAGATAGGCATCTTGCTTTCCAGCCTTGATGTCATTGAGACGATGTCTCGCGTCTTGCGGACTGAGCTGTTTGCCAGATCTATCAGCATGTGGCTCGTCCTGCGCTGCCCGGCTGTGCCTAGGCTCATTGTTGTGTCCCCGGCTTCCGCCTTCGTGCCTGGGCACTGGTGGTGGGGACTGTGTGCGGTCCCTGCTTCTTCTTGGCGGCGGGGCATCGTCGCGGTTGCCGCCACCCTTGGCGGCTGCTTGCTGCCCCTGCTTCCGCCTTCATCCCGCCTAGGCGGAGGAGGTGAGGCCTTGCGCCTGTTGCCGGTCCTGGATGCCTCATCACGCTGCCTTTTTGGAGGTGGTGATTTGCGTGGGTCTTTCTCCTTGTCCTTCCCTTTTCCGTGGCTACTGGAACCGGACGGATCTTCTGGGTTGCCACCGGCCGCAGCTTTGCAAGCGTTGGATTTTGATTCCAACTTTCCTCCCCTTGCGTCCGCCATGTCGGCGCGAGAATCAGCACGGGCCTGCTGCTCTAGAGCTTTGCGAGCAAGGATCGATGCGTAGTAGATCTTCTCGTCCTTGTCATAGTCATCATTGTTGAGGATGTCCAAGGCGGCCGCAGTGTTGAGGACAGGTGTTGCGAGGATGACGTCCCCGTTCTTGTCCTTACGCTGCGGCGCTGTAGCCCACTCGAAACCAAGCTTTTGGGCAGGGGATTTGAAGGTGTCATGATCCCTGCCTTTCCTACCTCTCTTCTCCGCCACTTGTCCTGCCGGCTTGGGCAATGGGGTGGTGGTGAAAAGATTACGCTTGGGGTCGCACTTGGCAGTTATCTTGGCGTTTTCCTCCTTGGCTTCGTCGAGGAGGCTCTGGACCTCTGCTTGCTTGCTTTTGAGGTACTCAGTTTGCTCCACCAAGGTGTTCCGAAGTTTCTCCAAATCAGCCGGATTGGTTTTGTCGTTTACCGGCGTGTGAAGAACTTCCGCCAGAGCCGCCATGCTTCCTATCTTGCTGGGCTCGCCCTTCTCCAGATTTTCTTCTTTGGAGCCCCAGGAGGCTCTGGAAACTGTGGATCGGTTGCCGGGGTCCCCAGGTTGGCGGCGTCAGTTGCCGCCTTCTCTGAAGCTGCGCCGGTGACATCCGCCACAAAGATCTGCTGCATGTTGACGGAAGAGCCCGTAGCCGCCTCAGATGGCGGAGGATCAGGTGTAATAAAACACTTCTTGACCCGTTGCTCAAACATGCTGGCAGAATCTTCTTCGGAATCAGAGTCTACGTTGACGTGAACGGTAGATCTGGATCCGGCATCCGACATCACATCATCCTGGAGTGCAGGAAGAATAGATTCGGGATCTTGACTGTTGGGCTGGGAGTCTGATCCCAGTCCCGTCATGCCGACAAAGTGTAGATCTGAATCTGCGGACTCCTCAGAGGAGGCAAACTCAGATCCGTCTTGATTGTAGGGCGGGTGGGATGGCGAATAAATTCGCGGCAACCCATACGCCTCAGAAGTGTAGCCGATGAACACATCGACGCCGCCAAACGGCACAACTCCGCATCCGACAATGTAGTCGTCTGCGGGGATGTAGGACTCGTCGCAGCTGATGTAGTGACTGTCGCCGTAGCGAACAGCGCGGCCGACGGCGATTGTTTCGCCGATGCCGCCAAGAGTTCCCGCCTGGAACGTGACGCCTGACGCCTTAGGCCCCACGGTGGGCGCCAACTGTCGTCGTATCGGCATCTTGGATAGGAGACGGGGTCCTGCTAGCCGAGGGTGAACGTAGGGCAAGAAGGTGGACGTCGTCAAGGTCGGGATTGTACACGGCGGTTTACCCAGCTTCAGGCACCACGGCGGTGGCGGTGCCCTACGTGCTGCTATAACTCACTATAAGGCAATATCGCCGTGAACAGGTTACAATGAGTTGGTTGTCTATCAGAGTTGCCCTAAAGGCGTCCCGAGGTCCAGCTTATATAGGCGGCTGGACCTAGGGTTACAAGGTGAATACGTATCCAGCAAGTATACGGAGTCCTAAACCTAGCCGGCAAGTATGCCGCCTTCCGTCTTGGTCTTGGTGGCTTCATGGGCTTCAGTCTTGGGCCTCCTCCTTGCCGGCATCCGCCTTCCTTGGTCGTCAGCTATCTGGGCCGCCCGGTAGGCAAAGCCTTCACCACCACTGCGGGCCACCCTGGACTAGCCGGATTGATCCATGCTGGTGATACCCCTAGTAGGTATATCCCAACAACTACTCTTTAATTAATGCTAATTGTTGCTTATTCTTGGAAAACCTGATTTTGGAGTTGCATCCTATAAACCGGGATAGAGGGAGTAGCATTAGATGATTTTGGATTTATATAGCTCTGGAGACTGAACACTAGGGATGCGAAAACGGGACCCATTTGTCCCATTTTTACTCCATTTTGTACATATCCAGTACAAAATTTTGGACCAAATTTTTGTACTACTATGTACAAAATGGATTAAAGTGGGACAAATGGGTCCCGTTTTCGCGTGCTCACTGAACATAAACGCCAAATGGAGCCCGAGCTCCACGAACATCCGCATTTTTTTCAAGAATTTAAAAAGGCATTTGTAAGTTTTAAAAAGACCAACAAATTTTTAGATGTTAATGTTGAACTCTACGGATGTGTAAAAGCTCAATGCAAAATTCGTTATATTTTAGGCTACACAAAAATGATAAATCTCACAAATATTCAAGTTTTCCAAATGTGTACTCACTCATATCCACACATTTAACATTTTTCTCATCCTAACATACAAATTATGTTGCATTTAGATTTTTGCACACTAGTAGAGTTTATCATTATACGTCTAGGAATTTTTCCCTAAATTTTATGAAGCTTACAATATTTTGAATTAAAAACAGGCTCCCTGAATCTCCGAACGCCACACTCGGACAATGGAACTCTACCAAATGTGGAGGTCTTGAATGAATAAACACACTGTTTTTCGTAGTTCGAATTTCCACTGGATGGGAGGTTTGAAACTCTGACGGATGTCGGACATGTGAGTGGCTCGCGAGAGGTGGGCTACAATACTCGGCGAGTTGCCCGTTTTGCTGCCAGTCCGAGGAGACCATGTCACACATCCTTACCATTGCTCCTTTTCGAGAAATATCCGGGACAAGGTGTTTCCTTGGATCCGATCCTCCTCCAGAGCTTCTCTTGTCGAGGACGACTTCGCATACCGGTGGATGATGACACTAAGTTCCATCCTCGACCGATGTGCAAGGACACTTCATTGGTGATCATACTCACAACCTGGTGGATCTGAAAGGTCCTAATCACAATGTGCCCGTCTTCGGCAATGTTCAGCATTCCGTATCCACCTTGTTTGACTCGTTAGGGTAGAGACACGATCGTTGCAACCCTTTGCCAACACCTCCCCTAGATTAGCTTTTTTGGGTTGAGTTGTAGTGTGCGTGTTGGTCATGTCTTGGTCTTGTAGTTAAACCTTGTTTTCTATCAATGGACTAAACCATATTTGCGTTTCCTCGAAAAATAGTTTGATTTTCCAAATTAGTACAAAGTGTTAAAAGTCGTGATAGGCAATGTAAAAACTTCCATTTGAAATTGTAGTACTTGTATATTGAGACTTAATTTATAGTAATATATGTAAGTTTTTCGAATTTAATATTTCGATTTTTATAGTTCAAGAAAATCGGGTTGGGTGCAATATTTTCTATCTTTGTTATAACTTCATAATTCTCATCCAATAGTTGTACATAATGTTAGGTTTTATCCTGACCATTCATGTATTACATCCACAAATAATTCTCTTACTAACATATTTTCTACCTATCCTTCCGGTTCCCTCCTCTACCTGCACCCCAAGTCCACCTTTGTTTCATCTGCCCATACACTTGTTGGAACGCTAGCAACCCTCGATAATTGTTTGCGAAATATTCAACGGGTTCTCCTTTAAGGTTCATGTGACAATTTGTTTTTTCTTTTGGGGTAAAGCGAGTTTCATTACTTGATAGAAAGGGTATTACAATCCTGAGCGATGAGTTTGGCAACGTGCAGAGGAGCATGTAATGTTCACACCGAACGGTGCTCAGACCTCAGCCCCATCTGACATAGTTCATGGCTACCTATTGTCCACTCCCTTTACATGGTGTCATTGCACTTGCACGTTTACTAGGATAGGCTACGAGAAATATTTAAAATCTCCACAATCGTTGGTGACCAGGCTGCACGCCTGCACGGTTCATCAACGCTTTCCTCGGGGCATCAATGATCACTACGTTGTCTGATTGTAGGATGACCGGCATTTGAACATGATCTCTAGCAATCTTAATTCCTTCCAGCATTGCTTCAGCTTCCACTTCAGCAACACATTGCCTCCTCGTGATCCTTGCATGGCCAGTGTACAAACACAAGCCCCCTGCAGTCTCTAGCGACCACACCGATAGCAACATCTCCCGTGTCAAGTAAGAAGGCCCCATCAACGTTGATTTTTTCCCAGCCCTCAGGTGGTGTTCCACCCTTCTTCCCTTGTCGCTCGTAATTTGTTGTCTGTTCATCAACTTACTCGTGATAATAATGTCGATGCACCATGGTAGATGGACACCGGTGTTACCGACCGCCTGACGAGTGAGATGGAGAAACTCGCCGTTCGGGAGCCTGCCAAGGTCATGATGAGGTCCGCACCGCCAACGGAGCAGGTATGCACATCTCACATATTGATCAGGCATCTCTTTTTACTCATACTTCCAAACAATTGCATCTTCTCAACATCCTTCGTGTTCCATCTATCCCTCGTAATTTGTTGTCTGTTCGTTACTCGCGATAAAAATGTCTTCGTTGAATTTCACCGTTTCCAATTTTTTATTAAGGATCAGGACACGAGGGACGTACTTCTTAGAGGTCGATGCCGCCAGGGTCTATATGCGCTTGATGTGCCGCCGGTCTCTCAGATTTTTAGTGGTGTTCGTGTCTCGTCATCCCACTAGCACTCTCGCCTTGATCACCCAGTAACCCCCATAGTTCTTCATGTTCTTCATCGTCATGAGCTTCCAGTTGCGTCTAGTAATAATATTGATACAGTTTGTGATGCATGTCAACAAGGCAAGAGCCATCAACTCCCTTTTTCAGAGTCGAGTCGTGTGATGGCTACGTGTTGGTGAACCCCAAGAGGAAGGTTATGATGTAGACAGCAGTAAGTTTTCCCTTGAATAATCTACCCAAGGTTTAATCGGACCAGTAGGACTTGACGATCTATCGGAAGGTTGTTGATGTTGACTCCCCCTGGCGCTAGGGAGCTTGCACCAACGTGGAATCTGCACAGACACAAACCAGAACTTTGCCCAACACGAAACAGAGAGGTTGTCAATCTCTCCGGTCTTGCAGAAACAAAGAGTTAAACGTATGGTGTGGAAAACAGCAGGAAAAACAGCAAGTAACAGGAAACAGATGATTGCAGCAGGTTGTGTAAACAGTATGAGGAAATTGGACCAGGGTCCACAGTTCACTAGTGGTGTCTCTCTCAGAACAGATAACTAGCATGTTGGGTAAACAAATTACAGCTGGGCAATTGACAAATAGAGAGGGCATAACAATGCAATACATGCCAAGATGTCTACTATGAAATCTAGTTGGGCATTACAACAAAGTACATAGACCGTTATTCCAACCGCATCTATGCCTAAATAATCCACCTTCAAGGCAGCATCCGCATCCATTCAGTATTAAGTTGCTAACAACAGATTATTGCATGAAGTAAAGTGTGTAATGTAATCAATACAAGTGCCCTTGGACACTGCACCAATGTTTTATCCCTAGTAGCAACAGCACATCTACCATCTTAGACCTTTCTGTCACTGATCCAGATATCTAGAGACTGAACCCACTATCGAGCATAAATACCCCCTCTTGGAGTCACAAGCATCTACTTGGCCAAAGCATCTACTAGCAACGGAGAGCATGCAAGATCAAGAGCACATAGATAAACAACTTGAATAAACATGGTATCAATATTCATCGGATCCCAGCAAACACAACATCTAGCATTACAATAAGATGATCTTGATCATGTTAGGCAGCTCACAAGATCTAAACATGGAGGCACAAGGTAGAGAGACAACCATCTAGCTACTGCTATGGACCCGTAGTCCAGGGGTGGACTACTCACGCATCACTCCGGAGGCAGGCATGGTGATGTAGAGCCCTCCGGTGATGATCTCCCCTCCGGCAGGGTGCCGGGAAGAGCTTCAGAACTCCTCCGATCTGAGATTGACGATGACGGCCGCGACGGAACTTTTCGTGGAATATGATCGACCGTAATAGGGTTTTCGCGTCGCGGAGAATATATAGGCGAAGAGGCGGCGTCGGTGGCCGAGGGGGGCCACCACGCCATAGGGGGGCGCGGGCCCACCCTGGGCCGCGCCCTAGTGTGGCGTGGCCCCCTGGTGGGTCTGCTCCGACTCCCCTTTGGACTCCGTGATCTCCTCGTGATATTATTGACGATGTCTTTTGTTTCGTCCAATTCCGAGAATATTTCCTTAATAGATTTTCTGAAACCAAAAACAGCAGAAAACAGGGAACTGGCACTGTGGCATCTTGTTAATAGGTTAGTCCCAGAAAATGCATAAAAATGATATAAAGTAACCAAAACATGTAGCAATTGATATAATAACAGCATGGAACATCAAAAATTATAGATACGTTTGAGACGTATCAAGCATCCCCAAGCTTAGTTCCTGCTCGTCCTCGAGTAGGTAAACGATAAAAACAGATAATTTTTGAAGTGACATGCTACCAACACAATCTTTGATCAAATAACAATGTAATGCACATGATCTGAATGAAGTGATCCAAGCCAATGGTCTATAGTTTGCAAGCAAGTAAATAAAGAGTAAACATAAGTGATCACACAAGTGCAAACTTTCATGAATAATACTATAAAACATTTAGAGATATAATAGTCTAACATAATAGTTAGTTCACAGCAGCAATAATTCTCAACATGAAAGTGTTTGTATCAACACAAAGGAAGATAATAGCTTCAGCTTTTGCTTCAACTTTCAACATGTATATCATATAGATAATGTCAATGCAAAGAATATGATCAACCAAACACAAAGTTATGTAAAAACTGTTATACTGGAGTTGACAATGATGTTTGCTTAAGTAGACAGAAAGAAGTGGGAAAACTGACTCAACATAAAAGTAAAAGAATGGCCCTTCGCAGAGGGAAGCAGGGATTAACATCATGTGCTAGAGCTGTAGTTCCCGAAGGCATATAGAGAGCATAAAATATTGTTTTGTAAGGTAATGGTGTATACAGGTGTCAACAAATCAAATAGCAGGTACTTGTCATCTTCCATGGCTAACTAACTTTTAGAGCGGTTCCGAGAGTTTTTAGGACTGCACTTGTAACAAGCACTTATTGGTGACACTCCTCCCAACCATTTACTTTCCACAAACCATGGCTAACCGAATCCTCGGGTGCCCACCAACATTCACCATGGAGGAGTGTCTATTTATTTATTTATTTATAGGGTGGACTAACCAGCTCTTTAATGCAAAATAAAAGGTGGAGAAGCAGATGAAGCTGCCAATCCTTGTAAATTAATTAGCATGGAAGATGACAAATCTCACTACTACGTCCTTATGAGCTTTTCAAGTAGTGACACAAAAAGGAAATGTAACAGTTTTGAGTAGTTAGTAGATAGCACATGAAGAAATTTACTTGGAATGGTGAAAACACCACATAATAGGTAGGTATGGTGGACACAGGTGGCATGGATTTGGCTCAAGGTTTTGGATGTACAAGAAGCATTCCCTCTTAGTACAGAGTTTAGGCTAGCAAGGTTATTATAAGCAAACATCATTATCAACTGGAATAGCAAGAGTGTACATAAAACACAAGGTTTGACGAACCATAGACTCCCACTGTCTTCCTTGTTAACACATAGCCTTCATCCAAAAATTATCTAGACTACTATGGACTTCCAATTATGCAACAGATTATTATAGCAGAAAATCCTTATAGTAGTTCTTCATTAATAGCCATTACTTACATGATGCACAAGCTTAAACATTAATTACTTGACAGCTCAAAACAATTGGCAAGCATCAAATTACTCAAGACAACGATCTAAAAAGATTCATGTAAGCATTTTATACCACTACCACATGCATAGCATTTTTCTGGTCCAACCAAACACCAATCAACTTATTTGACAACTCTCCAAACAGATATAAGTGAAGCAAGAGAGTACTTTCTTCAAAAGAAACTGAAAGCTCTAACAAGAGATGTATGAAAAACTGAGAGCTAACAGCAATAACAGCAACTAGACAGGAATACTCAACAAGTATAAGTGAAGCACAAGAGTATTCTAATGAAAAAGTGGAGCGTGTCTCTCTCCCAAACATGAATACTAGGATCCAACAAGTATAGCACAGCAAACAAAACAAAACAAACTGAAAACAAAAACACACTGACGCTCCAAGGAAGAGTACACTAGTATGAAGCAATAAAAATATAGCACCATTAGAGATGACCTGATAATTTGTAGATGAAGAAGGGGATGCCTTGGGCATCCCCAAGCTTAGATGCTTGAGTCTTCTTGAAATATGCTGGGGAGGTAAGCCTCCCCAAGCTTAAGCTCTTCACTCTTCTTGATCATGTAATATCATTCTCCTCTATCAACACTTGAAAACTTCCTTCACACCAAAACTTAACAGCTTTTCTCATTAGCAGGTTAGTGCACTAAAAGATAATACTTCAAAGTTCTAGCAAAGACAAAACTCACAAGCCAACTATTTTAAACATTAGCCACTGTTACTAGGCTCAAGTGGGCACTTTTACACGAAAAGAAACCACTTAAAAACTTGTAAAAGAGAGAATGCAAAATAAAAGACAGAATCTGTCAAACCAGAACAGTCTGTAATGACGAATTTTTTCGAGGCACTTACGATGCTCAGATGAAAAACTTTTGAAATAATGAAAGTTGCGTAACATCATCAGGAACATGCACAAAAAGTTTCAGCATTTTTCGATTTTTTCTGATTTTCTACTGAATTAAACGGTGACGAACAGCAATCTGTCCCAATGCAGTCCCGAAAATAAAAACCAACTTTGCATTAGTAACTCTCCTTGGCACAACAAAACAGCAAATAAAAGATACAAAGGAGTTGCTACAGAGGTAAACAAGCATCCTTGACTCAAGAAAACAAAAATAAAACAGCAAATAAAAACATGGGTTATCTCCCAGAAGTGCTTTTCTTTAATGCCTTTGAGCTAGGCATGAAGAGATGCATCAAGTATTGTCAAGACCAGAAAATCCAAAACCATAATTTGTCTTGACACTAGTATCATGTGAGTATTTCATCTTCTTCCTAGGGAAGTGTTCCATACCTTTCTTGAGTGGGAATTGAAATTTTATATTCCCCTCTCTCATATCAATAACAGCACCAACAGTTCTCAGAAAAGGTCTTCCCAAAACAATAGGACAAGAAGGATTGCATTCAATATCCAAAACCACAAAATCAACAGGGACAAGATTGTTATTAACCATTATCAAAACATCATCAACTTTTCCTAAAGGTTTCTTCATAGAAGAATCAGCAAAGTGAACATCCAAATGACATTTTTCCAAAGGTGCAAGCTTGAGAATATCATATAAATTTTTAGGCATAACCGAAATACAAGAACCAAGGTCACACAAAGCATTGCATTCAAACTCACTCAGTTTCATTTTAATAACAGGTTCCCAATTATCATCTAACTTCCTAGGGATAGAAGCTTCAAGTTTTAATTTTTCTTCCCTAGCATGCATGAGAGCTTTGATAATATGTTCAGTAAAAGCCATATTTATTTTACTAGCATTAGGACTCTTAGCTAGCTTTTGCAAGAACATGATGACTTCAGTTATGTTACAATTTTCGAAATTGAAGTTGTTGTCATCAAAAACAATGGAGCAATTATCACCAACACCTCTAAAAATTTCAGCACTTTTACTAGGAACAAAAGTAGTGCTATCAGGCAATTTAAACTTTTTGTAGAGGTAGTAGAGACATTTCCAACACTTATTATCTTTTCACTAACAGTAGGGGGCGCATTAGCATGTGAGGCATCATTTGTTTCATTAGTAAAAATAGTGCAAACTCTAACAACACTATTTTGTTCAGCAATTTCAGCTTCTCTTTCTTCTCTCTCCCATCTTTCATGAAGTTCAGCAAGCATCCTAATGTTATTATCAATTTTAATTTGGATAGCATTGAGTGTTTTACTCTCTCTAATATCACTAGGAATAGCTTTTATTTTCAGCATTTCAACATCATGAGCAAGACTATCAACTTTAGCAGCAAGAGTATCAATTTTTCCTAGCTTTTCCTCAACAGTTTTATTAAAAGTAGTTTGTGTGCTAATAAAATCCTTAAGCATGACTTCAAGATCAGAGGGCACACTTCTATTGTTACTGTAGGAATTGCCATAAGAATTACCATAAGAGTTGCTACCATTAGCAGGATATGGCCTATAATTGTTGCTACCAAAATTATTCCTATAGCATTGTTGTTGAAGTTGTTATTTTTAATGAAGTTTACATCAACATTTTTCTCATCATGAGCAACCAAAGAAGCAAGAGGAATATTATTTGGATCCACAACACCATGTCCATTCGAAAGCATAGTCATAATAGCATCAACTTTATCACTCAAGGAGGAAATTTCCTCAACAGAATTTACCTTCTTACCAGTTGGAGCCCTTTCAGTGTGCCATTCAGAATAATTTACCATCATATCATCAAGAAGCTTTGTAGCAGCACCCAAAGTGATGGACATAAAGGTCCCTCCAGCAGCCGAGTCCAATAAATTCCTTGAAGAAAAATTTAGTCCTGCATAAAAGGTTTGGATGATCATCCAAGTAGTCAGTCCATGAGTGGGGCAATTTTTAACCAAAGACTTCATTCTTTCCCAAGCTTGGGCAACATGCTCATTATCAAGTTGCCTAAAGTTCATAATACCACTTCTTCAAGAGATAATTTTAGCAGGAGGATAATATTTTCCAATGAAAGCATCTTTGCATTTAGTCCAGGAATCAATACTATTTCTAGGCAAAGATAGCAACCAATCTTTAGCTCTTCCTCTTAAAGAGAAAGGAAACAATTTCAGCTTAATAATATCACTCTCTACCTCCTTATACTTTTGCATATCACAAAGTTCAACAAAGTTGTTTAAGTGGGCAGCAGCATCATCAGTACTAACACCAGAAAATTGCTCTTTCATAACCAGATTTAACAGTGCAGGCTTAATCTCATAAAATTCTGCTTTAGAAGCAGGTGGAGCAATGGGTGTACAGATAAAATCATTGTTGTTTGTGCTAGTAAAGTCACACAACTTAGTATTTTCAGGATTACTCATTTTAGCAAGACTAAAACAACAAGCACAACTCGAAATTAAAAACTAGATGCAGGAATTTAATTTTTTTGGGTTTTTGATTTTTAACAGCAAGCAAAACAAAACTAAAACAAGACAAAAAACAAAGTAAAGAGATTGGAACTGAGAGACTCCCCTTTCCAATAGCCTCCAAGTCCCCGGCAACGGCGCCAGAAAACAGCTGGTGCCTGGTTGACGGGAGAGTATTTGAGGATGATGATGATGGTGATGATGAGTACTTCCCCGGCAACGGCGCCAGAAAACAGCTTGATGGCTACGTGTTGGTGAACCCCAAGAGGAAGGTTATGATGTAGACAGCAGAAGTTTTCCCTTGAAAATCTACCCAAGGTTATCAATCCAGTAGGACTTGACGATCTATCGGAAGGTTGTTGATGTTGACTCCCCCTGGCGCTAGGGAGCTTGCACCAACGTGGAATCTGCACAGACACAAACCAGAACTTTGCCCAACACGAAACAGAGAGGTTGTCAATCTCTCCGGTCTTGCAGAAACAAAGAGTTAAACGTATGGTGTGGAAAACAGCAGGAAAAACAGCAAGTAACAGGAAACAGATGATTGCAGCAGGTTGTGTAAACAGTATGAGGAAATTGGACCAGGGTCCACAGTTCACTAGTGGTGTCTCTCTCAGAACAGATAACTAGCATGTTGGGTAAACAAATTACAGCTGGGCAATTGACAAATAGAGAGGGCATAACAATGCAATACATGCCAAGATGTCTACTATGAAATCTAGTTGGGCATTACAACAAAGTACATAGACCGTTATTCCAACAGCATCTATGCCTAAATAATCCACCTTCAAGGCAGCATCCGCATCCTATTCAGTATTAAGTTGCTAACAACAGATTATTGCATGAAGTAAAGTGTGTAATGTAATCAATACAAGTGCCCTTGGACACTGCACCAATGTTTTATCCCTAGTAGCAACAGCACATCTACCATCTTAGACCTTTCTGTCACTGATCCAGATATCTAGAGACTGAACCCACTATCGAGCATAAATACCCCCTCTTGGAGTCACAAGCATCTACTTGGCCAAAGCATCTACTAGCAACGGAGAGCATGCAAGATCAAGAGCACATAGATAAACAACTTGAATAAACATGGTATCAATATTCATCGGATCCCAGCAAACACAACATCTAGCATTACAATAAGATGATCTTGATCATGTTAGGCAGCTCACAAGATCTAAACATGGAGGCACAATGTAGAGATTAAGTCTGCATTTTTCATTGTTGTAAGTGTGATACTTTCTCGTAAGATTAAGTGTGCTGTTTTTTTAGCGTGAGTGTTTCTAGAAAAAAAACTAATTATTGTGTTCTGTGTGTGCGTGAGACTTTTTGGTTGCTTAAAATTCTATTTGAGGAAGATTAAGTCTGCATTTTCGTTGTTGTAAATTACTGTAATCTTGTTTTCCTCGGGCGTTTGACCAACGCTCTCCTACTTCTATGTCTAATTTACCACATGGCATATGTGGAGAGCAACCAATATAAAAAATACTTATGTGTCTATTTTTATTGAAAATTTGCAAGATTAGCACATCGTAGCATAACTGGACAACCCTGTATAACGCGCCTATGTATCATTGTTCATTACTGTAATTACATCACATCCCGTTCACAGTCGCGATCTGAGCATAAGTAATTCTTTTCTCACTAATTTGTCATTTTTTGCATCTTGTTTTTTTTGTCTATCTTCTCTTTTTTAGGGGCTCCACGAATACCTGGATAAATGGGTTTGGATTGTGCTCAATATCAATTCTCTTAGAAGATAATATGTTGGAAGATTACATAATGGGCTCAATAGAGCCTAGAGACTAGATGACGGTTGAGCCTGTCAATACAAAGTTAAAACTACCTCACTACTCACTAGTTCAGAACGACACCAAGGACAGCCCCTATGGCAGCAACAACGATAAACCCACGGTTAAATAATTTGCGTGTGGCCATAGGGGCTTCCGGGAATGGGCCGTCACTGGGCTTCCCACATAGGAACATGCACACTAGGACTACGTTTCTGTTATACTTGGTAACGGTTGAAATATTATCTTCGTTGCCAATTATGGACTCATCGCAAGCTATTTTGGTCAGATTGGAGCAATTGGATTCGAAACGAAGAACAACAAAAGATAAATCACTTCCGACGATTGAACATCACTTTTATATCCAGATGGAACTGGACTTGAACCTTCATATCCAAATTCCACTCCACTTTCACTTTCATATCAGGATAGTGGACGTGCACTTTCAATAGTGAACGATCATTTGGTTATCTCCATTGAAAAACATTTCATGGCCCAAAATCCCACCTCTGGACCTATAACCCCCATACTCTCAGTCCACTCCCACTCCCAATCATAGCTGCACGCACTTTCCTGTGCAACAAACACTCCTCGATCTCTCTGATGGTCACGGCAAGCGCCGCGCCTCCACGGCCGCATCCGTGACAGGGCACCAACGTCCCCACAATGTATCATGGCCTCGCCATCGACGGGCGGTGTCAGCCATGCACAATTTTCTTGAGCGTCGTCGTCGGAGTCACGATGCTCACTCGTCACCGATGGCCGTCTCAGCCTCGTCGTCGTCAGAGGACTAGAATCCGGAGCTCGGGCTCCATCTCTCCCGTGCGAAGTTCGAGATATCATGTCAGTCCCACAAATCCCTTTTCCACTGAGTGAGGGAGTAAGTCAAAATGGAATAACTCACATTGAGTTGCACCGGTGACTCTTTAGGGGGTGTTCCAAAGACACCACAATATAAAGATGCATTATTATGAAATAATTATTCACCATAAAGCTACAAATATATCTTGACCTATATAATCCAGTATTTTCATAATATAATTAATTTTAACCAAAGCCGGTGAAATTAGATGGCATGTTTTTATCTATAAAACACTACGTATATATGAAGATAGTTTTATATACCTCCCTAAAAAACATAGATTTATATACATTTTCGTGAAACAATAAACTAACTGAATCTGATGAAAATATATGAATGGGACAGGGAAGACACATGTAAAAAGAGGGAGATATAGAGCTCACAATCTATGGAGGACGTCCTCGGAGTGTCGTGGGAATGAGGTTGAAAATCTCATATGCATTGATCATCGGGGGCAGCACAGATATATTTGTGGCTGCAAGAGTGACATTGTAATCGTTGTCGGTTGCACTGAACCAAAGAGGACTGCGCACCCAACCAGCGTTCAGATACGGTGGGCTAAGCTTGTGGTTGTCCTCAGTTCCGAAGTATATCCGATTGTCGTTGATGTAGAGGTCAAACTGCCGGAGCTGGCTGTTTTGGAAGTCAGTGAAGTGGAGTAACACCAAAAACTTGAATGCCGTATTGTACGATTCCCATGTCAATATGTTTAGCACTGTGCTATTGTTGACGGGAACAATGGCTGTCTTTAGAACAACAGTGGGCACCGCGTAGTCGTCGTCTAGCTGGATGGTCTCTTCAGTGGAAAGGTATGTCCATAATGAGCTGTTCCTATTCTCCCACAATCGGTCATATGGATCATCGGGAAACCTTCATGCAAAATGATAACCCATCATTCAGAAAATTCATAATCGGTCATATTTCAGAGGACTTTGGGTTGAATATCAAAATTCATAATACGAATTTCTCGAACAAATCCTTGTCAGTTTCACACATGTTATAGGGAGTACACAGATGTTTTCTATCGATTTCAAGTTCAAAATTATTTCCAACATATCATTCTTGTCTGGAATATATCTCCATGAGGAAAATAGTGGTTTAACGAACCATTTCGCTCAACTCCTAACAAGGTCTACGGTGAATCATCAACAAATGGCTTGTGGTGGGGGGTCGTGGGATGGAGTTCTGGGAAACATGGACAATGGCCAAACACGCAAGCGTAGCGATTAGCTCATCTATGTCATGCAGAATGTTAAATGAACCACTGCATCTTTAGCCACACAAAAATAACGTACATCAACGTAGCCCATCTCGCCTTCCAGGACATCATCCAGAAGGGCATGACCTTTCATCCAACCCCCCAAGATTGTTTTACAATTTCAGGAGTAGTACGTACTTGTGTACTTTGTTTATAGGTTTTCAGTATATTCCCTATCAAAGCATGACCACCTTTCTAGATATTATATCTGTTCCAAAATAATTCAAGTTTTAGATTTGTCTTAAGTCAAACATTTTTAAGATTTTAGCCCAAGTTGATAGATTTATCCGAAACTATATTTTCATGCCGTATATATTCAGTATGGTAGATATTAACATTTTTCTATAGACTTCGATAAACTTAGAGAAGTTGGACTTCACACAAAGCTAGAACTTCAATTAATTTAAAACAGATGAAGCATTATTTTAATGAAAAGTGGGGCTCCTACCTGCTGCTTGTTATTTTGTGACATTTTTCAATTTGGAAAGAAAATGGAAGTCGACATCCCAGCGAATTTTGGGTTGTTGGGCTGGGATGTCGATAACTTGGGGACCGAACTGGTCCCACCACTACTACTCCAGATGATTTGCCACAACCAGTCCTTCACCTCCTGCCCCTAAAGCGTCAGGGCATCTCCAGCCGTTCGGCCCCCAGGCCGAAAAACGGCACATTTTTGGCTTTGCGCCGGCGCTAACTTTGGCCTGGGGGGTTGGATTTTCCACTCGTTCGGCCACCCAAGGCGAACACAAATCAACATAATTTAAAAGTTCATTTCCCGCCCCAAATCAGCCGAGTTCGGCGATCCAAAGAAAGCCACAGTTTGGCGATCATACTTATAGGCGATCATACAAAAAGAAGCCACGAATGGGCGATCGAATCATGCTACTGTCCGGCGACGTAGTGCCACATCGGCATGCTGATGGCGCAGATCAGATGGTCACCGGCGACACCTCGGCGTCGTCGTCCAGGTCGATGCGTGCAGTCGTCGGAGTAGGGGCGGAGCTCGGGGTGGCGATCGGCGCAGTGCTCGGCGGCGGCGTGGCTGTGTCGGCGGCACCCGAGGCCGAGCTCGTGTCGGCTGCAGTGGCGGGACTCGGATCGGCCGAAGCGTCTGTGGTGCGGCGGAGGTGTCGGCGTCGTCGGGGTGAAGAGGATGGCCTCGCGATGCGCCATGAACCACTCCCGAACCTGGGGGTCCACCGCCGCAGGGTCGCCGCCCATGAGGATGGCGAGGTCATTGTTCCTCTTCTTCGCCGCGGTGGTGGTCTTGAGCAGGTCCAGCTTGGTGCCCTGGTTGGCCATGAGCGCCGTCCACCTCGCCTCCGTCTTCTCGTCTCTCTTGGCGGCCTTGGTAGCGACATCGGCGATGCACGTCTCGATCGACGCCTGGAGCTTCGCCGCTGCTGGTGCCCCATCCCTCGCCGCCTTGGCTTTCTTGTGGCCGTCCGGGCGCCCTTCAGACGCTCCAGGTGCCGCCGCGTCGGGGACGTACTCCTTGGCCTTGCGAAGTTGGTCACGGAGCTGCTTCCATTTCTCGCACCCCTCGATCCTTGTGAAGACGTGGAGGAACTTGAATTCGACCTTCTCGTCGGCGCGGTACATGTCGAACATGCGGACATACTACAAGGCCGAACAAGCGCCGAATGAGCAAACACGGCATAGCTGGGGGAACCATGGCGAAAAGAAGCTCACCTCCGTCTCGGCGTTGCCGCCGCTCTTCGGGCGATGCAGACATTCCTCTTGTATGCCGTGCCATTTGTTGTAAGCATGCTGGATCACCGCCCAGTGGTTCGCCATGACCAGTAGCCCGAGTAGTGGGGGGACACGCTCCAGCGAGGCGACGGGGACGGCGAGTAGCCCGACGGCGAGAACCCTGTCGGCGAGGCGACGCTGGATTGGCTGGCCCATCCGGCGAACTGAGGATGAGGCGGGACGCCGATCCTCACCTTGGGCGGTGGAATCGGCGCATCCACCACCCTCACCTCCTCTCCTCCTCTTCTCCTTCTTCATCTTCTTCCTCCTCTTCTTGGGCGGTGGAATCGCCGCCGCCTTCGGCCAGCTGCCTGGCGCGCTGCGCCTGCTCCCTCTTCCGGCGGCTGGTGGTCTCGACCTTGCAGCGCGCCAATTCCGTGATCCACTCGGCGTTGGTCATGCCGTCCGGCTTCTTCTCGGCTGCCTGGGCTTCCTCTTCTTCACGGCGACGAGGTGGAGGAGGATGCGGCGACGGCGGCGGCGGAGGTGTGTGGCCCGTTGAACTTCTTGGGCGGCATGACGGCGAGATCTGGGGGGAATGGGGAAAAATGGCGGGAGCTGCGGGATGGGAGGGGTATGTGGAAGAAGATGGCGGGAGAATTGGCGCGCAAAGGGGAAAAAAGGGGAGGGGAAAACGCCTCATCTCGCCGACAAGGCTGGCCCACGTCGCCTTTTGCCCCCCCAGGTCGAACCCGGCCAGTTGGGTTTGGACTGGGAACGCCGGCGCTAAAAACGGCGCTAAACGGCGGAAATCGCCTCCTGGGGGCGCGACTGGAAAGATTTTGCTTCCGCCGGCGCTAAAAAAACCGCCTGGGGGTGCTGGGGGGGGGGGGGGGGGGGCGGGGGGCGGGGGGCTGGAGATGCCCTCAGGCCGAGACTAGCATCTCGCATTCTCGCCGGAGCTACTCCACCTCATACATGTGGATACCAGCAGACACCAATCTGTGGTCCTAAGCCGGAGGTTCGCCGGAAAATCGCTGGAGCAAGAAGGAAGCTGGAGTCGGAGCTTTTCGTGGTCTGCATTGCCCCAACTGACGCGTCATCGATTCTGCAGCTGCAGATCTAGTGGTAAAAACGTGGTCTAACTCCGAGTCGGATCTTGGTGTGCCGCGACTAGAGAAAATTATGTTTGCTCCCTGTCATGGCCAAACACTGAGATGTATGGATGTGTCTCGTTTTTTATAACAGGGTGACCCTCGGCCTCTCCATTGAATGATGCATATAACCATATGTTACTAAGGACACAACTACACAACGACAGCAATAATATTTGAGCTAGTTTACGACGGTTCTTTTGTTTTTGAAATGAGGCAAAATATTTGCCTTTTCTTCTTACTATCTTTCATGCATGCATGCAACTGGGATACACTAAGCACGACATCAAAGATTCCTTGATTTCAAATATTAAAAAAGTTTAATATGTTCAACCACTAATTCGATTGATGCTTCGCTCATATATGAAAATGACAACTGGTGAGAACATAGGAACATGGTTCTAGTATTAAAACCATCGTCGAGACAAACTCAATAGTTAAAACGAATTACTAATCGGATTAACGAGTTATGAGTTTAATCACTTTAGATATTCAAATTAAAGAATTAATGCGGTAATGTCAGCTATGACATGGATGATTCTTCATGAACGTGCTCTTTCTATAAGGTTGCACTAAATAGGCCACACTGTAAGACAAACTTTGGGCACGAACCCGGTTAAATTAACCGTATTATCACTTATTCAACAATACGAAGTAAATTCAAGTATCAATGCCGAGCAAATCGTCTTACAAAACAGTGAATAAGAACTCGAGACCATCCAAAATGAACTGCGTCACAATAGTATCTCCATAATCCTACCACAAACACTATGACAAGTGACGAAAAAACGATAATTACACTACTCATAGACAAAGACTTCAAGAAGGGTTCATCGCATGGTAAGCCGTTGTTGACGAGTCCCAAAGTTTGAACTCAGCAAAGGGAGACGCGCACCATCGACATTGCCATAGTAGAGATCTCGTATTTTCACTTAGAGTTGGCACATACTTATTGTCGGAACCGTCACTACCAACAACCTACCGGACGAAGACTTCTCGCTACCTAGCGGCGCTGAGAGAGCCTCCTCACACACCACTTGAGAAGCCATTGTATGTAAGTTCTCGTCATTGTCGCCCTACTTCCTTCGATCCATCTCCAATAGCGACAAAGGGACGTCTCCCATCGGCTCAACAACTGGTTAGGTGGGATGACTCCCACCTAAGACCGCCTCACAGAACACTTACCGATTCAGATCAAACCTGATCTAGATACGAAGGGCTAGCTAGATCAATGCCACAACCACCAGGTTGTACTGCCGTTGGCCTCGGAAGCCCTCCACCACGCAGCCGATGAGACATGACCTCGTGATGCCGGGAGGATGGAGCTCTGCCATGCATGCCAGATTGGCCCGGAGCAGGAGAACACCAACAGCTCAAAATTTAACGACCGTGTCGTCTATAGGACCACTAGACGCCACCGTCGATATGAACTAGGGCTACCACCCGGTTTAACGATATCCTGTCGGGCCCTCAAGCAAAGACCATAACACCTCTTTGAAGGAGATATGCCCTAGAGGCAATTAATAAAGATATTTATTTGTCATATCTCGATTGTTCATAATACGTTTCGTATCATGCTATAACTGTATTAAGCGGAAACATTAATACACGTGTGATATGTAAACAACCAGGTCCCTAGTAGCCTCTATACTAGTCCATTGGGCAACCGATGATCAAGGTTTCCTGATCATGGACATTTATGTCAATTGACAATGGAGTCATGTCATTAGGTGAATGATGTGATGGACACACACCCAAGATATAGAAACGTAGTGTTCATACCTTTGACCATGAGATCATATTTAATCGCTGCTTCTGGAAGGTGCTTTGATTGCATCAAACGTCATGTCTTATTTAGCGTGACAATAAAGGTGTCCCTTTCGGATATCCGAAGGAAGTGGTAGAGGAGAGTGATCAAGTGCGGGATTTGCCAATCCACATAACAGGATAGATACTCTGGGCCCACTCGGTGAGATTACATCAATAAGCTTGCAAGCATGTGACTAGGTCACGGGGATGTAATATCACAGACGAGTAAAGATAGAATTGTCAAGTGACGAGATCAAGCTCGGTAATCGTGATACCGGAGAACGAGTCTCTGACAATCTAAGTATCGCTAGGCAAAAGGTTGAAACTGGACGTCTAAGGTTCAAACGACAAAAAGACATTCGTGGACGCACAGGGGCTATCACGGCAGTCCAGCACCGCTGATAGTCATTGATCAGAGAACCAGTCTCGATCATGTCTGGAGTGTTCCCGAACCGCTAGGGTGACACACTTAAGGGTTGGTGACGTTTATTTATATTGGACGTAGAGAAGAAAATAGAGAGAAGAACACCGGAAGTGTTCCGGGTGATATCCGACGAAGTTCGTGGGCCGGAGAATGTTTTTCGAAGCCGGAATAAATTAGATATATGTGTTTAATATTAATTAGTGTAATTAATAGTTAAATACATTTTATTTATTTTTTTCGGAATTTTTAAAGGCTGCACACCTAAATGGGGCTAGACCAAAGGGAAAAGGCCCATATAGGGAGGAAACTTCCCCTTGATGCGAATTGGGGCGGGGAACCCTAGGTGGGCCAAATGGGACCTACCTAGGGCCGGCGGCTGCCCTTGGCTAGCGCACCATGTGGGATAGTCCCACATGGCCTAGCCAAGGTGCCAGGCACCCCTCCCATCCCCTTTAAATAGAGGTGCCTATGCCTTGGAAAAGGACACAATTCTCTCTCTCTCTCTCTCTCTCTCCCGGTTTAGACGTGGCTCCGCAATTGGGGTTACGCACGGGTTGAGTTTTCTCCACCATACGCACACCGCCGTGCTGCTGGTTCTCTCCGGTCCAAGTCTTCTACTTCCGCTGCCCAGCTGGATCGGAGCCCGGAGGTTGTCATCTTCTCCGTACGTGTGTAAGCTCTGCGAGGTGCTACACGTGTGGCACTAGAAGTACGTCTTCTTCCTCTACACGACCTTGAGGTCGGCGCCGCCGTCGTCTTCGCCGCTCGTCGTCATCACGCGTCGTCATCGAAACAGATCTTTTGATCGTCGACGCTTATGGTCTACAAGGGTATTGATGCATGTAAAATGCATACATGAACTTTGCACTTTAATTGCTTATATTCCAATCATATTTGCATCATATAAGGGTTATATCAATGTTTTATCATGATTTTGGAAATATTTTAATGATTTCCAATTTTTATGGAATTAACCCTGCGCAGGCAGAAAACCCCGTTTTCTTATTTTAATGTTTCAGGGACCCAAACGTCAACGAAATCACCTGGAAATTTACGGGCGTCAATATTTGGAAGGAAGAAGGACTACGGAAAAAGGAAGCGAGCAAACGGAGGCCCGAGGGCCAAACGAGCAGGGCCCACGCGGCCACAGTACCAGGCTGCGTGGGACCCACCCGTTTGGGCCTCGTGGCTCCGTTGCCTTCGATCTCTTCTCCACCGACATCGTCTTGACCTAAAAACGCCTATAAAAAAGGTCCCCGACGTTCTCTGGAAGGAGCGCGCACAAACACAGAAACACCGAAACGGAGATCAGGAGCTGCAGATTGGAGGGGGAAAACTCCGGCGGGGCGCTGGCGGCGTGGTCTCCATCTTCTCCATCGACTTCTCCACCATCTCCATGATGAAGAGGGAGTAGTCCACCTCTGGACTATGGGTTTGTGGAAGTAACTTATGTATCTCTCCTCTCTTGAGCTTCACTAATTAGCACCGTATGAGCTGCTGAACATGATTACGGTCACCGTTGTAATACCTTTGTGGTGGATCTTTATGAGTTAATATATGTTTGAGATTGCAATGTTTGTTTCAGTTATGAGTATAGATGCATATTATGTACCCCGTTCTTGTCTACTTGTTTTGATCAAGCATGTTTATGAGAGCGTGTGAGGGGAACGTGTGCATTAGTTGGAGTAACGGGGGGTGGCTAGTGCAGTGAACGTGAGAGAAAGTTCTGCGATCCACTTTGGTATCTTTACCTTACTTTGTTACCTCACTAGGGATAAACTAAAATACCATGCTACCGGAGATGTGGGTGTGACCATTGCCACTACTCCATGACTAGATCTAGCATGTTTTATTTTCACTTCATGTCATGATACTTAATGCTATACTCTGAGTTATCTTAATTACTGAGGTGTTATGATTTAGTTCGCATCTTGGTGGAGTATAAGTGAAGTTAATAACCAAAAGATCTCTATATAAGGACGTGATGCCCATATATCTAAGTAACTTGTTATCAAACCTTGTGTTGCAATCTCATATGTTAACTTTGTGTGTTCCATTGTCTACCACTTTATAAAGAGAGAGTGCACTTGTGAAAACCATGAACCCCAGTCCATTTTTAATCATAAGAAACACCTTTCCAACATCATATACCACTTTTCTATTTTCAGCCATCATTAAATCCGAAAATACAAAAATACTTTTCATCTTGCATACATCATTCAAAAACCCAAAAATATCATTTATCATTGCATCCACCATCATTGCATATTTATTTCTTGTTTGCATTGCATAACTATCCTGATATCATTCTTACACCTTGTGCTTGACAACCACAGGTGAGGTTGAGGACCAAAACATCTAACCTTGTTTTGTAGGTAACCAAAAGAAGGATAAGAAGATAAATCTACCACTTCAGATTCCCCGAGAGTTCGATATTAAACCCTCGAGTCACCCCTCGTGGGGAAAACTGTCTTCCACTTACTACACACTCTGCACTTGGAGTCTCAACCTAAATCCCGTTTATTTGTGCAGGCATCAAGACTTGCTCTTCGGATCATCAAGACGTTTTCTGGCGCCGTTGCCGGGGCATCGTAGCTGAGAGATTTATCCAAGGGTGTGCATCATCGCATTCATCTCACAACAAAGTCAATGTCACCAACTTGTGCTAACACCTAAGCTTGGGAGGTTGCACCTACGTGAGCACCATCTTATCCATCTTTACTTACAAAGCAATTTATTTGTTTTGTTAGTGTCATTGCATATCATATCATATTTATTTCAGTTTTGCATAAAAAATCAAAAATATCAAAAAAACTTGCTAAAATGAATCCTACTGCTGAAATGAACAACTTTGGTCAATACTATGGAGAGTCATTGATGGATGCTTGGTATAGAATTAAGGACACTAGTAAAAATGGTGTCATTAAATATACTCCTGCCACTGTGATAAGAAACTTCTATAAAGGTATAGATGGCTGGTCTAAATGTTTTCTCGACTCATTGACTAGTGGAAAATTTGCTTCTGGAAATCCCTCACACTAGTACAGAACGACACATCGGAAACGGGCCAAAACCCCTTCGGCAACGGAGAAAGGGTCCGTGTCCCCGCCTCTGTCACTGATGTGAAGCCTCACAATGGCAACGGAGGAAATAAACCGTTTCTGATGTATTTAACATTAGACACGGAGTTTTGCTAATAACCGTTTCTAATAAGGGTTACAGGAAAACAAAAAAAAAACACGGTGACGGGCTGTGCCGTCGATGGAGCCCCGCTCCATGCGACTAGACGGCCGCCCGGTTGTCACCGTATTCCTGTACGCCCTGCTTTACAAAAGTTCATCAGTGCGCGTGGCTGGAGCTCTGCTCCTATGTCTCACGGCCGCCAGATGAACATCTACTGTCTTTCCTGCTGCGCAAAATGTACTGCTCCTGGTGACGGCACCGTGTATGGAGCCCCGCTCCTAGGTCTTCACGGCAGCAGCATCGTCACCAAGCATCCACCAAGCCCTTGAAACAACGAATATTCTTTGTTAAAAACAGCAAACAAAGCTAATAAACAGAGCCAATAAGTAGTAAACAAAGCAAACCGAGCTAAATACATAGCTGAAGAGCTAACTAACAGAGCAAACCAAGATAAATAAGTAGCTAACATAGCAAATACATAGCTGAACAGAGCTAACTAACAGAGCAAACCCGAGCTAAATAAGTAGCTAACATAGCAAATACATAGCTAAACAAAGCAAACCGAGCTAAATAAGTAGCTAACATAGCAAATACATAGCTGAACAGAGAGCTAACTAACAGAGCAAACTGAGCTAAATAAGTAGCTAACATAGCAAATACATAGCTAAACAAAGCAAACCGAGCTAAATAAGTAGCTAACATAGCAAATACATAGCTGAACAGAGCTAACTAACAGAGCAAACTGGGCTAAATAAGTAGCTAACATAGCAAATACATAGCTAAACAAAGCAAACCGAGCTAAATAAATAGCTAACATAGCAAATACATAGCTGAACAGAGCTAACTAACAGAGCAAACTGAGCTAAATAAGTAGCTAACATAGCAAATACATAGCTAAACAAAGCAAACCGAGCTAAATAAGTAGCTAACATAGCAAATACATAGCTGAACAGAGCTAACTAACAGAGCAAACTGAGCTAAGTAAGTAGCTAACATAGCAAATACATAGCTGAACAGAGCTAACTAACAGAGCAAACTGAGCTAAATAAGTAGCTAACATAGCAAATACATAGCTAAACAAAGCAAACCGAGCTAAATAAGTAGCTAACATGGCAAATACATAGCTGAACAGAGCTAACTAACAGAGCAAACCGAGCTAAATAAGTAGCTAACAGAGCGGTCATTTACCTTAGGCGAGGCGGGGTCGCTTTCCGTCGCGGATTGCGTCCCAGGCGTCGGCGTCGGCGCCGGAGCCACTGCCAGAGGAGACGTCAGAGGAGACCTCATCCTGCTCGAACACCGGAGCGTCCTCCTCCTCCTCCTCATCCTCCTCCGCCGCCGCCACCGCTGCCGCCGCCGCATCTGGCCCAGGGCCCTGGCCAGGGAGAAGAGAGCGGTCTATGGCCGCCCGGAGCCGCGTCTGGAACAACGCCTCCTCGGCGGCTTCTATCGCGTGCTCGGCGGCGGAGATGCGGATAGCTCTCTGCATCGCAGACGCCCGAATGACATCCTCGGCGCGCTCACGCTCAAAGGAGGCGTGAGAGAGGAGGAGACCGACCTCCAGATCCTCGTCCGCCATGGATCCGGATGGGATTTGACGGCTCAGAATGAACTCGCGACCGCAGTCGCCGGGGATCTCGCCCCAGTTGTAGGGGAGATCCGGGCTGCGCCTCGGAGGGTGGGTGGAGGAAGATGCTCCATCCTGACTTCCGTCGGCGCCGGAGGGTTCGCCATTGATGGGTGAAGTAGGAGGAGAGCGTGTGCGGCTAGGGTTAGGAACTGGGGAGAGTGAGACTGAGAGTGAGAGTGAGATACAGTACTGGAGTGGGAGATATTAATACCGGCACCGCTTAATGTGCCTTCACATGGGAAACGGAGATAGACCGATCTCTGTTTCTGATGTGGACATATCAGCAACGGAGATATTCTTTCCTCCGTTGCCTATATATAGGCAACAGAGATCTTTTCAGCCTCCGTTACCATTGTGTCGGGCCCATCGACGCGCGCACACTCGCGGAAGCGCGCGGAGCTCATTTTTCCGTCGCCTAACTCTTGCCGTTGCCATAGAGGGGTATCCGATGTGTCGTTCTGTACTAGTGTCACATGCTAATAATTTGATGGAAAATTTATTTGGGAATTCTATAGAATCCAAATATGAAACTGGGATCAAACAACTAAAAGCTTCTATGGATAGGTCAACTTTATGTCTACAAACTTATGTGGAGGACTATCCTACTAAAAATGATTTGCATTCATTTATCCTTCATACCAAGTCTAGGATGAAAAAGACAAATAACACTCTTTCTGGAATCTCTTTGAAAATGGAAACAATATTGAATTATGCCAAGTCTAAAAAGAAGTTGACTAGGGAATTGAATGAAAGAATATCTTCTATGCTGGAACCTTTAGATAGGGATATTAAGAATCATGTTGAAGGGGAGGATGACCTCCTAATAGCCTTGAATCTTGCTTTAAAGAAAAGGAATGAGAATCTTGCTTGGGAAGAAGTTGAGGAAGTTAAAATGCTTAATGAAGTCAAGGATCCTTTGCTTGACTTAGAAAATTGTAGCTTGCATGAATTAATATCTATCTTACAAAAATTTGCAAGTGATCCTTCCATCAACACTAACCAAGCAGGTTTTGGTTCTTATATTGCTAATCATGTCTTGAAAGAAAAGATTGCTAGGTACAACCAAGAGGCTATGATACCACCTAAGCTTGGGGATATGTGGATACCTAAGGTACTAGTAACTATTGGAAAAGAGACACACCATGCCATACTTGATCTAGGATCTAGTGTCTCTGTTTTATCTAAAGAACTATATGAAGTGCTTGAATTGAAAAATCTTGAAAAATGCTCTATTGAACTAGCACTTGCTGATGACTCTATTAAACATGCTTTGGGAAAAGTAAGTGATGTTATGGTAGAGTTACATATGACTTTTGTGCCTGTGGATTTTCTAATCATGGATATGGGGAATAAAACCTCTAGTCCTATTATTCTTGGAAGACCTTTTCTTCGTACCACAGGTGCTATCATTGATTCAAAGGAAGGGAATGTAAAGTTTCAGTTTCCACACAAGAAGTGCATGGAACACTTTCCAAGGAAGAGGGAACCACCAAAGTTCAAGCTCCCTCATGAGCTTCGTCCACAATAAAACAACAAGTAAGAAGCCTAGCTATATGGCTATAAAGAAAGCGCTTTGCGGGAGGCAACCCGGTTATTTTTGTGTGTGATTTTTCTTTGTGTCCTCTTGCTGTAACAAGAGATTTTGTGTCTAGTTAGGTTCTGGAGTTTTTAATAAAGTGCCAAGTTTTACCCTTTTTGGTTTGAAAAAGTTGCTTATAGCGTTCGGAGATTTTATTCCTGCACGAGTCAGTGCACGGTATGATTTTTAATTCTTATTCTGTAACTCCGAATGAGCTCATATTTGAACTGTAGTTGCAACTTTTCATCCTCTGTATGCATGAATTTTTTGGAATTTTTCGAGAAAGTTTGGTAGGGTAGAAAAATACGTTTTGCTGCTGCTGTTTTTCTGGACAGATTCTGTCCCATTTTGTTTGATGCATGCTTTGAGCTTTTAAGTTGAATCTTTTTGATCCAATTGAGTTTATGAGTAGGCATACAACATTATACACTTTCTGGACATGTCATATGAATTTTTGTTCAAGGATTATATGCAGCAAGGAACCTATTTGTTTATCACTATTAATGCACCCCACAGAAAAGAGATGGGAGAAACGGTGTTTTGAAGTTTTTTCACAGGGATTGGAGGAGATGCACCAAGAGCTATCCAAGGATGGTGAAGACCATAAGCTTGGGGATGTGAAGACAACCCCACTGGACCTACACACTCTCGGTTTGCACACGTCCAACTTCTGTTTTTCGATCGAAACACTTTATCGCATAAACTTGGAGCGTCGTTTTTTGTTTTTGTTTGAGTCTTGAGAGACCACCACACTATCAATTATATATGAGAGAGCTACTGGAAATATGGGTTGAAATATGTTGGATGCTTTTATAAGATTGGGAAAAGGGATGTTTGACTTGATTTTTAATGATACATATAGTTGCATGATTCATGAGCTTGTTTATGAGTAATAGTTTGCAAATTCTTTTTGTAGAGCTATCACTTATTCATGTTTTGGTGCTGATTGTTATTTACTTGGTTTAACATGGATTAGTTAGTTCTATGGACACTCATGCATGCATCTAGATGGTCAACTTTCTCCCTTTTGCTAGCCCAAAAACTCCAACAAGCAAAAACTTGTTTCCAACACCTTCAACCAAAGTTATTCCAGTGAGTCCACCATATCTACCTATTGGCTTTATGCTATTCCGAGTATGTTTAACATGTTGTTTGTGTTATCTTACCTCTGAATGAAAATGTTTATGTTATTGATTGCAATGGAAAAAATTGGTTATATAGCTCTCACGAACTTGATGCACAATGTTCTTTTATTTGCATAATAAAACTTGACCCATTGTGATTAAGATTATGATGTTTGTGGCTTGATGAATGTTTTGGGTTGGAAGTTAGCCCATATGTGCTGTCACATGCAAGCTTTCAACACGCTCTTCATCTCATTTAGTTGATATCATGTGCTTTTGTCTATGGATGCTTATCATGTTGAAATAAATGTGGAAATAAGTGAGTTTAAATGAGTTTGTGTAAATGGTTAGAGAGACGCCTGGGCCGCTAATCTAAGCCATGCATCATTCATGGTGGAAATTTACTTACATACTATGGTGAACCTTCTGTGATACACCTTGCAATAAAAAACTATTCCAAATGGTAAATAAAAAGGGTGTTGAGATTGTTCATTTTGTTTGTTTGTCTTGTCATTTTGATATGGGCTTGTTCCATATCTTGGGACAAGAGGTACCCCAGTTGACGCTCTTGATGATACTATTATGCTTACAATGATATTTAATTGAACTTGCTTTGTTTCCCAAGTTGAGTAACACATGGTGTAAGTACTTGTATTCAAGGGGCATGAGACATTCAACCCATTCTTTATCAAGCACACTACTCATATTTGCTTTCACTTTAACCTTAATCATTCAAGATGCTATGATAGGGGCAATGAGAGCTTGACACCAATGAATACCTTATTGCAATCATTAACTTAAGTAGAAGAGTTTGGAAGTTGGATGAAACTTATGCATGCTTTACCTCTACTCACATATACATCTTTCCAAAGTGTACACCTATCATATTCAGATTTTCATCTACACTCTATGACCATTGTAGGATGTTCTACTTATCATTATGCATACATGTGTTCCATATTACTTGCTACCATGTTACACTTTGTGAACTATCAATGAACATCCTTGTCTTGAATACTTGATATCACTTCATAAACTATTTGCATATTGCTACTCCTTTGAAGAATGAATCATTTGACTATATGTAGCAATAGTAATCATCTTTGATATCCATTGTTAAGTATTAAATTGCAAAGTCCATGTTAGTTTTATCATCTTCATACTCGAGGACGAGCATGGATTAAGCTTGGGGATGTTGATGCATGTAAAATGCATACATGAACTTTGCACTTTAATTGCTTATATTCCAATCATATTTGCATCATATAAGGGTTATATCAATGTTTTATCATGATTTTGGAATATCTTAATGATTTCCTATTTTTATGGAATTAACCCTGCACAGGCAGAAAACCCCGTTTTCTTATTTTAATGTTTCAGGGACCCAAACGTCAACGAAATCACCTGGAAATTTACGGGCGTCAATATTTGGAAGGAAGAAGGACTACGAAAAAGGAAGCGGCAAACGGAGGCCCGAGGGCCAAACGAGCAGGGCCCACGCGGCCACAGTACCAGGCCGCGTGGGACCCACCCGTTTGGGCCTCGTGGCTCCGTTGCCTTCGATCTCTTCTCCACCGAAGTAACTTATGTATCTCTCCTCTCTTGAGCTTCACTAATTAGCACCGTATGAGCTGCTGAACATGATTACGGTCACCGTTGTAATACCTTTGTGGTGGATCTTTATGAGTTAATATATGTTTGAGATTGCAATGTTTGTTTCAGTTATGAGTATAGATGCATATTATGTACCCCGTTCTTGTCTACTTGTTTTGATCAAGCATGTTTATGAGAGCGTGTGAGGGGAACGTGTGCATTAGTTGGAGTAACGGGGGGTGGCTAGTGCAGTGAACGTGAGAGAAAGTTCTGCGATCCACTTTGGTATCTTTACCTTACTTTGTTACCTCACTAGGGATAAACTAAAATACCATGCTACCGGAGATGTGGGTGTGACCATTGCCACTACTCCATGACTAGATCTAGCATGTTCTTATTTTCACTTCATGTCATGATACTTAATGCTATACTCTGAGTTATCTTAATTACTGAGGTGTTATGATTTAGTTCGCATCTTGGTGGAGTATAAGTGAGGTTAATAACCAAAAGATCTCTATGTTAGGACGTGAGGCCCATATATCTAAGTAACTTGTTATCAAACCTTGTGTTGCAATCTCATATGTTAACTTTGTGTGTTCCATTGTCTACCACTTTATAAAGAGAGAGTGCACTTGTGAAACCATGAACCCCAGTCCATTTTTAATCATAAGAAACACCTTTCCAACATCATATACCACTTTTCTATTTTCAGCCATCATTAAATCCGAAAATACAAAAATACTTTTCATCTTGCATACATCATTCAAAAACCCAAAAATATCATTTATCATTGCATCCACCATCATTGCATATTTATTTCTTGTTTGCATTGCATAACTATCCTGATATCATTCTTACACCTTGTGCCTGACAACCACAGGTGAGGTTGAGGACCAAAACATCTAACCTTGTTTTGTAGGTAACCAAAAGAAGGATAAGAAGATAAATCTACCACTTCAGATTCCCCGAGAGTTCGATATTAAACCCTCGAGTCACCACTCGTGGGGAAAACTGTCTTCCACTTACTACACACTCTGCACTTGGAGTCTCAACCTAAATCCGTTTATTTGTGCAGGCATCAAGACTTGCTCTTCGGGATCATCAGGTATGTATACCGTTCCCTCCGTTATTTTATATCTGCATAGTAATAGATCCTGGCGATTTCGGTTATCGTTTTAGGATTTTTTTGTTTTCTGCACACGATTCCCTTCAGTGGTATCAGAGCCAATCTATGCGTAGATATAGTAGTACGGTTAGAACTCATGTTGAATGAGGGCACCGATCTTATAATTGTTTCCCTATCACGTGCACTTGCTTATGCCATCGGCATTGAGTTGATGAAGTGGCCCAGACCGACCTTACGCGTATGCTTACGCGAGACTGGTTCTGCAATTGACACATGGCTGATACCATATATGCGAATGGCGGGTGTCTGTCTCTCTCTCAATAGACGGCTTGACATTTTCAATGGAGGACCCGAAAGGGATATAAAATTGACAATTATTTGATCGGTGTTGTGGTTGTAGGTTCGTAGGTATGAAAGCGGTTCTATTTACGAAAGCCCCTAAGCCACGTAAAATATGCAAAAGATAAAGTAGAAAGCTTCTAACTTTATTTTGCAGGGGCAATGTGATATGGTCACGGTAAGTTTCATGAATTGTTTATAAACTGTCGGCGCAAAGGAGACCATTGGCGCAAGGACCATATCATGTCGCATTACATTTGATGTTATGTTATTGTGTGCATCTTATATTGTGTATATATATAGTTTTATATATTAGTTACACGGCGGTAGTAATATAAGACGATCCCTCCAAAATACTATATAGTGTTCACCCTTTATCGTGCACCACCGAAAGTTCTCCGATACGAGGCAGGCCGTGACGATCGGGTGTCAGACGTATCTGCGTTCGCATAACATGAGTGTAAGCCACGTTGCACAAGCAATACGCTAAAGGTTATTTTGGCGAGCCTAGCATGTACAGACATGGCCTCGGAACACAGTGACCGAAAGGTTAAGCATGAGTCACATAGATGTTGTGATTGACATATCGATGTCTACCTTTGAAGCTATGCTATCGGCCGTGACGATCGGGGATAGTGTATCGGATGGGGATCGTGTAATCACTAAAACGATGCGAGGGATGTTCGTTTTGAGTGAGAGTTCTGGTAGTTTTATTTCATTAAAACTTGAGCCCATATTTATTATGAACAAAGTCTTTATGTTTTGCAAAAACCTTTGTAGATAATAACCTGTTTAATAGACTTTTTAATTTAGGTGCATTCCTGTGATTGAGAAGCTTAAAAGGT
This sequence comes from Poa pratensis, assembly GCA_947311845.1. Classification (NCBI taxonomy): domain Eukaryota; kingdom Viridiplantae; phylum Streptophyta; class Magnoliopsida; order Poales; family Poaceae; genus Poa; species Poa pratensis. Next base: position 20,969,100 of record CAMZMU010000075.1, read on the forward strand.
TGGGTCCAAACTTCATATTTTATACCGTAGCTTGAGGATACTCCTTGTTTCAAACATTTTAGCTTTATATGATACAAAACCCGCTAGGAGATAAAACCAGAGATTCCGCTAATAAAAAGAATAATTTGGATTATCAAGTTTTGTGCGGATAATTTCATCATAGTCCAGTGTATGCTATGATCTCTTCCATAGAGAATGAACTGTGGGTGCGTGTTGACAGATCGCGAACATTTGGAATGGTCGCTGAGACTGATGATCTGTATCCACCGTAAATCAGGTTTTCTTCTCAACCAAGATGGAAGAGAACACTCGCATTAAAGGAGCACGTGGCAGTCATACTTGATGAGATTAGTCATACTTGATGACATTAGTCATACTTGATGACAATGAGACGCCTCGCTCAGCTCGATCACTGGATGACAAACAACGTTGCCAGATGCAAATGTTTGTCATAGACTATGTCATGCAAGGGGAATCGTTCACCTTCATGAATTCTTGGTTGTGTTGAAAAACCAAGAAGATGAAACGAATCACCGGGAAGTCATCAATGATGATAGTGTATATATGATATACGAGTTATGAATGTTTTACCTAAACAAGTACTTGCAGCAGTGACTAAGTTTTGATACTAGTCATGTTTTATGAAAACAAGATTTTCTGCTTGAGTAGCTTGGAAGGATGAGGAGACAATGTGTGTTGATGATGGCAGACAATATGTTGTGATGGCCATAGACACTCTCTCTGCATCTACCGTTTTGGATTAATTTGGATCTGAACAAATTCCGTTTGATCGCTTGTTAGCATGATCATTATAAGTGTGTCTTGCCTCTAGCGAGACAATTATTCATATTTGTTAGTGACAAATTGTTGTCCTACATTTATGAGTGATATCTTTAATGATCATACACCGATTATGAATGGAATGTTCTTATATGAATCCAGATGGTAGTAGCTCCCACATTTATAACATTAATGCCAAAGGATACAAACTTAATAATGACACCACATTATTGTGGCACTAACGTTTTAAGTCATGTCAATGTTATATGCATTAAGAAGCTCCATTCAGATGGACCTCCAAGTCTTAGATTTTGATCTTTTGACACTTGCAAAATAACTAAGACACCGTTTTCTGGAAACGGGCATTTAACTTATTGATAATCATACATAATGATGTGTGTGGATCAATGAAGTACGTTAACGTGTAGTGGAAATCATTATTTCGTAAACTTCACCAATGATTTGAGTAGATATATGGATATCCACTTAATGAAATGCTGGTCTGAAAAGTTTGATTAGTTCAAACAAGTTCGGAGTGAAGTAGGAAAAATAAACTTAACAAGAAAATCAAATTCCTGCGATACAGATCGAGGAAACAAGGATTTGAGTTATGAGTTTGGCATATCATTGGAAGACTTGTGAAAAGAGTTCCACAAATTACGCCGCATGGAACACCACAATGTTATGGTGTGTTAGGACGTCGTAATCACACTCTATTGGATAGTGTGTGGTAAATAAAATCTCTTATCGAATTATTGTGATCATTGAAGTCATATGGTAGAAACAAAACATTCACGTTAGATAATAAGGAAACCATCTAAATCCGTGGAGGCAATACCATATGAGTGATGGCATGGCTTTTAGCCTAGATTGTCGTTTCGATATTTAGTGTTTTGATATGATCAAACCTAAAACGGATAAATTCATCTTTGTAGTATCTAAGAAATCAGTTGGATACATTTCTCACAACAAAGGCAAATTGTTGCCGGAACATGCCTTACTCAAGAAATAGTTTCTTGTCAAAAGGGCATAAGTGGGAAAGAGAGTAGAGCAAGACAAAGTTAATGAACTTTCTCTCCAGACATCAGAGTGGCGCAACGGAAAATGTTCCGGTACCGTCCTCCACAACTGGAAGAAGCTGATGATAATGATCATGATGCTCAGAGCTCATACTAAGGTCGTAGGCGTATGAGAATGTGTTCCGCACTATGTGGTACGACAATCTTGTTATGAACATCATGTTAATAGAACATGACAAACCTACGAACTACAAAGAAGCGATGGTAGACCTAAGTCCGAAAATGGCTATGAGCCATATATAATCCGAGATAAAATCCATGTACGATTACCAAGTAAAGACTTGGGTAAATCTTCTTGATGGGCTCCAGCCGTTGAGAGTAAATGGAATTTTATGACAAAATAGAACTGACGGAAAGGCAACCGTCTATAAGGATCGATTTGTCTCAAAACAGTTTTGACAAATTCAAAAGTTGACCACAACGAGATTTTGTCTCAAGTGGCGATGCCTAAGTCTGTTTAGGATTGTTCTAGCAATTATTTTCAATTGAGAAATTGATGGATGGATAAAGAAACCGTGTTCCCTAATGGCAACATTAAGGAAGAGTTGTAATTGGTACAACAAGTAGGTTTTGTTGATCCTAAGGATGCTAGACATGTATGCAAACTTCAGTTGTCCATTCATGGGCTGAAGCAAGCATATCGGAGCTGGAATCTTCACTTTGATAATGTGATCAAAGGATTTTGGAGTCGTCCAAAATAGTTGAAGAAACCTGCATTTACAAAGAAGTGAGTGGGAGCTAAGTAGCTTTCTTGATCTTATATGTGAATGGCATATTTGAGTGGGAGCTAAAAGAAATTCCTGGTCTTATATACGGATGGCGTATTTAAGTGGGAGCTAGGTGTCATTCCTGATTTTATATGTAATGACATATTAAGAATGATACAGATCCTCTAGTAAAGTATAAATGATTATTTAAGTGATTAAATTTTCTATGAATTAGGCTTTAGATTTATAATTTGTATAGATCAAAAGGGGCTTAATAACATTAGGTCGGAATATTTTTCTAGGTTAAGATTCTGAAATGTTTCAGAATAGAACAAGCGAAGAAAAGGTTCTTACTTGTATGACTAGGTAAAATATTAAGTTTATCTTGGCGTTTCAGCGATAGTTATTGAAAGAAACGGATGTCCGACATCCTCTATGCCTCAGCCATAGATTCTATCATACTGAAAGCTCGACTTGGTGTGACCCAAGTTCTTGGTTGAAGAACGGGTTCTAGAGTGATCCCTGGATGGATCAATGAACAAACGTTAAGTATATCCTTCAGTGTCTAAAGAGAACTGAAGATATGTTTTCTGGTATGGGGTGTAAGTGAAAAGACAACTTGCCGTAAAAGTTACGATGATGCAAGTTATGACACTGACCCATACGATTAGAAATCTCATACAGGAGAAGTCCTTTGTTTTGAAGAAAGACAGGTTAGCTTGCGAAGTTGCATATGAATGCACTGTCGCATAATCTACATAGGTATAGGAATATATGTCTACTTCAGAAGTAGCAAGTGTGATTGGACTGAGCAGTTTTCTTGAGCATGCATGGTTTCCCTTAATAGATCTCTTAGACTTTTAAGGCCCATGCTACGCGAAGTTTCGAGTCTCACTCCATCGACAAACATGTATTTCACCGTTATCAAAAGATACGGGATGATGTCAAACCAGGTGACATAGAATCATTGCAATGCACATACAGATCTCAATGTGGGAGACCTGTTGACTTAATTCCTCTTCCACGAGACAAGCATGTACCAAATTGCTATAGGTGTTAAGCTTTTACCAAGTTGTAAACTAGATTAAATTGCACTCTACTGCAAGTGGGAGACTAAAGAGATATGCCCTAAGGCAATTAATAAAGATATTTTATTTGTCATATCTTGATTGTTCATAATACGTTTTGTATCATGCTATAATTGTATTAAGCGGAAACATTAATAGACGTGTGATGTAAACAACCAGGTCCCTAGTAGCCTCTATACTAGTCCATTGGGCAACCGATGATCAAGGTTTCCTAATCATGGACATTTATGTCAATTAACAATGGAGTCATGTCATTAGGTGAATGATGTGATGGACACACACCCAAGATATATAGAAACGTAGTGTTCATACCTTTGACCGTGAGATCATATTTAATCGCTGCTTATGGAAGGTGCTTTGATTGCATCAAACATCATGTCTTATTTAGCATCACAATAAAGGTGTCCCTTTCGGGTATCCGAAGGAAGTGGTAGAGGAGAGTGATCAAGAGCGGGATTTGCCAATCCACATAGCAGGATAGATACTCTGGGCCCACTCGGTGAGATTACATCAATAAGCTTGCAAGCATGTGACTAGGTCACGGGATGTAATATCACAGACGAGTAAAGATAGAATTGTCAAGTGACGAGATCAAGCTCGGTAATCGTGATACCGGAGAACGAGTCTCGGACAGTCTAAGTATCTCTAGGCAAAGGTTGAAACTGGACGTCTAAGGTTCAAACGATAAAAAGACATTCGTGGACGCACATGCCTATCATGGCAGTCCAGCCACCGCTGATAGTCATTGATCGGAGAACGTGTCTCGATCAAGTCTAGAGTGTTCCCGAACCGCTAGGGTGACACACTTAAGGGTTGGTGACGTTTATTTAGATTGGACGTAGAGAAGAAAATAGAGAGAAGAACACCGAAGTGTTCCGGGTGATATCCGACGAAGTTCGTGGGCCGGAGAAATGTTTTTCGGAGCCGGAATAAATTAGATAATATGTATTTAATATTAATTAGTGTAATTAATAGTTAAATACATTTTATTTATTTATTTATTTTTGGAAATTTTAAAGGCTGCACACCTAAATGGGCCTAGACCAAAGGGGAAAGGCCTATATAGGGGGGAAACTTCCCCCTTGATGCGAATTGGGGTGGGGAACCCTAGGTGGGCCAAATGGGGCCCACCTAGGGCCGACGACTGCCCTTGGCTGGCGCACCATGTGGGATAGTCCCACATGGCCTAGCCAAGGTGCCAGGCACCCCTCCCATCCCCTTTAAATAGAGGTGCCCTATGCCTTGGAAAAGGACACAATTCTCTCTCTCTCTCTCTCTCTCTCACCCGGTTTAGACGTGGCTCCGCAATTGGGGTTACGCACGGGTTGAGGTTTTCTCCACTATACGCACACCGCCGTGCTGCTGGTTCTCTCCGGTCCAAGTCTTCTACTTCCGCTGCCCGGCTGGATTGGAGCCCGGAGGTCGTCATCTTCTGCGTACGTGTGTAAGCTCTGCGAGGTGCTACACGTGTGGCACTGGAAGTACGTCTTCTTCCTCTACATGACCTTGAGGTCTTACGGTCTACAAGGGTATGTATACCGTTCCCTCCATTACTTTATATCTGCATAGTAATAGATCCTGGCTATTTCGGTTATCGTTGTTAGGAAATTTTTTGTTTACTGCACACGATTCCCTTCACTCTTTTCGAAACGTCCCCACCGCCCTATCACCATGACCTCTCGGCTTACTCTGCGGCTGGTTCGAAAGGTGGCAACGGAGAACGTGGGCGAGTGGGATGAGGGCCAAATCTACACTAGAAGGCAAAGAAATCTTGTTTCATGTGTTGTGGCCGGCCTTGCAGGCCCAGTCGTAATGGATTTTTGTGCTTTTGCGTTAATGATGCTTTGTGTTTTAATTTGTTCTTAGCAGATGAACACAACCAGACCTCGATGTTTGTGGTTTATTCAAGTTTTCCCTCGTCCTCCACTGTACTTTCCCCCTCTTGTTCTCTCTCCTCACCTTCTCTAGTTGAGATTAGCCCCGGCCACTCCAGCTCCTCTCCCCCTCCTACGGCGGCCTTGTCGACTGTAGTAGGAGGGGGAGGGGTGGCCGGCCCCCTTCCGTAGATAGGTTTGTTTTTAGGTTTTGTTTAAGCTTGTCCTATGTGGCGTCTGGCTTTATGCCGTGGAGGTTGCTCCTGTCGGTGTCTACGTGCGGTGCTAGGAGGTTGCCGGAGAGGTTCCCCTTTGGGTCACCATGGTGGTAGCCTCGCGTGCGGGGAAGGATCTGACATGACCTTCGTCAATAAGCGTGCTCGGCTTTGGGTGTTGGGGTTCTTGCCAGGTCTGGTCGTCAAGGTGGCGGCCGAGATGGTTCGGCTCTGAGATCTGGAGCTCGTGGGGTTGGTGGTGAAGCTACGAATGGCGGAGTTTATCAGTGACAGCTTGTTCTTGCCGGTGCTACCCTCGGCCGAAGAGAAAGCCACTCCACGCTCCGGTTCTTCATGCACCAGAGGTTCTTCGTCCTCTAGGCCGGCGTATCTTCAGGGATGATCTTCCCCGACCTAGGTGCAGCTTTGCACACCCATATGGCGCCAAGTGGTGCCGTCCCCGGCGGCATGGCGGTTGGCCGTTTCCTCAGGTCCCAAATCGGCAGCGGTGGAGAAGAAGGATCATGTCGCGCGTTCAGTTTCTTTTTGAGGTCCTTTTTGCAAAATCTAAGAACTGTGCTGTAATTTCCTTTTTTTGTTGGGGTTCTGCTTGTATATGTATTCCCACCGCTTTAATAGATGCACTTTCCGGGTCCTTCGGGACCCTTCCCTGTTAAAAAAAATGTATGTGGTTTTGTCGGGCCTTGGGATGGGTTTTGGATCTAATTTACCAAAAAAAATTCTAAATCTATCAAAGTGAGATTGTAATTTGGACTCGGTTTAAAAGATATTATATTTTGAATTTTTTGTTTCTTAAAATAAATGCGAAAAAAGAGTCTCTCCCACGGTTTCGTATTCCTCCCTCTAATCCTCTCCAGGATAGTTGGCGAAAAAAGGAAAAAAAACTCTCCCACACTTAGAAGAAATAGGCTTTCGCCCCGCTATATTAATATAGCAACCACCCGATACAAGTTTGAGACCACTGCTGGGCAAAACAGCACAGTCACGCCCAAAAGAAAAGAAAAAGAAAAAGAGAAGAAAACAATGCCGACATTGGAGGATCAACGAAAACAAAAGTGACTCGCAACCGCTGCGTTCTCTCCGGCAAAGGCCCACCACTATCCTAGCACTCTGAATCGCCGCGTACCAAGCAACACCTCCAAGAAGGAAAACAACGCTGACGCTGCTGCTGCCCGGACTGGTCCTAGGGTTTCCCCCGGTACGCTACAGGTAGTGGGGAAGAGGTACACCCGACGCCCTTCAGGAAGGAACAGCGACACTCACAAGCGTCACCGCGTCGGTGTCAATGACAGGGATTTCTCCCGACCTCGAAAAAACCACTTCCCTGGACAATCCGAAGCGCTCCACCCATCTTGCCACCCACCAACAAACGCCACCACGGAATTGAGGTCACCATCGTCGTATCACCATGGCAAGCACTGCACGGCCGGTCGAACTGAGAAAGACCTGTCATAGACAGAGCGGCAGTACCACATCCACGTGGGAGGGATCAACCTCCACCGCCATAGACGGTAACCGACCGGACGCAGCACGCAAGAGCACACCAGGCCACTAGAGCCGGAGGGCGGCAGCAGCACAGCCACCTGGAGGACTACCTCCACCGCCATCGGCGGGTGCTGACCGGACGCGGTAGCAGAGACAAACCAGGCCGGGCAGGCCCGGCCGGCCCCTGAAAGGGTCCGTGAAGTCTCCGCCACCACGCTGCTGCACGTAAGCCGTCGCCGCTGCTACCCTCTAGTTCGGCATCAAAGGCCCGGCCGGACCCAGAAGGGTCCGTGAAGCTCCCGCCGCCACGCTGCAGAAGACGCGGCGTCGTCACCGCCACTCCGTCACAGGCATCGTACCTCAGTCAAACCGGGTAGTCGGGTCGAGCTTGGACCCGCACCGACCTAGATCGGGCCCGAAAGGGCCCAGATCTGGGCCTGCAGGGCCATGGCCGAACCCAAGCTACCCGCACCACCAACGGCGGCGCCGCCGCTGAGCACTCACCACCGGCAGCAGAGGAAACCTCTGCCTTGTAGCCGAGCCGCCGTCGCCTAGGGACACCGCCCGACGCCGCTGAGCTCGCACCACTGGCAGCAGAGGAAGCCTCTGCCTTGAAGCCGAGCCGCCGTCGCCTAGGGACACCTCCCGGCGCCCCGCCGCCCCGCGCGAGGAGACCACCGAAGGGGGAGAAGCATGGCGCCGCCGCCGCCGACGCCGCCCGGGCCAAGTCCGGCGACCCACGCCGACGGCGGCCGCGGAGAAAGGAAGAAAAGGGAGCTCTTGGGAGGCTGCGGCGGCGCGGCCGGGCGCCCGCGCGGGGGGCGACCCGGTCGCGAGAGAAGGTGAGAGGAGGGGGCGGCGCGGCCGGCCGGCCGGCGCGGGCGCGGCGGCGAGGACGCGGCGGCAGCTAGGGTTTCGGCAGACCGCTTCCTTCCTGATGAGGGCTGTTTTTTGAGACGGAGGCTGCTTTACCACTCTCCCACACTTATCTTCTCCTTATGCCACGTGGCAAGCAAGGAGGAGCCCAGACATACGATGTGGCACACACAAAACTAACCTTCATAGAGGCCGATCTTTTTTCTAACGAATTCAATTATACTCCCTCCGTTTTTTAATATAAAATGTTTTACCATTTGTCCACATGCATATGTATACAAATATATTTAGACACATTTTTGTGTGCATGTTCACTCATTTTAGTGTACATGTAAACAACAACATGTACAATAGGTAAAACGTCTTATATTCATGCACGGACGGAGTAGATCGGATCGGGAACTTTCAAACTCACCGGGTAGTACTGTTTGCGCCCATATTTATCCTTGAATACGCGGATATAGAATAGTCAGTGGTGACCTGAGGGTACATAGAGTCATGGAGTGGCCTCAGTTCCACCGTGTTGACGAACGGCGTGCCGGTGCCGGTGTTCACCACGCACGCCGGCACCCAGCTCGCCCAAGCGATGAAGACCGCCTCAGACCACCAGTAGCCACCCTGGTAAGTGTCCCAGTAGTTGCTGCCCAGGTGCACGTCGAACCAGGGACGAAGCTAGAAAATAATGCTAGTGGGGACAGAAGTATAATGAAGGTTTTTGTATTTTTCACTGGGTGAGCTGACACCAGCGGCTACAAGGCAGCTCCGTCCCTGCGTGTCGAACGATGGGCTGTTCTTGCCGTCGTAATTCCCGTGATAGAACACCATCCGCACTAGGTACTTGGCACCCTTCTCGGTTGGGAGCGCGTAACAGTTCCGTACGCCGGCCGGGAAGCTCCTTAGAGTATTCGTGGAGGTGCGGACACTGTCCTCTTGATCGGCGGCAACCCTGTGGTTCTCGCCGCCGTCGACGTACGGACTGTCGGAGACGTAGGGATGTTCGTGTCGATGTCCCGGCGGCCGCTGAATTGGTCGTCCATGCCGCAATCGATGCTCAGAAAACCTGATTGACCACATATTCACACAACAACATCGGTTAGAGTATCGATCCAAAGCCTGCTATATTAATTTGCGATGAAATATTCACATATGGGTTTCTGTGTCGTGTGACTATATACCTTCCTGGCCGGAGACATGAACTGCTGTGGCAGCTAATACGGATGCAGCAAGGAAAACTAACAACGAAATTGAAACAAGCACTCTACGCCAAACGCGCAATGGCACCGAAAAAATGAGCACTGCCCCTCATGTATATATATTGCACGCCAACTTGAAATCAAGAGCTGGTGAGAACAGGGCGTCGACCTGTTGGCTAGCAGTGTGTCGCCCATCCGGGTTCCAGCCTTGGACTTGGCGGGTGCTCGATCACCGTGGTTTCTTCCTAAAAAATGCCAGCCAAAGGCTATTACTGGTGGACCTTTATTTTTTTTAACATCAAGAGCTGTATCGTATGTTTGCGTCAGTCTATGACCTTGAGGCACTAACTTTAGTACGATTAGCAAGATCTGTTATTAAGGTAAGTTATTATGTTAGAAGCAGCTGCAAGGCACAAGATAAACACCCAACATTGTACTAAGTATAATAATTACAGGTGGGCCATGTACATGCCTTCTTAGTAATAATAACTGACGCACTGTTCTCAGCCATTGGATATTTTGTTTTCAGTTAGTGTCCATTTTTGTATACCTGAATTCAGATGAAGTCCAACCAAAAGTTGAAGAAATTAAAATAGATCTGAACCTTGTTCGGCTTTGGCTTGCATTCATGTGTAACTAAAATGTTTTGACCCAGATGCGTATCTTTTAGTACGTACTACAATGAGAACATATCGGCCGAGTGCACCCAACTTACGTAAGCATTCGCTGTAAATTTTACAAATTATGTAAAAAAAATACATGTAGACGCAACGTATATTTATCATGCAATGGAATCCAAGTTAAAATTAGAAACAGAGATGAATTATTAAAAAGGACAAATCTCTCTATGAAAATTAGCTAATAGTATAGATTATGAATTAAGCCCGTTAGCACTAGACACTGCATTTACCATTTTTATTTATCATATAAATTAGCTGTGTTTTAAATATACAGTTCAAATTAGAGTGTGCATACATGTTGTACTCTATTTTTTCCGTTCTCCTACAAGGATACTGTGAAGTCTATAATTTCATTAAAATCTCTCACTGAAAATAGTAACTCCATCAATTTTATCGCTTTCTTCCAAAGCAAGGAAACAGGAGTTCTCCCATTAACATTAAGCAGAAGATAATGGAAAGTTGAAATTATATAAGTGTGATGATCCATCTACGTGACAAGTGATAACAACTCAAGATTTAGTCTGACTTGGTATATTAAGTTGACATCTATAACTTCATTGTAATTGCCCTTGAAGACGACATCATCATGGCGTTTTTCCAAGGAATCGACGAGAATTCTACTAACTACACAAATAAAAAAACAAGACCACACGAAAAGATCAACCATCACCACGTCACACACAAAGAGTCTTAATTGAGACAAGCGTCAGATTTTATTTTTATTTTTAGAAAAGGGGGTGCGGATCCCCGGCCTCTGCATCAAAATGATGCACACAGCCGCCGCATTTAATTGCATAGTTTCAACATCCAAAAAGTTTACAATTCACGGATCACAGAGTGTGGAGATAAAAATCAACCAAAGGAATATCAAGAGTCTAAACATCTAGTCTTCTAGGATTTAACCATCCTCCCGGGCACAAGATAGAACGCACGACCGCCATCATGCGCATACATGCGGTATCCATAATCCCCCTCTGATCCGCAGGTAGGAGTAAGGACCACGCGTTCATCCAGTAGATTGCTTTGTTGATAACCTGCAAATAATGAGCAATAGAGATTTTATTAAAAAAACATCATTTCTGCCATTCCAAATGAACCAAAGCAAAGCTGATACGCCTATATGTATCCGTGCTTTTGTTTTGGTGTCAATTCCATTCAGCCAAGTACCAAACATATGTGCAATGCTGGTAGGCTTTGGGATATTGTAGGTAAAATGAAAAAGTCTCCAAATATTGCGAGCAAAGGAACACGTAATGAAAAGGTGTTCAACAGATTCTGCCTCATTACAAAATACACATTTTGTACACCCTATCCAACGTCTTCTAGCAAGATTGTCTTTGGTTAGCAACACCTTCCGGTGAAGGAACCATAGGAAGATTTTAATCTTTAAGGGTACTTTCAATTTCCACAGTTGCTTGCTAAAATACCGTGTGTGTCCATTCAGTAAATCAGCGTAGAGAGACTTAACTGAGTACACACCATTGGCATTCAAGCTCCATTTGAAAGTATATGGCGCATCTGTTAGATTAACTCGCATTAGTCTCTCCACTAGGTGCAACCAAGCATTCCATTTGTTCCCAACAAGTGGTCGCCTAAATTGAATGGCTTCCGATAGAGGTGTTACCATCATGACATCCGCTACCCGAGCATTTTTACGCCTTACTATGTTATAAAGAGAGGGATAGTCGTTCGCTAACGAATTTTGGCCTAGCCAAGTATCCTCCCAAAACCGAACCTGGAGACCGTTCCCTACAGTAAACATCCCACGTTGAAAAAAATCATGTTTTACCTTAACGAGTCCTTTCCAAAAAGGAGAATCGTTAGGCTGAGCTTCCACTTGTGAAAGTGTTTTTTCATGAAGATATTTATTCCTCAAAAGTTCCTGCCAAACTCCTTCTTCGTTGAGCAATTTAAAAATCCATTTACATAGTAAACATCTATTCTTTATATCCAAAACCTCAATTCCTAATCCGCCCTGATCCTTAGGCCGGCACACAATGTTCCACCTCGTCAACCTATAATTTTTCTTTTTGTTATCACTTTGCCAAAAAAACCTTGATCTATAGAAGTCTAACCTTTTTAATACCCCCTTAGGTATTTCAAAGAAAGACAATAAGAACATTGGCAAGATTGTAAGAACGGAATTTATAAGGACCAGACGGTCTCCGTATGAGAGCATCTTTCCTACCCAGGACGCCAACTTTCGTTCAAAACGATCCTCTACAGGTTTCCATTCTTTGTTCAAAAGCTTTCTATAATGAATCGGAACGCCCAAGTATTTGAATGGTAAAGAGCCGACCTCACATCTGAAGACTTGGCGGTATTCCTCTCTCTCCTCATTGGCCTTACCGAAACAATACATTTTACTCTTGTGAAAATTTATTTTTAAACCGGACAACTCCTCAAAAAAGGATAAAATAAGTTTCATATTAACCGCTTTCTCAAGGTCCACATATTGGAGGATCGATACACCACCATCAACTAAATGCGGAATCAACCCCCCTACTTTTCCATCCTCTTTCGCACGAGCAATTAGAATCGCTAACATATCTGCCACGAAATTAAACAAGATAGGTGATAGAGGGTCCCCTTGCCGTAATCCCTTAAGAGTTTGAAAATAATGACCGATATCATCATTTACTCGAACTCCAACACTTCCTCCTTGCACAAACCTCGCAATCCATTCACACCACTGCGGTGCAAACCCTTTCATGCGTAGGACTTGTTGTAAAAAAGACCATTTTACTTTATCATATGCCTTTTCGAAATCTATTTTAAATAGCACCCCATCCAGTTTTTTCCTATGAATTTCATGGATCGTTTCATGGAGGACCACGACTCCTTCCAGAATATTTCTACCAGGGATGAAAGCTATTTGGGTTGGACGAACCACTTTACTCGCAATAGTAGTCACCCTATTTGTACCCACCTTAGTAAAAAATTTAAAGCTCACGTTAAGTAAACAAATTGGTCTGTACTGCTCAATCCTGCTCGCATCCTCTCTTTTGGGCAACAGAGTAATAACCCCAAAGTTAAGTTTAAATAAAGGGAGATCTCCCGTTTGCAGCTGAGCAAACATCGCCATCAAATCCCCTTTAATAACATCCCAAAATTTCTGATAAAACTCCGCCGGGAACCCGTCTGGTCCCGGAGCTTTATTATGTTCCATTTGAGATATGGCCTCAAAAACCTCCTTCTCAGTGAAACATGCAGTTAAAATCTCATTTTCATCAGAGGAAATCTGCGGCATATCCGCAGTCACATCCTCGTCCATCGTGAAATAATTTGTGGCCGGTGCCCCAAATAATTTCTTGTAGTATTCAGATATAAAAACTTTGAGGTTACTCTCTCCGACAATTGTTCCTTCATCTTGTTCTAACTGAAAAATTCGTTTCTTTCTATGTTTTCCATTCGCAGTTAAATGAAAATATCTAGTATTATTCCCTCCTTCTTGTATATATTTCACCTTTGCACGCTGCGCCCATTTAGACTCCTCATCTCGCATTAGTTTAGCCAGACATTCGTCAGCATCCTTCTTAGCAGCCCTTTCGGCCACACTTAGAGGGTTGGTTTCTGCCCGAATATCTAGCTCATCAATTAGTAAGATCAACTTTTCTTTTAATTTTTTGTAGTCGCCACTTAGGTTCTTCGCCCAACCACGCCAGAATTGGCGCAAATGACGTATCTTTTGCTGCCACCTCTCGACCGGTGAGGATCCAGTGGTAACCGAGAGCCACTCCTTTTTAACCATCTCATAGAAATACTCATGGCGCATCCATGATAATTCAAATGAAAAATGATTTTTATTACCAAGAAAGGCTTGATCCCCTGAATCGATTAAAAGTGGTGTATGATCTGACCCCGTACGTGTGAGAGCATGCACCGTGACTAAAGGAAATTTTTGTTCCCACTCTACACTTGCAAGAATACGGTCCAACTTTTCGTAAGTTGATACCTCCCGTCTACTTGCCCATGTATATTGACGACCCGAAAAACGCAATTCCTTAAGGTCTAAACTTTCAATGATCGCGTTAAAAATGAAAGGCCAACGTGCATTGAAATTTGCATTGTTCTTCTCTTCTTGTCTTCTAATAATATTGAAGTCACCACCCACCAACATGGTTTTGATTCGTTTTCGCAAATACGAACCAATTCAGCTAAGAAATCAGCTTTCTGAGCCTCTTGTGCAGCTCCATAAACCACCACAAGAACCCAACAGAAGCCATCTAGCTTAGACTTCACATGAAACTTGACGCAATACTCTCCTGTCACAACTTACTGGACACACAGGGATGCATTATTAATTCCTACTAAAATTGACCGCAAGTCATTTTGTGACAGCTCCTGGTACCCCCCAAACGCGATCACCTCTGCCCTAGATGGTCTTGATGGAGAAAAAGGCAGCTCCGCCGTCTCAAGCCCGCCTGGCTGAGAGGGCGTCTGCAGCAAGACCGACCCTGTCGACCCCAGCCCGCCTGGCTGAGGAGACAGTGGCGTCGAAGCTGTCACCATCTCCCCCAGCCCGCCTGGCTGAGGGGACAGTGGCGTCGAAGATGACACCGTCTTCCCCAGCACGCCTTGCTGAGGAGACAAGCGTCAGATCAATAGAGTGCCGGGCAGACACACAACTAAGTCACCATGGGCGTGTTGGTGCACAACCGTAGCACAAGAGACCGTGCAGTGGAGCCTGCCTATGGTAAACTTGGGAGATGTTGATAAGTTCGAGGCCGGTCAACTTGTGGTACTCACCGATTGGTTCTTCAATTCTACACTAGTACGTTACAAAATGAGTGCCATACTTCAGAATAACAACACATACGAAATTGCTTGGCAACTTGGGATTTCGTTGACTTTGCACTTCGGTGGACCCAACTTGTCTTGTGATATCTTACAAAACCATAAGAGGAGATTTGCTCCTGAGATCCAGTGATTCGGATATTTTAGAAAAATCAAAACAAATATTTATGAGTTTTTTTTTTTGAAAAAATCCACTATATAGCCAATGAAATATTCCACAAAGTGCAAAAAACAAATTCAAATATTGATATTCTAGGTTACAGAAAAATGACAAAAGTGCGGATCTGAATGCATATATTAGAAATTTCCAAATTTATCAAAATTTGTCATTTTTGTGTAGCGTAGAATACAAAAAAATTGAAGTTGATATTTTGCATGTTCGTAAGATACATTCTTGGCTACATTCATGATGTTTTTCAATTTTTTTAGAACTTTTAAATATTGTTTTCGATTTTTTAAAACACCAGAATCACTGTTACTCGGCAGCCGAAGACACTTTCCGCAAAACCACGACAATACATTTGAGTGCCTCAACTTGAAATACAACGAGCAAGAGATTATCTCTTATTATTCAAGTGCCACGAGTTGCAATACTATGAGCAAGACACTGTCGGAATCTGCTTTTTGCCAAGTACAATTTATTGGCATTCGGCAACAAAGTGGTTTAGATCGAGGGCCGTAAACAGGGCGGAGCTACTCAGTGCTATCCTGGTGCACAGACTCCAGGGTCGAAATAATTTGTTACGATCGATTAGCTATTGTGCTTAGCATGTGCACCAGGTCCGAAAAAATTACTAACTTGCAGCCTCGTTTGGATGTGGGCACGTAGCCCGTGGCCTTTTCAGCACTGCAATACATAGACTTTGAAGACTACTTATAGTGGGACGTATCATATATACAAGTATCGTGCATATGATAGTAGTGTATGACACTATGTTTATAATGTATAGTATCATATGGCAGCATCATAGTGTCATTATATTTATTATTTTGCAGAATTTCAATGTAAATATGTATACAAGATCTATTTGCCATTAAAAGTTTCTATTTATACATGCTATGATAGATAGAGTATCTACCTATGTCACTCTAATCCTCTCTCTCTTAATTAATTAGCTGCCACATCATCATTTTTACGGGACCAAGATGCATGATACTAGCTAAGATACTATAGCACTATGGCTAGCCAAAGGCACCAAGGTCTGTAGACGTTTCTGGGAAGTAAATAATCTAATTTATTTAATTTGTCTTTGTCAAATACGGTTGCATGGATAGGTGTTTCTCCCTGAAAAAGCTCGTGAAAACTTTTTTAGGCAATCGCCTCAATGACGATAGTTTGAGTAACAATGTTATTTGCAACGTGGAGAAAGAAAAATGAAGTATTTTGTGTGTGTGTGTGTTATTTTGTTGAATTATGTATACCAAGATTTGTCACACACTACATTGTTAGTAGTTTTTGTCAAAGTTACCACGGTAATTTTTTTGTAGCTCTGCCCCTGCTTCCTGGTACAACATTGGAACAAAGCCGGCATGGAATCCTTAAGACGCTGGCAATCGGTAGGCCAGGGGTCCATCCAGAATTTGATCCGTTCCCCGTCATCAAGATGGAAGGTGACGGAGGCATTGAAGATTGCTCGGACTCGATCATCAATAGGCAGGGGGAGGCCATGCCACGGCTTATCGGGGTCGTTCCATTACTGCCACAGCCATCGTAGCTGCAGGGTGAGGCCTTGGGCATGAAGGTCCTTGCTGCCAAGACAACCAAACTCAGGTGAACGGCAGACAGTCGATCTTTTGACAAGGCCTTTACCCCCGGGCGCGGCAACGTCTTTGACCCAAAGAAAGCCTCGTCTCAGCTTGTCAATGGCCTTGGTAAGCCACTTGGCATCCATGCGATCAGCCAGCGGCCTTCAACAGATCAACAACTCCAGACGCCGCTTAGTGTCTTTGTGTTGTAATAAGGGAGTTCCCTGTTTGTTTGCCTTAGACCTGGAGGCTGTTGGCTTTGCTGTCGTGTTAGACATAGCTAGGGTTGGGGAATAGTGCACGATACCCTTGGTGGGTTCGGCTCTCATGTATTTATATAAAGTACAGGGTACAGGTTACAGGTATTTGTATACAACACGTACAACACAGAAGCTACCATATACATAGTCTAACACCCTCCCTCAATCTTAACTATGTCCTGAAATACTAAGAAGGTTAAGATTGCGTCGACACCCTTCAAAATAAGGTAAGGGCAAGGGCTTAGTAAAAATATCAGCAAGCTGATCCTTAGAAGAAACAAACTTGATCTGAAGAAGCTTCTGTGCAACACGTTCCCTCACAAAACGATAGTCAACTTCGATGTGTTTTGTTCGGGCATGAAATACTGGATTTGATGAAAGATATGTAGCACCGATGTTATCACACCAAAGGACGGGAGGCTGAGCTTGAGAGATCTTCAACTCTCTAAGTAAGGACTGCACCCAGATGATCTCAGCTGTGGCATTGGCAACTGCTTTATACTCAGCTTCAGTACTACTCCGAGACACTGTAGCTTGCTTTCTAGCTTGCCAGGCGATCAAGTTAGGACCAAAGAACACTGCATATCCCCCCGTGAATCGCCGATCATCAGGACTACCAGCCCAATCGGCATCGGAAAAGGCTGAGAGCATGCCAGAAGGTGCAGGCTGTAGATGCAGACCATATGAAGCAGTGTGACGAACATAGCGCAAAATGCGCTTAACAGCTGACCAATGAGGATCACGTGGCGCATGAAGATACTGACACACACGATTAACTACAAATGAAATGTCTGGTCGAGTAATAAGCAGGTACTGCAGACCACCAACAATGCTACGGTACTCAGTGGCATCATCAGAAGAGAGCAAACCTCCATCGGCAGACATAGGAGTAGTAGCCGGCTTGCATTGCAGCATACCCGCAAGGCGTAGCAAATCCTGAGAGTACTTCTGCTGAGTGAGAGTCAAACCACTGTCAGAATGAGTAACCTCAATGCCCAGAAAATAATGCAGTTTACCCAGATCCTTGACAGCAAAATCACCACCCAGAGAAACAACTAGCCGATCAGCAGCAGTGGCCGAAGAACTGATAAGGATGATATCATCAACATAAACCAGAAGATACATAGTCACCTCAGGTCGCTGAAGAATAAACAGGGACGTGTCAGCTGTAGAAGGCGCAAACCCATGCGCACGAAGAGCAGCGCCAAGCCGTGCATGCCATGCACGAGAAGCCAGCTTGAGACCATATAGTGCCTTCACAAGGCGACACAGATGATGTGGCTGAGCAGGATCAACAAAACCTGGTGGCTGACGCATATATACCTCTTCCTCTAGAACTACATGGAGAAAAGCTTTCTGAACATCCAGCTGACGAAGTGACCAGCCTTGAGTAACAGCCAATGAAAGTAGAAGACGGATAGTGGTGGGCTTAACAACCGGACTAAATGTATCCTCATAATCAAGACCATACCGTTGTTTGAAGCCTTTAGCAACTAATCGTGCCTTGTACCTTTCAATGAGCCATCAGCATGCTTCTTTACCTTGAACACCCATTTGGAGTCAATAATGTTAACACCAGACGGAGGCGAGACCAGGCGCCAAGTATTATTTTTCTGAAGAGCCTGAATCTCCTGCTCCATAGCAGCCCGCCAATGAGGAACGCCAAGCGCTGCCTGAAAATGTCGCGGTTCAGCTGTAGGGTCAGCCTCGGTATGAGCAACACAAGACGCAAGCCATGCGACGGTGCCATCCTTGCGGTTAAGAGGGCAAAAAATGCCACTCTGACTGCGCGTATGAGGACGCATGATAACAGGTGCAGGTGGCGGAGAAGCTGTCGATGCAGAGGAGCCGACGTCGGGCGACGCACACGGCGAAGGAGGTATACTTGCAGGCGAGACATCCGGCTCCGCAGGCGATGACGCTGAGCCAGGGTTGGCCACATGTGGCGATGTTGGGCCCGGGGTGACCGCCGGTGACACACTCGACGAAAGCTGCCCACGCGGAGAGGCTGACGCGGAGCGGAGCGCGGAGAAGCCTCTGGCCCGGATGAAGTTGGGCCCAACTGTGGAGTGGACGAGCGTGGAGAGGCCTCATGTAGAGGCGACGCTGTGCCCAGGCATGGAGGCGCACGCGTAGCGGGGCCAAGCGAAGCTGGCTCATCTGATCGACGTGCATGCGGCATGCACACACGATCAACGTCAGGTGTAGTAGCGACAGTAGGGGCAGCTGGCACCACAACATCATCAAGAAGCTCAAGTCGAGCACCCCGTCCAGTTCCTGCACCATGGTTAGGCAACAACATAGGCGAATATGCATCATCTACAAATTGATCAGGCAAAACTGGAAAAGAGTGCAACGACGTAGCAGTGGTGTCGGTAAGTGGTGGTAGTGTGGAAAACGGGAAAACAGTCTCATCAAACACGACATCACGGGATATGTAAACACGATTCGATGGAACGTGGAGACACTTGTAACCCTTGTGGAGAGAACTATACCCGAGAAACACACATTTTTTAGCGATACTCAAGTTTGTGACTATTGTACGGACGAAGGTGTGGCCAACAAGCACAACCAAACACTTTGAGAAGGAGTAATCTGGAGTTTCATGAAGCAAAACTTCAAGTGGGGATTTCATATGAAGGAGTCGTGTGGGAAGCCTGTTTATGAGAAAACAAGCGGTAACAAAAGCATCACTCCAAAAACGAAAGGGTACAGAGGCATGTGCAAGCAGTGTTAAGCCAGTTTCAACTATGTGACGGTGCTTGCGTTCAGCGGCACCGTTTTGCTGATGTGTATAAGGACAAGACACATGATGCGAGATACCAAGCTTCTGAAAGTAGGTATTAAGATTGCGATATTCACCTCCCCAATCAGACTGAACATTGATAATTTTATGATTAAGTAAACACTCAACATGTGCTTGAAATTGTAGAAAAACATGGAACACATCAGATTTGCGCTTAATAAGATAAAGCCAAGTAAAGCGACTAAAAGCATCAATGAAACTGACATAATAGTTGTGACCACTAACAGAAGTTTGAGCATGACCCCACACATCCGAAAACACAAGTTCAAGAGGAGCTTTGACAACACGACTCGATACAGAAAAAGGTAATTGATGACTCTTTCCTTGCTGACAAGCATCACAAACTAAAAACTCCTTATTACTCGACTCAACGGGCAGCTCATGGCGATGGAGCACATGGCGCACTATGGGAGTGGCCGGATGACCCAAACGAGAGTGCCACTATGACGAAGACACACGAACACCACTGAAAACTTGGGAGATGGATGGCACATCAAGAGCATATAGACCATGGCGAGCTCGACCTCTAAGAAGAACGTCCCTCGTGTCCCGGTCCTTAACAAAAAAATGGAAAGGATGAAACTCAACAAACACATTGTTGTCACGAGTAAATTTAGGAACGGAGAGCAAACTACGAGTAACTGACGGAACACATAGTATATCAAGAAGATGCAATTTTTTTGAGGTGTGTGAAAGAAGAGATGCCAGACCAACATGCGAGATGTGCATATGTGACCCATTGGCGGTGCGGACCTGATCATGTCCATTGTAGGGCTGGTGCGTGGCCAGCTTGTCGAGTTGGCTTGTCAGATGGTCCGTGGCGCCCGTGTCCATGTACCACGTAGGATCCACATGATAAGATGGAGTAGACCCAGACTCTTGTGTCGCCAGAGCAGCCTGCTTCTCGTTTCCTTTTCCATTGTTCCCGATGCCGAGGAAGTCGCGCTTGAAGCGGCGATGGCAGCGAGACGCCAAGTGCCCCTCGATGCCGCAGAGCTGGCACTCAACCCCACCGCCACACGCCTGGCATGCGAGCCGCTTGCGCACAACCGTGGGAGGGGCGGGAGCGGATGGGCGGGGCTGGAGGGTCGGTGATGGTGGCGGAGCCGGTTTGCCACTACGAGGACCCGCACGGAGAGCAGCATTGGCTGACGAGCCATCAGTATAGGATCCCACAGAACGGCGAGCAGAGAGACGCTGCTCCGTGCTCAGGAGTCGCGAGTAGAGATCCCGTGGTGGTATCGGTGTTTCACGGCCATTAATGTTTTCCACCAGAGAGTCGTAATCCTCATCAAGCCCCTTGAGGATGTACGAGGTGAACTCCTCGTCGCGCAGGGGCTGTCCAATGAAAGACAGCGTATCGGCCAAATTTTTAACCTTGTTGAAAAAGGCCGTGACAGAGAGGTCATGCTTCTTGATGTCACCCAGCTGATTACGAATAGCGGAGGAACGTGCCAGGGACTGCGAGGAGAAGCTGGAGTCAAGTGTGGTCCAGGCGTCCCTCGACGTCATGGCAAAAACCACCATGCCAGCCACGGAGGGGGTGAGCGAGGACTGAATAGCACCCAGAATTGCTTGATCGATCTTGGAGACCCACCGACGATGAGCAGGGTTGGGCGCCATAACAGAACCACCGTTGGTCGATGCCATTGGAACCACGGCCGGAGGACACGGCAGTGTGCCGTCAACATACCCCTCAAGGTAATGGCTGCGCATCAACGGCAAAATCTGAGCACGCCACAGGAGATAATTATCAGCATTCAGCTTCACCGTCACCAGATGGGCAAAGTGGAACGGTTCCTTTTCTGCAGGTGCTGAGTACTGCGATTCATAACGGGGCACCGGTGGAGGAGCACCATACGGGATCAGCGCCTCGCCGGAGGATGGTGAACGGTAGCGATGATGATGATCGTACGAAACCGTCGGTGACACACCATACGGCACCATCGGAGGCGCGGCGTGTGAGGACAGCGGGCGCGATCCATACGCCATCGTCGGGTGAGCAGCGAAGGGCGCCGCGTAGGCCGCGTCGTAGGGCGCCCCATAGGCCGCGTCGTAGGACGCCGCGGGAGGCGCACCACCGTCGTAGGGCGCCGCGGGACGCGGGGCGTAGAACGCAGGCGACGGCGCGACGTACGGGGCAGGGTAAGACCCGCCGTAGGGCACCTGTGTGCCGTAGGAGGCCGGCCCATGAGGTCCTTCGCCGGACGATGCCGGGGCAGGGACGGCCGAGGAGGACGGCGCCGCCACGCGCGACTCAGAAGGCGCAGATGGGTTTGGGGCGGCCGCAGCGGCGGCAGAGGATTGAGCAGCGGAACGAGCCCAGGCGAGCGGCGTGGACGCCATGAAGGGCGACCTCGTCGCAAGGGATGAAGGAGGCGGCGCGACGGCGGAGGCCGACGCGGCGGCAGCAGAGGTTGCGGAAGCTGTGCGGCGCGGATCGAACGCGTCGTCTGATACCATGTTAGACATAGCTAGGGTTGGGGAATAGTGCACGATACCCTTGGTGGGTTCGGCTCTCATGTATTTATATAAAGTACAGGGTACAGGTTACAGGTTTGTATACAACACGTACAACACAGAAGCTACCATATACATAGTCTAACATGTCGTTTGCTGTGTGGGTTAAAGTTCGTGCAAACCTGGATGGTGTAAAACTCTTAAGTTTCTTTATATGAGGCTAGGGGTATATCCCTTTTAATATAAAAAAACAACTCCAGACGCGAGATGCAATTCTAGCATAGGGAAACACCGTGTGGTCTGATCATCTAATTGAAGGACAACAGTTTTTGCTAACGCCTCCTCGAAGAGCAGGAATACTCCTGGCAATTATGCAGGTCAAGATGCTACAGGTATTGCAGTCTTTCTTCTGTTCAGTGACACGTGTACATCACCATTCTTGTGCAGGCCTCAGAAGCACCGACGCCATCCCCTCTCCGAGTTGAAGCTTCGACTCTTCTCCTGACAGCCAAAATTGCAGGCTTTTCTCCGGATTCTTCATGTCACCTTCTTAACAGACAATCTCACCGTCGCCGGGGCCGAACATGCGCTTTGGTGCCGGTGAACTGGGTGATTAGAGAATACATGGTGAATTACTTCCAGATCTCTGAACCCCTTAAGCCGAGAGTGTATCACGTCTCCAGGGACCTCAACGCCGGTGCTCATAACCATGCTCATCAGGTTCTAAAACAAAGGTTGTCTGAACCTGTCTTCACTTCAACAACTCAGCTCATAGGAATAGCCAATGAGCTATAATGAGCTATATGTAGCTTTGCAAAATGCCAGCTTCCTTTGTATGGTTTTTTGAGCCGGTTTCCCTTATAAATTAGGTCATCTCTTCTTCTATCTATTCACGCGGTGGATACGACCACTTTAAGCTCAAATATAAATATGCCAGCTTCCTTGGCTATGTACTCCAACTTGTACTTTGTACATGATCTGAAATGAAATTGGCGCCTCTGGCACCTCCCATTGTTAAAAAAAAGGAGAGTGGACCGGTGGTGTCATGTCCTCCCACGGTCCCACGGAAGCTTATCACCAATTCTGAAAAGTTCACATTTGGTCTTGACTTTTGATTTTTTTATCCAGTGTTCTGAAATAAAGGAATATCATGGTTACCTCCACCATTACAATTGCAATGGCAGAGGACACGAATACCCATACCGGCAGGATTTTCTGCAAAATTAACTGTAGAATGGTATAACAATTTGCAAACCAGAGCTTTGAATCCTGGATCGGGGAAATATCAGATCAAAGGAAGAACAACAGGAAGTCAAATAATCATGGAAGCAAAATAATGCATCATATTGCATCATATTTTCATCAAACTAGAGTTTTCAAGTCGTAGGTTCGTGCATATGAGCATGGCAAGTAGCTCTGTATCTGAAGATGCTGTAATCACCCTCGCCTTATTGTTTGTTTTTTGCACACATAAAACCAAGCCAATGCACCATGAAGTTTTTACACACACAACACACATTTTAGTTTGCCTTAACACGAGAACAATTTATAAACACGGGAAAGACACCGTTGTAAATTGTAATACACACACATCTTGTTTCTGTCCAAATAATCCGGTGATATATAGTCGTAGCTTCATCTTGCCGAGAGACCAAATGTTGACACAAAGGCTGCAGTGTCACTTGTGGGGCTTACCCTGCTGACACTGTCCCCACGGCCTTCCTCCAATGCCAGACTCTCCTTGAGCTGTGCCACCACAGCGGCCATTGTTGGCCTTCGGTCAGAACTATCTGCTGTACATGCCATGGCAGTGTCGACTACTTTCCACATGGAGGTAACCTCGTAGTCACCACCGAATCGCGCATCTGCTACTGAGCTTATGTTACCAGTAGCCATCTTCTGTTTCACACGCTGAACAATGTGGCCATGGCCCGGCAATATCGGAGGCTCACCGGTAGCTATCTCCAGTAGAACAACACCGAAGCTATAAACATCGCTGCTCTCAGTGAGCCTGCCGGTGTGGTAGTACCTGAAAAACAGGAGATACGCCTCACCTTAACAAATCAAAATTTGGATTAAGAGATTAAGACAATGTCCTCTGTTTAGCAGTACTCTTGCATGCCTTGGTAAAGCAAACTTCTCATTAGAAGCTACATCAAAAGAGTACACAAAAATAATATGCACACAAAGACATACTCTGGGTCAAAGTAACCTGCTGATCCAGCCGCGTTCGTTGATATGTGAGTCTGTGTTTCACTAATATAGGTTTTAGAAAGTCCAAAATCAGCTATTTTGGCTCGCATATTTTGACCTATCAGAATATTGCTGGTCTTTACATCCCTGTGAATAATTGGCAAGCTGCATCCCTTGTGCAAATAATCCAGGCCTACAAGTCACAGAAAACTTTAGTGAAATGAAAAGCAAACGATCTATAACATATTCGCTTAAGCGGATAATAACTTTTTCATCACATTATACCTTGTGCAGCTTCAAGCACAACTCGCAATCGTATTGCCCAATCCAAGGTTTCATCACCATTTTTTCCTTCATATATGAGCATAGCAAAAGTTAGAACAGCACGGTATCGGCAACTTTACATGTCACACTAGTAGAGAAAAGCTTATAGGTAGACGGTCAATCTGTGGCGCACCCTTAATTGGTGCGTCACAGAAATAATTCTGTGGCGCATGGAGCAAGGTGCGCCATAGAAATATTTGCCTTTCTGTGGCGCATTTTGAGCCCATGCGCCACAGAAAGCAGATATTATGTGGCGCACGTCCACGCATGCGCCACAGAAATTCTGTGGGACCCACGGCCAATCATTGGACCAGATACATCTGGGCACTTTCTGTGGCGCACCGAGCACCGTGCGCCACAGAAAGTGGGCGCCAGATTTACAAAAAGGTGGCAGCCCCACTTTCCCCATGTGACCTTCTCCATTCCCCCATCTCTAGCTAGCTCGAGTTCCTCCTCTCTCCCATGCCATTTTGCCCATAGTTTTCTCCATTATTTGTAGTTAAACCTACTTTGTTTGACATATAATTGGTGAGGGCTTGGGAGAGGCTCCATACATACTCTCCTCCTCTCCCAATACATCTCTTTTTCTCCACTATTTTCTCTCCATCACCACACTCTCTCTCTCATCGATCACGGTCACGTCTCGGTAACGGATCTAGATCTACTAGGTGGGTATTGTTGGATGGATATGTATATATATGCATGTTTTGTGTGGCCGGCGGTGTGTATGGATGTTTGCACGTATATGGCGCGACGATGGATGTTTATACATGAATCTTTGCATGTTGTTGCCTTTTGTTGCCTTGCGCCGGCGTGGTGCATGGATGTTTGCCGAAATGTTGATTCATTTCCATTTCGGTAAATTTTTGCACCACCCATATGTCCTACTTTTAGGGGAAGTCATGCCGAATTTTTTCGTCGAACATGCATGTTTGTGTATGTGTGTGTGCATGTTGCGGTTAATTAATTCTAATTAATAACACATTCTATATGTATACCGCGTAGGCGACCATGGTCATCAAGATGAGCTCCGGTCAAATCAGCAGCTACAAGGAAGAAGCGAAGGCGGAAATGATTCGGTGCAATGGGAGCCAGATACGATGTCCGTGTCGAAGTTGCAAACTTGTGAGATGGATCGACCCTGATTCCGGACAATTGGAGGATCACCTGCTCAGGCGCGGTTTCATGCAAGGCTTCAACCAAGCGCCGACAGCAAATGTTGCGCGTGAAGACGAGGGCGGGCAAGATGATCATGACGAAGGAGATGCCGGCGGACATGATGAAGGAGTAGATGGTGGTGGAGAAGACGCGAACACGCAGAACTCACTAATGTCGGCCTTGATGGACTCTCATGTTCAAGAACTGCTCCTCAAGGAGGCGAGCACCGCTAGAGAGAAAGCCAAGCTGGCACAAATAGAGATAGACGGGAAGACTCCGTTGTATCCTGGGTGCCGGCCACAGGATACGCGCTTGCAAGTAACGCTTGATGCTCTGGAGATGAAGTCGGGAAACAAATGGACCGACGTGAGCTTCAACAAGAACATGCAATTCTTCCACGAGCATCTTTCCGAGGGGAACACATTGCCAACTAGTATCGAGGAGGCCAAGAAAGTCGTGTGCCCTCTTGACCTACCGCACGTTAAATACCACGCCTGCATCAATGATTGTGCAATTTATCGGTGCGAGTACGAGGACAGAACCACATGTCCGGTGTGCGGCCAAGGACGGTACAAGAGTACTGGGAAGAAAGTTCCTCGAAAAGTGGTATGGTACTTTCCTATCACTCCCCATCTGCAGCGGTACTTCGTGGACCCTAAGGAAGCAAAGCTCATGCAATGGCACGCGGAAAGGGAGAAGCCCGAAGAAGATCCGGAGAAGGGCAGGATCCTGACACACCCTTCAGACGCTAGCCAGTGGGAAGAATTGGACAACGCCTTCGGAAATTTCGGAGGCGACGCAAGGAACGTCAGGCTGGGTATGAGCACCGATGGACTCAATCCGTTCGGCAACCAGAGTAGCACGCATAGCACCTGGCCCGTGTTTGTATGGCCTTACAATCTTCCCCCGTGGTTGTGCACGAAGCAAAGGTACATACACATGAGTATTCTCATTCAGGGGCCGAAACAAGCAGGTGTCCACATACATATGTATCTCGCGCTGTTGAAAGAGGAGTTAGCCACGTTGTGTGAGACGCCAGCCCGTACGTGGGATGCCTACACTGGAGATTATTTCGACATGAGAGCCGCATTGCTCACGACGGTGCAGGACTATCCTGGTTGCTCATATGTATCGGCCCAGGTAGGCCACGGATTCTGTGCATGTGTCAGGTGCATGGATAAGACCCCGCATCTCCAGCTACCAAGGAACCCCGGGTCTTCGAAAACCGTGTACCCAGGGGCTCGAAGGTGGCTTCGCATGGATCTGTGGCGCAGCTTTTTCAACTTCAGGCCAAGGAATTCTGTGGCGCATCCCTCCGGCCGATGCGCCACAGAATCCTGCATTTCTGTGGCGCATCCCTCTGACCGTGCGCCACAGAATCCTCCATTTCTGTGGCGCATCCGTCTTACCGTGCGCCACAGAATTCTGTGGCTACCACTTACATGTGGCCCCTCCCCCGCCCCGACCCGTTTCTTCCAAGTCGAAAACCACCCAGCGCGCCAAGTCCAAAACCACCGTGCGCCGCCGCCGAACCACTCCACCTCGCCGCCGCCGGCCGCCCCGCCAAACCCTGCGCCGCGCGCGCCCACACGCTCGGCGGCGACCTCCCCTGCGCCCCGCCCCCGCCCAACCCTACGCCGCGCGCGCCCTGCACACGCTCGGCCCGTGCGTGGGCCGCACTCGACCTCGTCCGCCGCCGTCGCCTCCTCCAATCCCGGCCGATCCCGCGCCCACGGTGGTCACGCAGACGCCTCCTCGTCGCCGGCGACCTCCCCTCCCTCCCCTCCCCGAGGTGTGCTTCCCCTCTCTCCCTCCTCCCTCCCCTACCGAAGCTACACGCAAGCTGTTCGACGAAATTCCTAGCTAGTTGTGTGTGCATGATGTTAGATGTTAGAGCTTGTATTGCTGCTAGTATTGCTAGAGCTTGTGTGTGCATGATGTTAGAGCTTGTATTGCTGCTAGTTGTTTTAGTGTTCTTGTGTGTTCATGTGTGTTCTTGAATCTTGTGTTAGGATAGTATGATTAGAGCATGATGGCAGGGACTACAAATATTTGCTGAGTATTGCTAGAGCTTGTATTGCTAGAGCTTGTGTGTGCATGATATTAGCTAAGTGTGTTGATGTGTGTTCTTGAATCATGTGTGTTCTTGAATCTTGTGTTAGGTTAGTATGATTAGAGCATGATGGCAGGGACAAGTACTTCCATGATTATCAACCACTATTATTGTTGTTAGTGTAATGAAACTGAACTTTATATGTATCCACTTTCTCCCCTTGTTAATTTTGTAACCATTGACACGATCCTTTTTTTTGGTTGTACAGGTGCTGTGTATGCGGCTAGGCAAGAAGACGCCCCTGGTGAGCTCCCGTGACGACCATGTGTTCTGTGCTACCACGACCATCGTGTCGTGGTTGTTTGTGATGCTGTTGCGGCCAGCTATGCCGGCAAACATTATTTGTGTTGATGTGATGCTGTTGTTGGCCAGCTATGCCGACGGAAATGTGTTTATGTGATGCTGTTGCCGGCCAGCTATGCCGGCGCCCATGATTTGTGAAATGCTTGCAGGTACCCCGAGAGGCCCTTGAGATTGCCGGAACGTCGATTAACTTCCGTTCCGGCAAATTCGGGTACTCCATATGTCCTATTTTTGGCAAAGGTCATGCCAAATTGTTTCGTGAAATTTAGCATGACTTTGCTAAAAATAGGACATATGGGGTATTGTGACTAATGCATGGGCCGGGGTATCTTAGTACAAAATTAAGTGATGTTTTTCTTATATTTGTTGTACTAACTTTTGCCTCTTTTTAATGCAGTGCAAACATGTCGGCCGACGCGCCCGGCCCTTCTAAGCACATGAGCGTCGAAGAAGAAGCTAGAGAAAAGAACAAGCCGTTCTAGGCTATGTCCCAGGAGTTGGAGGAGGCGGAGGCCGCCGAACTGGCTCGTGGCGGCGATGCTGACTATGAGATAGAGGATGAGGACGAAACCACCACCACCGATGGCGACGACCACACGGATGTCGCCAGTGGCGACCCCACGGATGTCGGGGGTGGCGACCACACGGATGGTGGTGGTGGCAGTAACCTGACCGCTCAGAAGAAGAAGAAGCCGAGTAATCCGAGGAAGGAGCGGACACCGCAAGCGGTCGGCAACGTCACAGACGAGTTCACTGAGGTCAGCTCAAGTGGCCAACCACTGGAGCCTAAGGCCCTTGCCTGCGGGTACGGCATGCAACTAGGGTGCATCCTCCGGGAAACCGTGCTGATCAACACGAAGGACCTCAGAAGCAAGGACAATGAGGCTTTGGTCCAAACCCTCCTCACGAAGCTTCAGCAACGATACAAGTTCCCGGAGCCGTTCAACAAAAAGGTGGACAGTGCAGCCATCACGAAGATGAGCACCGCCTTGAGCAGCTGGAGAACCCGAGTGAAGGCGAAGATTGATAAGGGTCTTAGCTGGGAGGAGATAAGTGCCAAAGAGCCGATGCTCGACGAAGAAGAGTTCGAGGCATTCAAGTTGTCCTTAGAATCTCCGGAGGCTCAAAAATGGACCAAGTGGGGGAAGGATATGCGGGAACTGAACTTAGGTAACCACCGTTTGGGAAGCGGCGGTTACCGAGGAAAACAGCCCGTTTGGGACAAGGAGGATGCCGAGGTTGCAAGACTTGGAAAAGAGAACCCGTGGCATAAAATCACGGACGAGCAAGTTAGGAACTTTGTTCGGTCCCACTACTATCTGAAGCCGGGGACGGGGGAATTCGTTACCGACGATAACGATGTGCTGGATTTCGAGAAAGTGCTGGTAAGGAACTTAATTACCGCGGATATCTCAAAGTCCATTGCGTTGATTTCTATGTGGGTTCACCTTAATTTCCTTTGTCTGCAGGAGAAGGAGTTGGAGGCTGAGGCTCAGGCCGGCCCGTCGTCCCAGGAGGGGTCGACGGAGCCGTGGGAGACGACTTTCAACAGGGCGATGAACGTTTACAAGGGGAGGGACAAGTCAAAGCCGCCGACGTCAGCTGGCCGTGTGACCGGCTTTGGTACGAGCGTGAAGATCCTCCAGTACTACAGCACGGACACCGAGACGAGAAAGGAGAGGAGGAAGCCGGCTAGGGATAAAGCCGAGGTTGTCGAGCTAAGGAAGAAGCTGGAGACACTAGAGCACGAAAAGGTGGACTCCAGCACGGTGGACAAGTTAGTGGACGAGAAGGTGGACGAGAAGCTCCGGAGGTTCTTACCCCCTGCATTGCTGGAGGGGATAACTGCTTGGCATGCGGGAGGTCAACAGGGGCCGATACACGTGCCCAGCTACACCGGCAGCAACTCCAGCAATAACGTGTCGCCGGTCCTGGTGACCCCACCGGTGCCCCCTACCGTGGATCAACATACTAATAGGCCGGAGAATAATGATAATGCACACGAGCGGCCGGAGAATGTTAGGCCGGTCGCCGGCACCGGCGCCCTTGTCTCGACATTAGCCGAGCTCAACGCCATCACCAAGGTAACTAATTAGTTAGTCCGCGGCATCTTCTATAACTATGCTTTTGATGACTGTCATATCTCATGATGCCCAACATGTGTTGACTCTCAGGACATGCCTTGCATACTCCTGCATAGGGTGGGGGCCGGCGGCGAGTTGAAGGAAGTCGCAACGGCCATTATCATACAACCTTCGACCCGCGATATGCACAACACTAGAATGAGCGAGGTCGTGATGAAAGTCACAGTGACCGAGGTAGTGCCTGAGTTCCGTGACATCGACCCCCCCATGCAACCTCCGGGAGCCGAGAAACACATGGTCCTTGGAGAATGCTCCAAGTGGATGATGGAATGGCCGAAGACCCAGATTCGTCTTGGGGATGGTCTTCATGGGGTCAGGCGCACCGGCGGCGCCACCTCGAGGCACCGGCCCCCGGTCGTTTGGCCCTCGTCGAGGCGGCCAGAAAAGCTGTTGCGGATGAACCGGCGCCACAGGCAGCCGTCGCCACCACCCGGAAGGAACCGCCGGTCGCCGCCACCACTGGCCGGAAGCTACCGCCGGTTGTCGCCGCCACCAGCCGCCACAAACAATTGTTGGGAACGTCTGTACCGCAACAGTCCAAGGTTAGTCCCGACTTCCCGACTTCACGACTTTCCGACTTCCCGACTTTCGACTTCCCGACTTGCCGACTTTCCGACTTCCCGACTTCCCGACTTTTCGACTTTCCGACTTCCCGACTTCCCGACTTCCCGACTTCCGATTTTCCGACTTCCCGACTTCCCGACTTTCCGACTTCCCGACTTTCCGACTTTCCGACTTCACGACTTTCCGACGCCAAGCCTTTATATCTAATAACGGATGTGCTATTGTTTATGTTTAGGACAAAGCCGTTGCCCCTCAACTTGGTGCCAACGACGGCGATGATGAAGATAATGTCAATGTCGATGACTTCCTCAACACTGGCGCCTGCAGGGAAGATTTGTACATGCCTCCTGTGGATGAAGAACCCTTCCGCGATCAACGCGGTCAACCTCCTCGTCCCACTACATGCACGCAGCGCCTGGTCTTCGAGGGTTTATCTCAAGACACGCCCCGGAGGCCGCGATCATCAAGCTCAAGTCAAACCGGGTAACATTTTCAGCCCTGGCACACTGCACCAGACGGTTCACGTGGGGTTCACTGCACCCCAACCATCCCCAAAGATGAAGAACAAGGCGAAGAAGCACAGGAAGAGAAAAGGAGCAAACGCCTCTGCGAGCCAGCCAGCTCCTAAGATTATGCGGGGTCGTGAAGACACGATACCACCTCGTGGGCATGGCTTGACCCGAGTTCATGAAGCTGGTAAACATATACTGTCTGAGGACTTGCTCCGCCTTGCAGAAGGACCCATGATTTCTTTGCAGGAATCTATCTTGCATCTAGAGAGCCTCCTTCTTAAAGACAAGCAGCCGAGTTACCCGGTGTTCGCGGTCAAGGTGCCAAAGGAGGTGGACTTCGTCCAGGAAGCCCCCGCGGATGTGATCTTCATAGCGTACGAGGATATCTTCAACCTGTTTCACTCCAGACGGCTGGACTATAACTTGGTCCACCTATATGCGCTCGATGCGGCGATGAAGATCAGGAGAGATGATACCCCGTACGTTGCGATAGTGGATCCCTACTACATGCGTGACAGCCAGCTGGTGGAAGGATCAAGGACACGGACCATGGCCACGGAGTACCTCCAGAGGCTCATGCTGACCAACAAGAGGAAGAACAACCTTCTTCTGCCTTTCTTTTTCGAGTAAGTACACATCCGCTCGCCGTTGTCGTATCTTATGCCTTCTTGTAGATTTCTTCCATTGCTGATCCTTTGTCCAACATTCCGTTTCAATTGTGTTGAGCAGGGACAAGTACTGCGCACTCATCGTCGTAAGCCCGAGGTGGTCCATTGCCACTTATTTCGACTCGGGGAATAAATGCAAGCCGAGGAACTACAACAGAATAAAGGGTGTTCTCGATGAGGCTCTCGAGGGCTATGCCCAAAAGGGAGGCCCCTTCCAAAAGAAGGGGGAATCTTTCACGCAGGACAACAAACACAAGTTCATGCATGGGAACGGATTCCATTGCATCAAGCAACTGCCTGGCAGCGTGAAGGAGGCCTTCTACGCCCTCCATCACCTTAAAGGGCTTGTCCGGGATGCCGAGAAAACGAGGATTCCATCTAGTCTCGTAGAATGGACCAAAAGCGAGGATGCTCTCACCGATGCTGATTATAGACAAGACTTCCATCGCATCATTCTGCAGTTATCGACGATCATCCTCGAAGATGTCATGAACAAAGCAGGGTCCTACCACTACCCCAGAGGTAGGATGTATTATAAAAGAAAGCCTTGCTAAGCATTACTAGTGTATTTTTTTGTAGAAGTGCATGTGTAGGGTTATATATATATATATATATGCTATGCTTTGAAACCCAAATAGGATAGCCATATGATTTCCAACCATGACAATTGATTGATTGTCTTGCCTCTCTACTTAGATGAATAAATTATACTCTATTTATATCACTAACCAATATATATCCCAATCCATCTTCAGGGCTCTGTCAGAGGGATATCGAAGAACGACTAGAGGCGCAGAATGACACCAGGGAGTGGAGGACGAAAGATGGCTTTCTACCGTTCCCGGCGCTGCTCAAGAAGAGGACTCCATGATCATGCTCCCGCGCGCTCTTGCTAACCATCATCGCCGATGTACTACATTTGATCCTAGTTAGGCGGTGAACACTTCATTTGTAATGTGTAGTGTGAAATGATGAACTTTTGTTTGTATCATGACTAATTGTGTAAACATTCGTCACTTTTGTGACTATGTGTATGTATCTCGGGCACTAAGTAATATGTATGATGACATAGTGATTAATGTGTTTGTCTGTTCATATACCTGTCAAATATACCTGTATTTCTGCATAAATCTGTACAAATCCTGTATATACCTGTATTTGTACAGCAAAATGTAAATATACTTGTATTTCTGTTTTATAATTTAGTGGCGCATTTTTTTTGTGGCGCACCACTTTCTGTGGCGCACCAGGCGTGGGTGCGCCACAGAATTCCTCTGCTGTGTACTGCCGAGCTATTTCTGTGGCGCACGGGCTGGGTCTTTCTGTGGCGCACGGGCTCGGTGCGCCACAAAATAAAAATTTAGTGGCGAGACTTCTGTGACGCACCCAGCAAAGTTGCGGGTGCGCCACAAAATTGCAAAAGGGTGCGCCACTAAAAGGCCTTTCTCTACTAGTGTCAGTGTTCATATATTTGTGAAACATTTGTTTTTTGCAATTCCGTTACGCTCTTCTGCGTTCGAAACTGAGTAATTTGGTTGAAACAAGGATATTACTTCGTCATCCAATGGTTATGAATGTATAAATTTGTTTTTTTTAAACCGGGCAAGAGACTTAAATCTACTCAGGATAGCCTCTCAAGATAAAACAATGCATATATATTTTATATGTAATTATAAGACATCTATAAAATTCTCATATCTTAATCAATACCAAGAATTCCAATGGGCAAACCTCTCAGATGATCACAAAGATTGCCTCGAGACATGTACTCATAAACCAGTGCCAAATGGTCCTTCTCCAAGCAGTAACCAACCAAAGAAACTAGATTCCTGTGATGCACCTTTGTCAAGCTATTGACCTATGTAATGATACAGAGGCATAGATGTCTTAATTTGCATGTAGACTCAATGCCATAGCGACTTCCCAACTTACTTTCAAATTGCATCTTTTATCAACTTTGGAAGAAATACCTCAGCTAAGAACTCATCAAGCCCACGAGTTGATGATTCAGAACGCATCTTGACAGCAACCTCACTATCGTCTTCTAAACGACCGTAGTACACGAGACCAAAACCTCCTTGTCCAATGAACCGTTCAAATTTATTAGTAAACTTTTCCAGCTCCCTGTAAGTGAATCGACGATTCTCAATATTTTCTGGGTGATCCCCATGACCTTTTGTACTTCCTGGAGCATTCTGAAGCTCCGACTTTCTGTCATGTTTAGAAACTGGTTGAAAAAAAATGTTAGTTATACACAGAAACACTTAATATAGTAAATCTTAATTACTAACTAATGGATGTAATTACATATTGTTGAAAGAGAGGAGCATACACACTTTTAGGATTTCTCTTCCCTCTCCAGATAAAATATGAAAGAACAAGTACAGCCACTGCCACCATTGGAACCACTACCGAAATAGATATTATAGCGGTTCTATTTCTTGATGGAGGTGGACTTACTGTTTTGTTGCACATATCTTCGCCAGATTCGTACCTGAAATAGCGAAATTACATCAGATAATCAGTTTAGGCTTACTTTGTTACTAAAAGCAAACATGAATGCATATGCATAGAAAAGAAAACTTCAGGAAGAAAACCCAAACCTGAAATCGAGGGATCCCGCATTTCTTTTACAGAAGGAATCTGGAATTGGGCCACTCAGATCGTTCCCAGACAAATTTCTGTAGAAAGTAACATGTAGTTTTTGACACTCAACGATATTTTTCTTTAGCATTGTAACAACTGCAACAAAATAGAAGACCTCTCAAGTGGATCACGTTGGTGCACTTCACTCGTGAGTACAGGTAAAAGGGACTCCCCATTCATGTCAAATGGAGATGTCAGATATTATGTATAGTCGAACAGAGCTATAAAGGCTAAATCGATGAAAATCAATGGAAATTACCATAGAACAATTGTTCTACGGTTCAGTGCCTCAAAAAAAGAGCTATAAAGGCGAAGTATGCTGCACTTTCACATACTTTCTCATAATCCACTAATCAACTTTCAAGAGAGAGCACTTTGGAGTGGAGACATGTGGGTATGAACAAGTCTAGAACATTTTGTCCAAAATTTGTATATACCATATGCAATTATCTAATAAACTTACAGAAATTGGAGTTCTGTGAGAAATGTGAAGTTAACAGATATCGGTCCATGCAAGTTACTATTAGATAGATCCCTGCATGAAAATTAACACTCCAATGTAAGGCAAAGGCTACACATTTGCACATGCAACATGAAAGTGCATCAAATAATACTCACAAAGATATTATCCTTGTAGTGTTTTCCGTTATGTTGCTACATTTCACGCCATCCCATGCATATTTTGTTGGAAAACATGGATCCCCCATCCAGTTTTTCTTTACTCCGTACTCGAGTTTGATACTCATCATTGCGTCGACTACCATAGCCAAGTGAAAAAAAAGGAGTGGTAAGTAAAAAAAGTTTGATCATCCTCATGAAACAACTTGTTGATCACTGAATGCAAGTATGCAGTTTGATGATGGTTCGTCCTGCCGATTGCAACTTTTGCCTGCTTAGATTGGTACTATTGTTTTGTGTGCTACCCGATATTTAGCTCAACCTTCTCTAAATACAGGGAGCACACAAAAATTACACTCAATGCAAGAAGGGTTACACACACAAGAAAATGCATGTTTAGGAAACAAAATTTGAGATGCCGCCATGTGAACTATATGCACAATCAACGTATGCATGAATCGATGCAGAGGCTGGGCTCCCTTTTCGAAAAGAAAAACATAATCTGGCAAGGTGGGATCGACTCTTCACTCTTCATTGGGACAACCCTGGGTTGCCATTTAAACAGACACCTTAACAGCATACAGGTTAACATCCATGTTTGTAATAAAGAAGGAAGAGTTGATCATGACCATATCACTTATTTATCCCTAAGAAAAATTGCATTAAGAAGAAGTTTAAAACCCTAGAATGGCTAATATTTTTCTCTATTTTAAATTCTCTCACTAGTAGAAAATAGGCCTTCTGTTCGGAGCTTTAGTCCCGACCGTGTTTGGATCCGGGACTAATGTGAGCATTAGTCCCGGTTCGACGCCACACGGGTACGGCCAGCTTTAGTCCCGGGTCAAATGGGACCTTTAGTCCCGGTTGGAGAGGGTTGCGGGCTGGTGATTAGTCCCTTTGAAACTATTGCTTCCTATACCAAGATACACCTATTTGTCGAATATGAGAACTTTATCACAAACTATGCCGTGAGAATTGCCATAACTTGGTCATTTGGCTTGAAACTTAGAGATGTTTATACATGATATACCTTTTTGTGAAGATTGTTTTTGAACAATTTGTCAAAAATCAAGTTTATCATTTTTCATAGCAACTAGTAAAGATAAAAGGACTCCATGCCAGAGGATTTCTTTTTTTTGAAATTTTTTTCACTTTGGATTACTTTCGGAAAATCAGCATAAACTCATTTAACTAGGCGAAATTAGATAGAAATCAAGAAAATTCCCAATACTTGGGGGATTATCCATCAAATGTGGACTACTCTTTGTGAGAATTAGATGGGTGTTATTTTACACCATATTTTTTGTACTTGGCTCACAAAAAAAGTCATTTTTTCCACTTAGAAAAAACAAAATGATATTTATAAAAATAATATGAAAAATCCCTTTGGAACCATTGCTTTCTATACCAAGATACACCTATTTGTCGAATATGAGAACTTTATCACAAACTATGCCGTGAGAATTGCCATAACTTGATCATTTGGCTCCATGCTAGAAGTTTTTTTTCATAGCAAGTTTATCGATGTTTCTGTGATGCAAAAGATGATATGGATGGCATATTTATATTTCTCTCATTTTTCTAATCAATTTAGATATTTTATTTATCAAATTTTGATTTACGGATTTAAAGATATGGATTATTCCATATTAAATATTATTACTTAATCACTGTTATTTATTCAAAAAATATTATTACATAATCATTGTAATTTATTAAAAACATATTATTACATAATCATTATTATTCATTCAAATAAAATTTTGAAATTTTAAACAATAAAAAATATAACACCATGACTCAGGGTTAATATTGTTGATATGATATTAATATCAGTAAGTTCTAACTTCTCATTTGGAAGCTAATTTGAAAGGAACTCAAAAGTTAAGCGTGCTTTAGTCCCGATTTGGTAGTCCGGTTGTATAACCAGGACTAATGGCGCTTAACAACCGGGATTAAAGGCCATTTTTCTACTAGTGTCTAAGAAAGGTCTATTTTTTTCCAAATATATTATTTGGAGATTCTATAGTATATCAAGAAGTCCCATGATATTTTCATAACTTTCTCAATAGTTTTGAACGTTCAATTAAATAATAAAAGAAAATGGGCCACAGCCTCCCCTCGCGGGTATCAAATAACTCTCTACCGCTCTGACCGGCCGTCCACTTTCTCTCACCGAAGGGTGGGGGCCACCTGTCAGTTTTGTCTTATCCAGCGCACAACTGCGTGTGCCGGCTTGCTGTTTCCCGCCACACGTCGCTGGCGCCGACGTTGTAAGCTTGACGACCTGCCGAGGAGAGCCCGAGGTCCGCATGTCTCCCCGCCTTTTATCCCCAACTCCACTTCTCCCTCTCGCTCACACTTCCGACATCTTCGTCACCACCAGCGCGTGGCTTCGCCACCACGACCTCCCTCTCATCCGGCTAGTCCTCGTTGAAGCTCCACCTCCACGGCTCCACTCCATTTTCGTCCTCGCAGAAGGAATCGTCTCAGGGCGTCGGAATCGAGCGCACGATCGCCGTCTTCCTCACATCTCGCCGATCTGCCGCCGCACGAGATTGTGTAGCCTCCATCCCACCTCTATCCTCACTGAGCAGGCCATCGTCTTCGGGGTGAGCTACCCGGTCGAAAGGACTTCTCTCCGTGCTCTGTGACGAGCTGTTGTCGCGCACCTCCGTTCCCAGCCGTTTGGGAGCATCCATCCCCGTCTTCGGTGACCATTGTGCCACGTGTCACCAACCAACGACACAGAGTGCCGTTACGCTCAAGATCCTTTGGGCATCTCCAACCGTTTGGCCCCCCCAGCGTATCTGCCGGCGCCTTTCGGCGCATCCGCCGGCGGTCCCAGGGGCCTGGGGAGGGCGTAGTTTCCAGCCGCGCGCCTAGGTTTTGGCCCTCAGGCGAGCAAATTTGAATTTTCATTGTTCCCGCTACATAAAAAAACAACAATAGTTCGACAGTCTCGGCGATCACAACATTCAAAGTTCGGCGATCGATCAACAGTCACAGTTCGGCGATCGCATCAAAAAAGCCACATTCGGCAACACAGAGATGTGGGAATCAAATGGTCGAAGGCATCTCCTCCGCAGCCTGCTCGACAGAGCTCGACGACGGCGACGGTGTGATCGATGTAGTTGGGGTGGCAGTAGGTGAAGAACAAGGCGGCGAGTGGACGAAGTAGTCGCGGCCGAGCTCGGCGTGGTGGATGCAGTTGAGGCAGAGATCGGCGTGTCACCCGCGGGGTTTGCTGCCGGTGCTCGCATCTGGTTCAAGATCGCGCCGCTCTCGGGCGAACTTGAACCTCCTCTTGAATGCCATGCCACTTGTTGCAAGCTGCCTGGATGACCGCCCAATGGTTCGCCATGTCCTACTCGCCGCGGTCCATGTAAATCGACACGAACTCGGGATCAACGATCTTGCGCTCATCGAACGCAATCTTCACCCTCCTCCAATAGTTGTCGGTGTTTTGGTTCACGCAGGTGATCGGATCCACGCTCACAACCTTCCATGCTTCGGCGAGGCACTCATCTTCTTTCGGGGTCTACTTGATGCAAGGCTCGGCCGGCTTTCCCTTGGGCACTCTCTTCTTCTTCTTCTTCCCCTTGGTTGCCGATTCTTCCTCTTTGGCACCGCCTTCCTCTGCATCGGGCTCGGCTCCCTCCTGTTGCGAATCAAGCACATCGGTTTCTTGCTACGACTCCATATAACCGGTCTCCTGCTGCGAATCCATGCCGACTTGTGTGTAGAACCCAGGGGCGGCCGCCGATGCAATATCGAGCCGGTTGCGATGATCTCCGTCCATGTAGGTTTCGCCCGATGACATTCCGCCGAGCACGCAGGGGGCGTCGTGTGGGGCGAAGTGGAGTGGACCACGGCGCATCGTCGGCGAGGTTGAGTAGCTCGGCGAGCCTCCATAGACGTCGGCGCTGAAGACGAAAGGGCCTCGCGGATGAGGGCAGTGCGGGAAGGCAATGTTGGGGTTGAAGCCGCCGTGCGGGTGACCGTCGGCGTACTGAGGAGACGGCGATTAATTCCACCCACGTGGCGACGGCGACGGGGTGAAGTTCTTCGGCGAGGCGACGCTTGCTTGGCTGCTCCACACGTCGGCCGGCATGTACTAAACTGGAAACCCATGCCGCATCATGGGCATCTTCGGCGCAACACTCCTCTCCATGGTCTGCGTCTCCTCCTCCTCCTCGTCGACGTCGACCGCCTCGGCCGCCGCTACCTCAGCCGCCTTCCTGGCCTTGAACTTCTCGTCCCTCTTCCGCCGGTCAGTAGAGACCGTCGCACACCGCTTCACTTCGTCCGCCCAAGCAGTGTTGGTCCAGCCCGACGGCTTCTGCTTCGGTGCCCTAGGCTTCCTCGGCTTTTTCGGCTCCTTCGGCGACATATCAGCGTCGGTGACTCGAGGAACTGTAAACTTCTTCGGCGGCATAGCGGCGAGATCTGGGGCGGGATAGAAATGGCGGGAGCTGTGGGCAGGGAGGGGGCTATGTGGGAATAAAAAGAGAGGGAAAACAAAAAAAAGGGAGGGAAACTCGCCTTGTCTCGCCGGCAGAGCTGGCCCACCCAGCTTTTCGCTTCAGCCGGCGCCCTAGGCGCCCCAAGCGCGCTGGGTTTGGCTTGGGTTCGCCGGATGAAGTTTGGGCCAAATTCGGTAAAAAGTGAGGTCCTGGGGAGCTGAGTGGGAGGTTTTTCTTCCGCCGGCGCAAAAAAAGGCCCCCGGGGGGCCTCGCGGGGGACGGCTAGAGATGCCATATAATACTTATAAATAATTCGTAAAAATTGCCATATAATATGTCAAAATGTTCATAAAATGTAAGCTATCTATTTATGCTTAAATCATGCATGTTTGAATAACTAATCACATCTATTATATACTTAAAACACAGGATAACCAATGGTTAGGATTAATCGAAACCAAACAACAAAAAAACAACGGTTTAGATTTGATGAGAAAACGCGAGAGGGCATAGAAAGAGGCGTACGGAGCCGTAGAGGGCAAGGAGAGTAACCACGCCATCTAAGAAGTCCTTTTGTCATACGATCCGTGTTAGAGACAGAAAATAAAAACAAGTAGAGAAGTGCGCATCCGTACAGAGAAAGGAGATTAGCAACACACCCGTTTAAAAAATTATTTTCTCATCGATCTGGATGGTCAATAAACAAGATGCGTATCATCTTGGTTTACCTTCCGGGCTGCTTTAGAAGGATCGTGAGTTTAAATATGTACAAACTACGGGACGGAAACAGAACCTGACTTGGAAATAGAAGTCGCCAAGCTCGACTCGAGTTGGAACACATGCGACGACGTCGTGCGCTTATGACGATCCATCAAGTACAAGCCCGACGGATCGACGGCACGGCAGCGTTGCATACCGGTGTCCTTGACGACACGATCAAGTACAAGCCTAGCGAGTAGCGAATCGAGGCAGCGATGCATATGCATCCATGACGATCCAATCAAGTACAAATCCGGCGGATCGACGACACGGCAGCGATGTATGCTGCCGTCCATGACGATTCCATGAAGTACAAGCTCGGCGGATCCACAGCAGGGCAGCGATGCATACAGCACGCGCTCATGCGATGCATACCGGCATTCATGACCATCCCATGAAGTGCAAGCCCGGCGAATTGTCGAGCCATGCGTGCGTCTACGATGATCCAATCAAGTACAAGCCGGCGGATCGACGACAGCGATGTATACTGACCCTTCCATCAAGTACAAACTCGGCGGATCGACGGCACGAACAGTCCTAGCAAAGAAAACGAGCTTCATGCCGTTCTGGCCGAGGTACAGTGAGTGCACGCCTCGCGACTCGCGAGCATTGAGCTCCCGACCAGATGATAGAAGACATCACGGCAGGAACTGGCGAGGAGGCCGTCCGCCTGGAGTACTCAACCAGATCGCGCACTCATGACGCATGAACCCCAACCATGATTTGATAGCAACACAGACAATACGGATCACCGACGTTAGCACGTCCAGCGGTAGCTAATATCGGGTCGATCAACAGCTTCATTTTTGTTTTAGTTGTATACATATACAACTTTCTTACTTCTCTTAGGAACAACCTACAAAGATCTCCTGATGGTGTTCCCCAACAGCACTAGCTGAATCTTTATTTTCAAGTCCATCATGTGCCAACACATATTTTATCTCATGATTGTTGATTTAGAAGAGGAGGACGTGCAGCGGATCTTTCAGAAAATTTGATGGCCGACGTCTTCTTTGAGGCTGCCGCGAGGAAGAGAGGCGGACTGACGATGCAGCTGTTCAGTTCCTCGACACCGTCGAAACTTCCTACGCCGAATCACCGGGCAAGAATTTATGTACCCTCAAGTTTTCTGCTCTAGATATAACTTTACATGCACTTACTGGATTGATGGCATGCGTTCCACTTCATAATTAGGATAGATCATGGATGTCAGCAACACAACAATCAAGTTTTTCACTCTCTGCTTAATTGTGCACAGAGTTATTGTTGCGACTGCTTTGTGTTTTTTTTACTGGGAGGTGTATTAGGACCAACTATAGAACACAACGAGGTATAATTGTTGATGCCTTTCTTATATATTTCTACCGGCCGTTAGCCTAAATAATTGCTTATTTCAATTTCTTAACAATGCCATGCATGTATTTGAAAAGCCCTATAAATAGTACTGCATTATTTCTCTTTATTTTTGTTTGCATGTACAATTTACTTGGATTTGTTTAGTTGTGACTTCTAAGTCTGGAATCCAGATTTTGTTTGATAACTTCCACTGAATATACAATGTAATTAAATTTCCGTAGCAGGGAAAGAAACATGCACGGAGGTAGTATAGAGACAAATGTTGAAATAAGGCATGACCTATGATAATTGGAGTAGAGGTAATACTGAAGATAAACCCGGAGGTAGTATGGCAATATAGGGTTTTGCACGTCGGGGCCGTATGTCGAAACCACATGTTGTTCAATTCAAAACGTATGGTCCCAATAATCTAATAAATAAAAATAAGATAAATAGTTTCACAAAATGGTATCAGGTTTTTTCTATCATAATTTTGCACTACACTCTTTGCCTACTCAGATACTG
Source organism: Poa pratensis (assembly GCA_947311845.1). Classification (NCBI taxonomy): domain Eukaryota; kingdom Viridiplantae; phylum Streptophyta; class Magnoliopsida; order Poales; family Poaceae; genus Poa; species Poa pratensis. The sequence goes on from CAMZMU010000075.1 coordinate 21,011,495, forward strand.
AGTTGTGTACTGTTAAATGCTAAAGAAGCAAAAGAAAATATGATTAATTATTTAGGACATGCCCAAATAACAAACAAATTATGTTTCAAATATGACTATGGGTAGCGAGTCTAGCCGCGCAAATGCGAGACCCACCCTGCTAAGAGGTATGTCTATATTTTTCTCCTGAAATTTTTCTCAACATAGACATCTTTACAATGAGCTGTAAGAGAGTAGGATGAAGTTTCAAATACTTGGAGATCCTGAATTTTAAGAGCAGTCTAAAACTTTACCCTGAGTTGTTAATATGATCAAAACTTGGATGCCAACAAATGCACCAAATAATAAGCAGACAAAGAATTAATGTTTTGTCTTCATTAGTCAATTACAATTTGCTGTATTTACTTAGGATTGGCTGCTTATTACAGGGATCAAATACATCTCTTTCCGTGTTCTCACTTAGGCCGCCTCATGCTCTTCAGTGTATAAAAAACAAGAGTTAATTTTGTTGGGGAGAAGGTTGCACTATTTTGCTTGCTCCCAGCTCACTTTTCAGCTGCAGCCTGCATGTCCTTTTTGAGCTAAAATCCTTCAGGTACGTGGCCATCAATCCATTGTACACAAGCTGTTTTGTAGAATTGATGGATAGTGTAACTACGCAGTTTTTTGTTGCATTAGTGGCACTTAAGTTCACTTCACGGCATAATATTTACAAGTTAGTAATTATTACTCAAAAGTCATGCTTTTATTGTACATTTTCCATATTAATTGATCTGATGTCCCAATGATACTAAGATGTGAAATTGTGGAATTGTAAGATCTTCCCGTTTTTCATTGATGCGGATACAGTTGGTTATATTTGTCGGAATGCAGGAGGTCACTTAAAATGCATGAATGTTGGGGTACCTCTCACAACACATATACATGGAACAGATGTACTATGCTCCGAGGATGCAGGTCGCTATAGCTTAGAGGAGAAAATCATCTTCCTTCTTGATTCTCGAGGAGATGTCTCTATGGAAGTAAATTTTTATTTTTGAAGGCATACACTCCAAGCTTTACTTTCGCTTATGTAATCGATGATGTACGATTATGGCTTTGAAATAAAATGCGCCGAAAATTTTGCGTTATAAATACCTCTTTGGTTCAATTAATTGCATATTAGTTCTACTATAAGGATGGGTAAATAAATATAACATCATATAAGGACAAATCATACGCCAAAGGAATAATATCACGGTACTTGATGAGTATAACCCCACATTATGTTATTTCTCTTATTACAACGTTGGGTTGAATCAAATAACATTAAAATAAGGAACTCGAACATCCGAGAAAGAGATAATATAAAGGTACTTGGTGATTCTAGCCGCGTAAATGCGCGGGCCACCCAGCTAGTTGTGTTTATTAGAATAACAAGTGGGTCTTTCCTTCAATCACGGAGATAGAAATAATGCTATATTTTATGCAAATTGTTTGTAATGTTATAGGGTTATTTATAGAACCTTTAAAATGCCATGTCATATATCATTGCGTTCATTGCATCGGCTCGCTATATTCAGTGTGTTCTTTCTTACCGGTATTTGGTTATTCGTGATAGAGAATTAGATATCGATCCCGAACTTGAGTTTGACACCTCAGAAGAACAGTACCCGGTCCCTTACAGACCAGGCAAGAGTAAACTTACTTTGAGCATCTCCGAATAGTATGATCTGAAACTTACTTTGAGTTCAACGATATAACTGCATGCGTGTTGGAGGGTGGTTTGGATGACGACGGCTTGAGCTCATTGTATGAGTTAAAAGCATCCAGTCGGAAATCCAAATCTAACTCCAACAAGGTGTCCCGGAAACGGGCAAAGTTATCCAAATCCCCCACGGTTTCCCAATGAATGGCATGTTCGCAAATAGCAGAGGTCTTGGTGACTTGGCTAAACATTTGCACTTTGCTGGCAGCATTCGGGACCATAATTTGGATTTCTTAGCTATTTCTGAGACGGGAAGACGCGAGTTCTCGCAATCTCTATTGAACCGACTTTCAGGCGGCATAGATTTTGAGTGGTACTCGCGTCCTCCCCATGGCCGCTCCGAGGGCATTTTACTAGGTATCAGGACTGACACCATGGAAGTGTTGGAGGTTATGGATGGTGATTTTCATATAAAATTGCATATCCGTAATAAATCCGACAACTTCACTTGGAGTCTTGTTGCCGTGTATGGGCCGGCCCAGGAGGTGGCTAAGACTGCTTTTCTCTGTGAAATGGTAAACTTGGCAAAAGATAACCCTCATCCTATGATCATTGGAGGGGATTTCAATTTGCCTCGTTTCCCATTCGAGGAAAGTAGAGGTCGTTTCGACAACCGTTGGCCTCTTTTGTTCAACGCAGTTATTGACAGCTTGAACTTAAGAGAGATCACAATGGTCGGGAGCCAATTTACTTGGGCCAATTCTCTCCCGGAACCCACATACGAAAAGCTAGACCGTGTACTGATGGATACTGATTGGGAATCTAGGTTCCCATTGGTGTCGGTACGGGCTCTCGAACGTATTGAGGGATTGTCGGACCATGCTCCCATTCTGTTGACCACTAGCATGCCTAGACCACAGTGTAAACCACGTTTCAAATTTGAAATCAGGTGGCTACATCGTGAGGGCTTCCATGAGATGGTTAAACGTGTTTGGGAAAGACCGGTTGCTGGCGACACGCCAATTCAGAGGTGGAACAATAAGATTCGTGCTTTACGCACACACCTCGTTGGTTGGGCTCGCCATACTTCTGGTTTACTTAAAAAAGAAAAGATACGACTTTCCTCCATAATCGATGCACTAGAGGCACTAGCAGAAGTTCGTCTGTTATCCGCGCAAGAGATTGAGCTAAAGAGTCAATCAAATGCACAGATAGCGAAACTTTTGCGGGAGGAGGAGTTAAAATGGTACCAAAGATCCAAAGCCCAATTTATCCTAGAAGGAGATTCGAATACCCGCTATTTCCATAGTATTGCCAATGGCAGGCATAGGAAAAAGCGTATTCACTCTCTTATCCAGGAGGAGGGTACGATCGAGGGCCATGAACAACTAAAGTCGTATATCACAAATTATTATAAAGGTCTGTTCGGAGCCCCCGAGGAAGGAAACTTCACTTTGGATGAGTCTCGAACAGAGGATATACCACAGGTTTCAGAGGAGGAAAATAGTCTACTTACTAAACTCTATTCAGAGGATGAAGTGAGAAAGGCAGTTTTCCAAATGAAACTGAATACAGCTCCTGGACCCGATGGCTTCCCGACGGAGTTCTACCAGAACTTCTGGGATGTCATCAAGTCGGATCTGCTTCAACTATTTGCTTGTCTCCACGATGGACAACTTGAGTTGTTTCGACTCAATTTTGGTGAGATAATTTTATTACCTAAGATTAATGAGGCAGAAAGGACTCAACAATACAAACCTATCGGCCTACTAAACGTTAGTTTTAATTTTTTTACTAAAGTTGCGACGATTCGGCTGAATAGTGTGGCAGATCATGTGGTTCGTCCGTCCCAGACAGCTTTCATGCAAGGTCGTAACATCCTTGATGGGGTGGCAATCCTACATGAAACAGTTCACGAACTACATAGGAAAAAGTTGAATGGGGTAATCCTTAAAATTGATTTTGAGAAAGCTTATGATAAAGTCAATTGGTCCTTCCTCCAATAGACCCTCAGAATGAAAGGCTTTTCTACTGAGTGGAGAGCGCTAATAGATAACTTTGTCTCGAGAGGAAGTGTTGCTATTAATGTCAATGATGACACGGGCAAATTCTTCCAAACGAAAAAAAGGTCTTAGGCAAGGTGACCCGCTATCGCCAATACTATTTAATATAGTGGCTGATATGTTGGCTATCTTGATCGAAAGCGCTAAATCTGTAGGCCAAATTGAAGGAGTGATTCCACATCTAGTCGATGGTGGCTTATCGATTCTTCAATACGCTGACGATACAATTCTTTTTATGGAACATGACATCGAAAAAGCTCGAAACTTAAAGCTGATCTTGTCAGCCTTTGAGCAATTGTCGGGTCTTAAGATCAATTTTCATAAAAGTGAATTGTTTTGCTTTGGCGAGGCTCAAGAAAATGCCGCCTTGTATGCTGAACTTTTCGGCTGTGAACAAGGTCAATTTCCTATCAACTATTTGGGTATTCCGATTCACTTTCGGAGACTTACAAATGCTGAGTGGAAAAAGGTGGAGGAAAGGCTTCAAACACGTTTAAATAGCTGGAAAGGCAAACTCTTATCCCTGGGTGGAAGATTGGTTCTCATAAATTCGGTACTTACAAACATGGTACTGTATGTGATATCATTCTTCCAATTACCTAAAGTAATCTTAAAACGATTGGGTTACTTCCGATCTAGATTCTTTTGGCAAGGGGATAGTGAGAAGAAAAATTATCGACTAACTAAGTGGAGTGTGGTTTGCTGCCCTAAAGACCAAGGAGGGCTGGGTGTTCATGACCTTGAGGTCAAGAACAGAGCTTTACTTGGTAAATGGCTCTCCAAGCTTTTTTTTCTGAAGATGGAATCTGGCAAACCCTCCTTAGGAGGAAGTACGTGGGATCACAAGCCGTATCTCAGGTTATTTGGAAACCTGGCGATTCACACTTCTGGGCAGGCCTTATGGCTACGCAGAAGTTCTTTTTCCCACATGGTTCTTTCTCAATTAGGGATGGATCGGAAATTCGATTCTGGGAGGATACATGGCTAGGCCAATCCACTCTCAGAGAACAATATCCGGATCTGTATGCAATTGTACGAAACAAGAGCGACACGATCGCTAAGGTGTTGGGTACCTCCCCACCGGATGTTTCGTTCAGGAGAAGTTTACTTGGAACGAGGCAAGCATCCTGGATTGCTTTGCTCAACCGATTGGATTCCATCAATCTATCGGAAGGCCCAGATAAATTTCGATGGAATCTTACGAAGAATGGTAAATTCTCGGTTGATTCTATGTATAGAGCATTAATCTTACCCGTAGGACCGGTCGATATTAAGGATAATAACAAAATTTGGAAGATGGAGATCCCGCTAAAAACTAAGGTGTTTGCGTGGTATCTTCGTCGAGGTGTAATTCTTACAAAAGATAACCTTGCCAAACGCAATTGGCACGGAAGCAAAAAGTGTGTCTTCTGTCATCATGATGAGACCATTACACACTTATTCTTTCAGTGCGAGTTAGCCAGGTCTATATGGTCAGCCATCCAGATAGGTTCTACCTTACATCCCCCGTGTTCCGTTGCAAACATTTTTGGCAACTGGTTAAACGGGGTGGATCCTAGGTTTAAACTATTCAGTAGGGTGGGAGCGCTTGCCGTTATTTGGTCGCTGTGGCTATGTAGAAATGACAAGGTTTTTAACGATAAAAATGCTTCTGTTATGCAGGTTATCTATCGGTGTACAGCTACGCTTCGGGCATGGGCGGCCCTGCAACGTGTGGAGCACCGAGACTTGTTTTTGGAGGTGGCGTCACGTTTGGAGGCTGCGGCCAGGGAGTTATTCTCCTGGCATGGATGGCAACATAGTCTCCGGATCGACCTACCAACAAATTAGGCGGATCTACAATTTCTCATTTTGATATGTAATTCGCCTTTTATTTCTTCAGCATCGGGTACTTATGATCTCGTGAACTTTTGGCTGTGTGCATCCTAGCTATGCAGAGGCCGGGTATAATGCTTAAAACTCTTAAGTAATAAAATCCCTTTATCTAAAAAAAAAGATAGAGTAAACTTAGTGTAAATCATTACCTGCTCTTGTGACCTATATTTGATCCATTACTCCTACCATGACTAGGTGTTCCTTTTCCATTTACTTCAAGTTTATCTACTTGTTATGGTTAGGCATGCTTAGTTTGTGTGACATGATCCATTTAGTTGATGAATCAACGCTATTTTTACCCCATACGATGATGCTTGTTAATGCGAACGTTGCATGCAACCATAGAGAAACATTTAAGAAGTGAGCCCAGCTCACTTGGTTAGGGAAGTGGATGTACAACCCAGCCACCCAAGTTCAAATCCTCACGGACGCGGATTTGGGTTCTTATTATTTAAAAAAAAACCCGCTGTAGGGGCTTCCCCTACCGCATTCCTTACAAAAAAAAGAAAAAACCATAGAGAAACAAACACATGTAACATGATTAATTAGTCCGGAATACGAGAGATTTTTCTAATAATGAATCACACTATTTATTAGTTGGCTTTGTCTTTCGTATTTGAAAATTAGATAGTGGACTTGTCTATAAAACCGAAAGAGTATAAACATTAGAGTTGGCTGTGGTATTTACGAGTATATTTAGCAATCAGCCAATCGGTCTTCCACATTTTTTTTCTCCAACAAATCCACCAACGTCTTGTGCATGTCGAACCGAGTATTATTTGCAAATTTGACTACATGTTTTCTAAGATGCAATGTGTTTATGAACATGTTTAACACATATTTTGAGAAATCATAAACTAACAGATTATAGTGACAAACTGACAAATACATGAATCGGGGAGAGAAGCATAATAGAAGGAGAGGCAAAGAGAGCTCACAGTCCCCGGAGGACGTCCTCGGAGTGTCATGCCTGATGAGGTTGAAGATCTCATATGCATTGATCATCGGGGGCAGCACAGATATATTGGTGGATGCAAGAGTGACATTGTACTCGTTGTCGGTAGCCCCGTACCAGCCATAACTTTGCACCCAAGAAGCGGTCAGGTACTTTGGACTAAAATACGCAGCATAGTTACTGTCGTAGAGAAACTCCTCGTTGTTTACGTAGACGTAGAACTGACGGAGCTGGCTCTGTTGGAAGTCGGCGAAGTGGAGCACCATAAACTGTAATGACGTATTTTGAGGCGTCCACTTCCCGATGTCTAGCAACGTGCCATTGTTGACAGCAGTGACGGCTGTCTGAAGAACAGAAATGGGCACCATGTAGCTGTCCTGCTGGATGGTATCATTGGTGGAAAGGTATGCCCACGACGATTTGGTGGTGTCCGAGACGTGCGGCGCCTCCCATAAACGGTCATATGGATCGTCGGGAAACCTTCAAGCAAAATAATAATCCATCAGCTCACAGGGAGAATAAATGAAGTAAACCCTTTTGTTTCTGGGACCGTCAGGCTACAATATACTCCCTCCATTTCATATTATAAGATGTTTTAGATGTTACACATGTTGTCTACATGCATATTAAAATGAGTGAACATACACACTAAAATATGTCTACATTTACCTATATTTGAATGTGGACAAATGCTAAAACATATTATATTTAGCAACGGAGGGAGTATATCAAACTTAAAACAAAGAGTTTTTTCCAAACCCCCAGAGATTCCAATTTCAGGTTTTACTACTCGTGTATCTTGTCTTATGGTTTTTGGCACGTTTTCTCTCAAAACTTGACCACCTTCGTACATATTATCTGTTAATTCTTCTTAATGACACAAAAAGAGTAGATTGCACAAACAGACATATTTGGTTTGATGTAAATAAAAATAGATTTAGAGGCTTTGCAAGAAACACACGAACTATTAAGATTAGTTTAACACGTACCCATAATATGCACAAATTAGCATCTATTTCTGACCTTTTTTGTCACTAAATTATCATAAATAAAAACATTGATGATTTAGAGGCCAAAATGGAGGGGCAAATCAATCCAAATCTTAAAGTGACTGACGTGAGCTCGATGCCCCTCCACCGCGTCGTCCCAACGTGGCTGCGGGGGCGACTCACTCAGGGATGTGGAGATGTAGTGGAGGAGACGGGTGACGGTGTTTTGAAGGCATAGATGAGGCAGAAGCATAGAGGAGGCGAAGGGTGGCGGTGCCACGAGTGCGAGTTCGTTGCCACAAGGTCAGGTGGGGCGGCTAAAATCTGTCAGGAGATGGAGGATCCGACCACCAGAGGTGCAAGGCGATGCGTCGGCGTGAGGGGCGGTGTTTGGGTGGGGGCACAAAGGAGGGTGGGAGAGATTTATAGGGGAATTGGAGTAATTTTTTTACTCCCTCCACATTTGGGCTTTGTTTTGTATGTTGAAAAATAGCCACCCCTACAGCAAATTTACAGTACATGATGGAGATATGCCTTAGAGGAAATAATAAATATTATTATTCATATCTAAGTTCATCATGAATGTTTATATTTCTGTGCTATAACTGTCATGGTTCTTGAATGTGAGATTCAGAGTAAATGCCATATGCAGGTGTGGAAACATAAACACAAAGTAGTTTTCTAGTCTTGCCTCTAAGACTAGATCATGTGTTACATGATGATGCCGTTTTCCTCATCATCAGCAGTTGTTAAATAACAAGGATATCGACAACAATGAGGGCACATTATTGGCAGAACAATGGTGCCGGACATACCCAACTAAATGATAAACTACGAGATCACGTCATCACATTGTTGTTAGTATTATCATAGAATTGTTATCTTATACTCCCTCTGTTTCTAAATCTAAGATGTTTTAACATTTGTCCACATTCACATCTGTACAAATGTATCTAGACACATTTTTGTGTGTATGTTCACTCATTTTATTATGTATCTAGACAACATGTGGAACACCTAAAACATCTTACATTTATGAACGGAGGGAGTACTCATGTCATTAGACCATGAGAATATTAAGCTCCTACGTACTAGACGTTTTACTATGGGACTGTCAACCGTTCCTGGTAACAGGGTGATAATAACGGCAGTCTTCGGGCACTTTGAAAAAGTACGTCTACAAATTCATAGTTTTGGATTGGGATTTGCTCCTCTGGTGATGGAGAGATATTTTTCGGGTCCTCTCGGTATTATGGTATTCATCATCGTCTGGCTAGACATAGCGTGATATGATCATGGAAATACCGGAATATGGAAACGAGAAAGAGAACAAACCGGTAAGCGTGATATGGCTAGATATAGCGTGATATGATCATGTGAACAATTATATTATATTTTTTGCACAAATTAAAGCTTCTAGTCATCAGAGAGATCATATATATATGTTTGGACATACCTTAATTGGCATCAGTATATGCAGTGTTTCATTGAAAACAATTTGCTCAAAAATAAGCTATCAATGGCGTGTAATATATCTGAAGTGGGACTGTCACGTCACTAGTAACAAATACCAATGGTGTGCCACGTCCATGTTAGTAGTAATGATTTCTCCACGTCACTATTAGGTAATTCTATTGTCAACTGTAAATTTGATTTAAAACTCGTTAATTTTAAATAAATATTTCAACTTTGACTTTGGGAGGAGTAGGAATTGTAAGTCTATGATAGAGAATTTGGGATGGGAGACATCCGAGAAAAAGGTGTGAGATCTTTGTTGGTCCAACCGCTAGTCCAAAATTCAAAACAGACTAAGATTAATCACACGGTAAATATTTGATCAAATGGACCAGTAACTCCGGTTACGTAAAATTAGCCATAGTGCGAGTAATTAACATACCTAGTAATAACTAATATGCATCTTTATACAATACCAACTAACCATAATGGTGACATGGCATAATATTAAATGAAGAAATAGATGATGCTGGTAACATATTGTATTACCATCACATAACACTTTACAAGATAAAATGCATTTACAAGCTAATAAATGAATTAAAAAAACTTACTTCTACCATGTCAAATCAACCTTATTTGTTACATATATTTTCATATTATATCTATCAAATATTATAATTTTGATAATTATTTTTATAAACTTGTCAAAATTCACTTCTTTGACTTCGGAATAATTACAAATATTATTTTTTATGAACTACTCCATCCATTCCTAAATATAAGATATTTTAGCCTTTGTCCATATTCAGATGTATACAAATATATCTAGACACGTTTTAACGTGTATGTTCACTCATTTTAGTTGGCATCTAAACAACATGTGAAACACGTAAAACATGTTATATTTAGAAACGGGGGAGTACCATACATTGCACATATCCTACTATATATAAAAGTAGGTCAGAATCGCACCCCAAACCAGCCTCCACGTCGGCTTTTTTTTCCTGACCGTTCGATCATCCCGTGCGATGGCCCAGATTCCCCGCAATCTACAGTAACACTGTAGCAGTGTAATTTCTACCAATGAGACGCGGACACGTCGCGCTGCAGCGACCCTTTTGCAAAAAACCGCCCGCAAAGGACCAATACGCAAAATCGAGAAACATTGAGGGCTTCCGTGCAAAAACGTCACCGCACCTCCTCCTTCCTCTTCTCTTCTCCCCGCGACGCGGAAATCGCCGCCGCCGGCTGCCGCCTCACGCCGCCGCTACACCCCTCCCCGTCCAAATCGCGGCCCACCACGGGATCCGCCGTCTCCGCCTCTCCCTCCTCCCCCATAGCCGCTTGCCAGGACGCCGCGGAGGCGCCGGAATCGACGCCGCCGGCCGCGCTGCCCTCCGCCGGCGGCGCTACGGCGACCCAAAGGGGGCGGCGCCGCCACCTACGGGCTCGCCGCGTCGAGGCGCGTCGGGCGCAACCCTGCGCGTGTACTGGCTCGCCGTCGTTTGACGGCGGCGCCGACGCCGCCGCAGCGGCAGTGGCAGCGCAGCCCAGGGCACTGCTGACGTCATTACGACGTCAGCGTGGGCCCAGGCTGCCAGATTTTTTTTGAAGGAAAAAATCCAAAAAATGTGAAATTCCTGTCAAGTGGGCCCCACTTACTTACAAAATTTTCACAAATTCAAAAACTTTAAATTTAATTTATACATTTCAGTCTACAATTCAAAATAACAATTACAAAAATACTAAAATTCAAATAATGCATATCTTTACAACAACAAATATAAAAAATGTTGAAATTCAAAAAAAAATGCGTACCTTTCAAACTACACTTCAAAATAATACAAACAATATACCAACAATTATAGGAAAAAAATACCAAAACTTATAAATTTCAATCTATAATTCAAAATAATAATTATAAAAGTACTAAAATTCAAAAAATTTATATATTCAAAACTCCAATGCAAAATAATATAAACAACATATCCAAAAAAATTCTAAATTTAAAAATTTGCAAATTATCAAGCTTACCACACAAAAAACCATTCTAAAATTTAATTTGCTACAAAAAAACAACAAAAAAAAGAGATACTCTGAAATATAAATACCTCACATATTATCTCACATAAATAATGGATGCCTCAGAACCAAAAATAAATAAATATAATCACATAAAATAATTCAACTTGCTAAATATTTTAAAATATGCAGAAATACATCGAAATGACCGTAAGAAGTGGTCCAAACTTACACAAATTTAGAACACCACTAATTTTTACCTATTTTCCAAACGTATTTCCCAAATTATATTTCTCAACTTTTAATAAAATTGTTACAATCTTACAATAACATAAAAATATGGAGCTCCTCACATTTTTAGTTTTAATTTCATAATTATTTTTACCACAACAACAATTAAGGAAAGTTTATGAATTTTATACAAAACTCTACTTATTTAAACATGATATTCACATCAACTACAACATTTCGAAGTACAAACAATTTTTAACCATCAAAATTTCTTTGCATTTCAAAAAAATTCAAATCTTCACACCTATTAAATATCAACATTTTCAAATTTAAATTTAACCAAACACGCGCGGCATTGCCGCGCTAAGATCCCTAGTAGACCTTAACACTACGCTAAGTTAGTCCTCACGATAACCAGCGTAACCGATATTTCACCCGGCAACCATACCTCTCACTTCAAGACCAATTATGAGAATAAGCGCATCGGGAAATTCAAACTTACCGTGTTTTAGCAATCTTTGGCCCCATATTTTTCCTGTAGTACGTCGATATGGACTCGTCACCGGTAACCTGAGGGTACATAGATTTTTGGAGCGGCCTGAGCTCGACCGTGTTGACGAACGGCGTGCCGGTGCCGTTGTTCACCAGGCACAGCGGCACCCAGCTCGCCCATGCGATGAAGACCGCCTCGGACCACCAGTAGCTCTGACCGCCGTAAGTGTCCCAGTAGTTGGTGCCTAGGTGCACGACGAACGACGGGCTGGCCGTCTTGCCGTCGTAATTCCCGTAATAGAACTCCATCCGCACCAGGTACTTGTCACCCTCTTGGTTGGGAGCGTGTAACAGTTTCGTTCGCCGGCCGGGAAGCTCCTTAGAGTTTTCGCGGAGGCGTCAACGCCGCCTTCTTGATCGGGGCAATCCTGTGGTTTTCCCCGCCGTCGACGTACGGAGTGTCGGAGACGTAGGAGATGTTTGTCTTGGTGTCCACGCTGCCGCTGAATGCGGCGCCCAGGCCGCAGTCGATGCTCACAAAACCTGATTGGTCACCTATTTACACAACCAGATGAAATTAAGAGTTAGAAATCCGTCGGAACTAAGGAGACGTCTAATTGGATTCGCGAGGAAGTATCAACGGTCGATGCACTTGAGGTTAAAACTCTAACCTTGCTGACCGGCGACATGAACTGCTGTGCCTGCTAACACGACTGCAGCAAGCAAAACAAACAGAGCCATTGAAACAACCGCTAGCTCTACCCAAATGCGCAATGGCACCGGTAAAATGAGCAATGCCTTGCGTATGTATATATATATTGCGTGCCAACTTGAGATGAGAGTTGCATGCTTAATTTCGTCAGCATTGCTTAATAATTATAGGCAGGCCGGGTACGTACGCCTTTTTATTTAATAGCTGGCGTGCTGCTCTCAGCCATTTTGGTTTTCAGTTAGGCCAAGCAACCAATTATTTCTCTGCCTGAATTTAGCCGAAGTCCAACCAAAAGCCGAGGAAATGAAACAATATCTGAATCTTGTTCGCCTTGGTCTTGCACCAATTTCTAACTAAAATATGCTGACCAAGATAAGGATGCATGTATTTTAGTACCTACTACGATGAGAACATATCTAGTTGCACCAATTCCCAACCTTGTACCCTAAACTAAAGCTACAAAAATTATGGAAAAATATTTTTTTCTTGCCTGAATTTTGGCTGAAGTCCGACCAAAACTTGAGGAATTTTAACAAGGTAAGAACCTTGTTTGGCTTAGTCTTGTACTCATGTAAAAATAAAATATTGACCAAGGTGCATATATTTTAGTACCTCTACGTACTAGTGAAAATCCACAAAATTAACCCTTTTGCCAAACTTTAACGAAAAATAACCTTTTTTCAAAAATATTTCTATATCTAACACTACCGGAATCGCCGTCTTTGCCGTGTGGCAAAGATACACGGCAACGGACCTTCGGAACACGGCAAAGTATTTGCCGTGCCGAACAGCACGGCAAACATCGCACGGCCTAATAGCTGTCGGTAAAGAATATTTGCCGTGTTCCTTTCCAAAACAGGCACGGCAAAGCCTTTGCCGTGTTCTTTCTCGAACAAAGCACGGCAAAGATCTGTCAGAGAGGGTCAACCCTCACCCCGGGTCAACTGATCTTTGCCGTGTGCTCTCCCTGACTATGCACGGCAAATTCCACTTCTTTGCCGTGATCCCTGCCAGCCAAGCACGGCAAACTCCACTTCTTTGCCGTGTTCCTTTCTCAGAGACGCACGGCAAACTTTTGACCTTTGCCGTGTTCCTTTATCAGCGACGCACGACAACGCTTCGAACTCTGCCGTGTGCTTTTGAGCAAACCGCACGGCAAATCCCCGTTGCCCAGCACCTTTCCCTCGCCCCTTTGCCGTGTGCCATGGTTAGATGCACACGGCAAAGAGACCATATGGTCTCACTCAAATGCCAGGTTGCACAGGTGGTGGCCACGTGTGGCCTTTGCCGTGTGCAAGCGCACGGCACAGCCCCTTTGCCGTGTGCCATGGTTAGATGCACACGGCAAAGAGACCATATGGTCTCACTCAAATGCCAGGTTGCACAGGTGGTGGCCACGTGTGGCCTTTGCCGTGTGCATCCGCACGGCACAGGTCTTTGCCGTGTGCCTTGTCACGGCAAAGTGACCATATGGCCCAGATTTGTACTGTTTTTGCAAAAATCCCTGCATTTTACAGATAAAACACACAATAATTCACAGATGATAATTTTGACACAAATATGACTAAATAGTGCTCCATAACATATATAAACAAGACTCAAACTCCTCCATAAGACTCAAACATGGCACAAACATAGTTCAAACTCCACAAACATGAACTCAACATAGTTCAAACTCCACATAGCTCAAACATAGTCTCAAACACCACATAGGCATCATATTCAACATAGCATCCACATGAACTCCGCGACGATGGACGGATGGCGAAGATGGACGTCATTGTTGATCCTCCTATAAGTTCATACAAAAATCATGAGCTTGACAACTAAAATAGCTAAGTGTCAATGTCATGTGCATCATTAAACTAACAAGGTGGAAATGGCAAGTTTGACAACTAAAATACCTAAGTGTCAATGGCATAAGCATAGTTCAACTAACTACGTGGAAATGGCAAGTTTGACAACTAAAATACCTAAGTGTCAATGGCATAAGCATAGTTCAACTAACTAAGTGGAAATGACAAGTTTGATTGGCTATGTCGATCTAATGAGACATGAAGTAAGTTTTCGAACGAGAGTGGTAGCAAGTTGAAATGGTAACTAACCTCTACTGGCCTTCCGGCGGCGGAGTAGGATCGTCCTACATGTTTGCAAAAAAATGATGAGTTCGACTAATGGGTAAAATTTGACAAGTTCAACTAACTAAATTTTGACAAGTTCAACTAAAGTGGCAATGGCATGGCAAGCTAAATTACAAGTCGTGCGAGCATACCCACGGGAGCCTCCGGACAACGCTAGGGTTGGAGATACGGGGCTGCCCCTCCGGATTGTCCTGGCCACCAAGCGGCGGCGCCATCGAGTGAGATCCACCCGCCGATCCTGGATTCTCCTAGAACATGAAAAAAGTCTCGCATTACACAAGTAATTTAGTTATAACAATAAGATGGATAGAATGACAAGTTTGAGAACATACCCATGGGAACATCGGTGGAGGCGGTGGAGGGAACATTCCCATGGCAACAGTCCCGTCCCCAGGAGCAAGGCGCTGCATCGTGCCATACATCCACTCCATCATCTGCCTCTGATGCTCCTGCTGCTGCCTGCAATACTCCTGATGCTGCTCCCGCTGCTGCCGCATCTGCTCGTCCTGCCGCCGGATCTGCTCCAGCTGCTGCTCATAGAGCACCTGCTTTTGCCGGAGCTCGTCGACAGCTAGACTCGAAACTCGTGGGCGGGTCTCCACGGCAGGCGCACCGGACGCCCTCCCACGGCGGACCTGGCGTAGAGACGGGACGGTGCGAGGGTCGATGGAGCCGTCACCTATCCACAAGCGGCCATTCGCCGCGCCTTGCCCCGCAAGCACGACAGCCTCGACGTCAAGTGGACTGGTGAGAGGGTCAGCTTCCTCACCGTTGCGCTCCTTGAACTTCTCCCTGTACCCCTTGCTCCGGAGCTCGGCGGTCTGGCTGATCCACATCGACCCTGTCTCAGGATCCGGCGTAGCCCTGGTACGCATCTTTTCCCAAACGGCGAAGGGCGAGGGGTCTACGCCGGTCTTCAATTTCTGCAAAGATGGCACGAACATAGGTGAAAAGGAGACGATATTGCAAAAGAGAGCACGAACATAGGTGGATTAAAGAATGCATTTGCTCACCTCATTTTGTATGCATTGGGAGAGGCTGAGGTTGCCTTGGCGGTGTGTTCCACCCTTGTTCTCCGCCCGCTTTGCCTTTCCCTCCGCGTGTAGCTTGAGATACTCCGGGCTAGTCCACCACGCTACCATCGCGAGGTGGCAGTCCTTGTTGTTACCGACGTACGGAGGAGGCACCTACATGCACAGAACACACATATTAATGATATTACACGGCGGTCAACAAAATCGATAATATAGAAATGACGCTACCTGCAGGTACTGCCATGGCTGCATCAAGATGTCCCGAGCACGCTTCTTTTCCAGCGCAATGTTCTTTTCGGCGTACCAAGTGCGGACAGAGTTCACGCGAGCCTCGTAGTGCATGTCCGTCACCATCTTAGAGGCCATCGTCAAAAGGATGTCCTCGCACTTGGCCTTGTCCTCCTCCCGACAGGTGAAGAAGTTCTACAAGCATGCACACATAGGTAAAATAGGGTCAAAGCCATTAGTGCAATCTCGGATTTATAGAATGATGAGAAGTCAAACAAACTTACCCAGAAATAGCCGAGTGTCTTAAGCGCCATGTTGAGGTACACGCCATCGGGATCCTCCGCGTAACAGTAGTGCCTGAAAGTCCAAGCTACACTCCTGCGACCCTCTGGTTCGGTGACAATCCCTGGGAAGAACTTCCGGAGACAACATCCAAGGATGCTCGCGTAGGTACGCTGTTCCTTCACTTTAGGAGGCTGGTACACAAATGTCCTACACAATGAGAAAACCAAAATTAGTATAGTTAGCGGGTCAAAACACAATGAGAAGCTAAAATTGAACAAAAACAATAATAAGTACCTTTTTCCAACAGGCACGAGAAGAGTGTTCTTGTAGGCGTAATATCGGGGATCGGGGAGTCCCGCCGCCCCCCGCTGATACACCGGCCTGGTCCGTGGCTCAGGGATATCCTCCTCAGTCTCAACCCACTCCTCCGGTGGGTCCCACTGCAGCGTCGGGTCAAGCTGAAACCCGTCCTCCCCAGGTCCCTCCTCCTCCTCGCGCCCCTCGTCCTCCTCCTCGCTGCCATCCTCCTCGTCCTCCTCAGAAGCCTCCGCCAGCAGCTCCTCAGAATCCGGCAGCGACTCGCTCTCAGAGTCCGACTGCACCTCCGGGTGATCCTCGTCGGGCTGCTCCGGGTCGTACTCCGAGTCGTCCTCGTCGGGCTGCTCGGCAGGGAGAGGAGGCAGAGTCTTGCTAGGCCTCCTTCCCACACGTCGTCCACCCCTCGCACGTGGAGGTGAGGCTGGAGGTGAGGGAGGAGGTGGAGGTGCCGAACTCGATCCCCCAATGAGTGCCTTCACGCTGCCCACCCTTTTTGACAAGGCCTTCTTCAATCTGTTTCCCCCCATGTTTCCTGCATTGACAAAAAAATAGGTTTCATCAGTATACATGATCCAAAATTAAGGTAAATAGATGAAGCAACAATGAGTAAAGCGAAAATGAATACAATTAGATGAAGTAGCGACAATTAAGGTAAATGGAGTATCGACAATGAGTTCTCACAAAATAAGCTAGACAGACAATCACTATTACATAGAGTAGCATTGACCTATTACATATAAGCTAGACTGGCAATTACTAATACATGTGTCCTCATCGCTATCAGTAGCCTGTGTCGAGATCATCGGGACCAACTATTGGACCACCCGTGTCGTCATCACTGTCAGGGTCGCCACACCACCAACCATCCACGGAACCTGGAGGTGGTCCCTCTGGCTCGTCGACGATAAGTCCTGCGTGGAAGCGCTCTAGCAAAGTCACGTCGGCTTGGTTATGAACCTCCTCGACTTCGTCATGCGCAGTGTCTTCCTCCATTCCAGCATCTACGTTTTGTTCGCCGTATTCCATGTCATCATCGGTCGGCAAGTTGATAGTGAATTTCCCAGGGAGCCCTCCATCCTGATAGAACTCGCCGTCAGATGTTGAGGGGTCTAGGCGGCGGTAATCTTGACCGTTAGGCATAGCCGGCCTACTGTGCGACGGTACCGTCACCACAACATCCCATCCCTGTAGACGCTTTTGATATGCTTTGGATGTCTTCTTGCACGGGTACGGGAGATAGAAAACTTGGAAGGCCTGGGTAGCCAAAATGTAGACGTCGTCTCCCGAATACTTGGAGCTTCGTTCAACTTCGACCAATCCAATTGCAGGAATCCCTCTAACCCGACGCGGGTCTAACCAATTGCATTTGAATACAACGGGATCTAGCCCTTTACCAAAACCATAATTCAACTCGTATATAGCCTCAACTCTTCCATAGTAATGGAGTTTATCTGAGCCTTCACATAACACCCCACTATTTATTGTCTTCCGGTTGCCCCGGTTTGTTGTGTGGTCATGGGTATGGAAGCGATATCCATTCACGTCATAAGCATGGAATGAGTTGACGGAATGGCTAAAGCCATGGGCAATGTTTCTAAGCTCTGGCTTCATCTCTTTGTCCTTTTTTGCCTACAAGTTTAGCACGAGAAGTTTAGAACGAGGAATGATCGATGAATGTCCACGGTACTAGAAAAGTTAGACAGAACAGTACCAAACCCGCGAACCAGCTAATGAAACCACCACCCTTGCCAAAACCACCACCCTTGTCAAAAAGATCCTTCGACTCTTTCGGGGTAGGGTCCCTTCTCAGCTTCCAGTTTTCACGAGTGAATCGTCTACGCCAATGAGAAAAGAGGAGTTAGCCACGAATATAGGAGTGAATGTTTGTGAAATACTAAATGGTGAAAGACTTACTCGCGGTACGGCTTCACTTCCTCCATACTCATCAAGATATACGAGGAGATCATATCCCGCTCGAGCTTTTTCATGATGAACTTCTTCGTGCCACTTGATTTGCCACCGAGCCCTATGAAGATGCTAAGCTTGGGTACATCTTCAGGGTTGGCTGCATTGTAGCGAACGACTGGATTGTGGATTGTGGGAATGTTGGCATCATA
The DNA here is from genome assembly GCA_947311845.1 of Poa pratensis. NCBI lineage: Eukaryota > Viridiplantae > Streptophyta > Magnoliopsida > Poales > Poaceae > Poa > Poa pratensis. Next base: position 21,030,081 of record CAMZMU010000075.1, read on the forward strand.
GAAACCTGTCGTGAAGTTTGACACCTCCTCGTTAAGGCATGCCTCGGCCATGGATGCCTCGATCTTGCATTTATTCCCGCAATTCTGGCGTAGGTCTTTCATTTTTCTCTCAGGGCCAAACTGCCAACGGGTCGACACAGGCCCCCCCATTAAAGCCTCGTGCGCGAGATGCAAGATCATATGTTGCATCGGATTAAAAAACCCTGGCGGAAGTATCGTCTCTAGCTTGCAAAGCAACTCGGGTGCCTGTTCATGCAGCTTCAGAACCACCTCACGATCTAACTCCCTTGCACAAATCTGGCGGAAGAAAAAGCTCAACTCCGCCAGTACTCGCCAAGTCTCCTCATCGACATAGCCTCGAATCATCACCGGCATTATGCGCTCAAGCCACACGTGGTAGTCATGACTCTTCAGCCCTCCTACTCGCTGCGTGTCCAGGTTCACACACCTCGCCCAGTTAGCTGCATACCCATCAGGGAAGTACAAACACTCCACGAGCCACTGTAATATTTCCCTTTTTTCCGGCCTTGTAGGGCAGAACCGAGCCTTTGGCTTAGACCACCTAGTGCCGTTGACTCCAGGAGGCTTCATTTCAAGATCTGGCCTGTCACAAAGTTCTTTTTGGTCCATTCGAGCCTTGACGTTATCCTTCGTCTTCTCAGTGTCCATGATGGTGCTATAAAGAGCCTCGGCGATATTCTTTTCGGTGTGCATTACATCAATGTTGTGTGGAAGCTCGACATCCTCCATGTAAGGGAGCAGCTTCCAGAAGCACGGAATGTGAGTCCACTGGTGCGTCTCCCCATAACCCACGAAACCATTCCCATCGGGGTTAGGCACGAGAGCTTCTAGCTCAGCCCTGATTTCTCTTCCGGTCATCAGACGTGGTTTCGGAGCATGGATCTCGACTCCTTTCTCGAACCGCTTTACGTCACTCCTGTATCTATGACCTGGCTCAAGGAACTGTCGATGTTGATCAAAGCATGAATACTTGCCTCCCTTCGTAAGCCATGAGAAAGTCACAGCCTGTCTGCACTGTGGGCAAGGCCACTTCCCATGTGTACACCAGCCGCAGAACAAAGCACGCGCTGGTAAGTCATGCAGGGATGTGTGGTACCAGACATACATATCGAAGTGATCATTTGTTGAGGCGTCATATGTTCGGACCCCGCGACCGTTCCAGCCAACAGCCAAGTCTTCAACCAGCGGTTCCAGGTACACGTTCATGTTCTTACCCGGGTATTTCGGTCCTGGGATTATCATCGACAATAACATGTTATGTGATCTCATGGACTCGCCGGGGGGGAGGTTCTGGGGTATGACAAACACAGGCCAACAGCTGTATGTTGCCGCCGACATGCCATACGGATTGAACCCATCGGTTGATATAGCAACAGCTACGCTCCTCGGGTCGCCCGCTTTCAGTGGATACTTCGCTACAAAGTTCTTCCATGCGTCACCATCCGACGGATGTATCATCTTGTCCGTGTATCTCTCCCTAACGCGGCCCATCGCATCTGCTGGGCAGTGTCTTTGTTCATGTAAAGCCGCTGGATCCTCGGTATAAATGGAAGGTACCGAAGAATCTTTTGGGGAATCCCGGTCTGCCTCTTCTGTCCACCACCGAGGTCGACCTCGAAGTACCTAGAGGAATTGCAATGGATGCAATAATTTGTTCCAGCATGTTCTTTCCTGAATAGCATGCATCCCTTTGGACAGGCGTCTATCTTCTCATATGACATCTTAAGGTCACGGAGGAGTTTAGTCGCCTCGTAGAAGCTCTTCGCCAAGATATGCCCTTTCGGTAGAAGGCTGCCAACGACGGCCAGAATATCATCGAAACCATCCCTGCATATCTTCCTCTGGCACTTCACGGCCATAAGGCGAGCGATGGCATCTAGAAGGGTAACATCTGTATGTTCATGAAGGGGTTTCTGCGAGCCAAACATAGTCTCGTAGTACTTCTTCGTGTCTTCATCCGGCTGCTCACTTGTCTCCGCCTCCTGAGGTGTCTCCGCCTCTACACGACGGCTTTCAGGCGCATTAGCATTGACAAAGGCGTCTAAGCAGTTGTTGAACCCAGTGTCAAATTCTCCCGCTGGCTGAAGCCGACGTGGCTCGGTTCTAGGACGTTTTGCTAACTGTTCACCATGGTAATTCCAAACATGGTAGAATGGTGTGAACCCATTCTTGATCAGGTGCGTACTAACATCTACCTTCGACTGTCGCCTTCGGTTATCGCATTTTGAACAGGGGCAAAACACTTTCATGGGTCTGCTGCTGATGTCAAACGCCTTGTTCACAAACTCCTCGGCCTTATCTCTCCATTCATCACTAAACTCCCACGGACTCTTTCTGCCAGCATACATCCACTCACGGTTCTGTCTCGGATCCATCCTTTAATCGGTACCAAAAAAGACATACACAATGCTTTCAGTTCAACATGTCACTGAATTTTAACAAAACCATTTTTTACGGCCAAATTTTATCTTTTACAACATGCAAAGGTTCACCAACACTTCTAATGGGTAGGGGCCTATCCCGCCCGAGTACGTGTAGATCGAGTCGTGTCCCACGTTCTACCCCGACCCGAGACGGAATTTCGACAGCACCTCCCCGCTGTTCTTCAGAATACACGTCTCGAGCTTGTCAAGCCGAGAGGGTGTGCATCCGAAGAACAACGGGGAGGTGCTGCCGAAATTCCGTCTCAGGAAGGGGTAGAACATGGAACACGACCCGATCTACACATACTCGGACTGTCCAACAGGACAACCCGGAAGTGTTACGGTTATAAATATGCAAAGATGGACAATCCTGCATATTTATAAATTTGTAACCCTTCCGGATGGGATCTGACTCAGGTTACGCGACTCGACTGACCCGGTGATCTAGACCAAAATAAACCTATGCAGCAAGAGAGGCGAAAGATGTATACCCTAGAAGCGTGGTCGATCACCGCTGAAGGTCGGGGACGCTCTCCGCAGGGGGATGGAACAGGGGCACCGAGGCGGCCCTCCTCAGGTGGAGAAGCCCCGTAAACTACGACATCTGAAAAACCACAAAAACAACATATATATAAGAACAAATGTACAACATCTAAATATTCATGGTACTACAATAAGCATTACAACTTGCAAATTCTACTATAATTTAGACTACAATTTTACAACTAGCAAATTCTACTACAATTTTACAACTAGCAAATTCTACTACAAATGCAAATACAAAAATTGTAGTAGAATGCTACTACTACAAATTCATCTCAAATGTAATGCTTCATGCTCCTAGGTAGAACACCAAAACTTTTATGAAAAATTTAAACTAATTACCACAGCTAGACATACACCATATTTGTAAACCACACCTAGAACAATTACCACAGCTAGAACAATTACCACTAGAATCAGAACCAATCAATTAAACTAAACCTAGCCTAACACATAATTAGTACCAATTTATTTTCTACAGGGAACAAATTTAAAATGCATGCTTTGATAAGTCATATGGCATAAGTTATGCCTATTTCAGTGTGTTTTTCACAGAGACTAGCTAATGAACTAGCTAATGACCAATGTACTCATGATTGCGCTTTTGCAGGAACTAGCTAATGAATTTCACAGAGACATGAGCATAGGGGATTTCTTCCGAGCAGAGCACACACACTAGAGGGTGGCGGAGGGCAGCAGACGTGGGAGGCAGTGGAGGATCCAATGCTGCTGGTGCCGGGGCTCGTGCGGGGCACCGTGAGGACGACGACGTCGCCTCTGCTCCAGCTGCTCCGGCGTGCCTTACCGAGAGGTCGAGGGAGAGGACCAGGAGGTGGCGACGGCGCCGGTCCTGATCCGGTGGAGCAGAGGACGTGCTCCTCCGGGGCGTGCTCGTTCCGGCGGAGGAGGACGAGTGGCGGTGGGGAGTTCGCTGCGGCCGAGGCGCCGGCGGTGGGCCAGCGCTGTGGGCGGCGGGCCGGCGGCGCTGCGTCGGCGGGGGAGGAGCTGGGTCGTGCGTGGATGGATGGGTGGTCCGGGTGGTGGCGCCGCTGGTGACGGCGGCGAGGGTGGGTGGAGGCGCTGGCGACGGCGGCGTGGATGGGTGGCGGAGCTGCGTCGGCGTGGATGGATGGGTGGTCCGGGTGGATGCGGCGATGCGCGGCGCGCGGCGAGGTCGATTTCAGGAAACTGAGCACCGGTCGATTTGGGGAAATTTCGGACCGTGACCTAACCTCCCGTCTTTGCCGTGATCCAGTCTTTGCCGTGTACAAAACTTTCGGAACACGGCAAAGAATTGACATATTTCCCCGCGCTCTGAAATTCAGTCTTTGCCGTGCGCCCTAAGTGGCAGCACACGGCACAGAACATGTTTGCCGTGTGCCTTTCTGTCAGCTGCACGGCAAAGCATGGTTCACATTTTTTTTCATATGCTTTCTTTGTTAAGGCTTCTAGCATATTAATTTACTTCACTTAATTATATTTATTTATACTATATATATAAACCCTCCGGTGCGGGCCGCATGCATCGACACCCCGAAAAAGTGTACCGAATGTGCAGGGCGTCGTCTACCCCGGACCCAGGGCGTCGTCTACCAAAACTTGCAACGATCGTGATGCAGTAACGCAGCGACACCAGATGAACACAAGATTCCATCAGTCTTTGCCGTGCGCCCTAAGTGGCAGCACAGGGCACACAACACACCTGTATACATATGGTATGGCACAACCTAGGTTTGACCCCCTTCACCGACCCCTATAACTCCGTAGTAAGTTCCGACACTTAGAGGTGAAAACTCCCGTGTCGGGTGCCGGGCACGGAATCATGCGACGGACCACATGAAATGTTGGTTCCCCATGGTCCCATGTACCAACCTAACACAACCAAGCAAAAAAGTTCACGCGTCTACCCCCTCTCGGCGCCGGTCAAAGGGTAGATCGACAGGTTTGACTTTTTTCCAGCGGGTGTAGGGTTTCGCCGTAGCGGGGTCCGGAGCGTCGGAATCACACCAAAACTTGCATGGGTCCCTAATATATGTATACGAGTGTGTTGGTAGGTTGTGGGAACCAAGATACGGCTCCGAGGTGCGACCCCCTTCACCGACCCCTATAACTCCGTAGTAAGTTCCGAAACTTAGAGGTGAAAACTCCCGTGTCGGGTGCCGGGCACGGAATCATGCGACGGACCACATGAAATGTTGGTTCCCCATGGTCCCATGTACCAACCTAACACAACCAAGCAAAAAAGTTCACGCGTCTACCCCCTCTCGGCGCCGGTCAAAGGGGTAGATCGACATGTTTGACTTTTTTCCAGCGGGTGTAGGGTTTCGCCGTAGCGGGGTCCGGAGCGTCGGAATCACACCAAAACTTGCATGGGTCCCTAATATATGTATAAGAGTGTGTTGGTAGGTTGTGGGAACCAAGATACGGCTCCGAGGTGCGACCCCCTTCACCGACCCCTATAATTCCGTAGTAAGTTCCGACACTTAGAGGTGAAAACTCCCGTGTCGGGTGCCGGGCACGGAATCATGCGACGGACCACATGAAATGTTGGTTCCCCATGGTCCCATGTACCAACCTAACACAACCAAGCAAAAAATTTCACGCGTCTACCCCTCTTGGCCCGGTCAAAGGGGTAGATCGACAGGTTTGACTTTTTTCCAGCGGGTGTAGGGTTTCGCCGTAGCGGGGTCCGGAGCGTCGGAATCACACCAAAACTTGCATGGGTCCCTAATATATGTATAAGAGTGTGTTGGTAGGTTGTGGGAACCAAGATACGGCTCCGAGGTGCGACCCCCTTCACCGACCCCTCTTACTCCGTAGTAAGTTCCGACACTTAGAGGTGAAAACTCCCGTGTCGGGTGCCGGGCACGGAATCATGCGACGGACCACATGAAATGTTGGTTCCCCATGGTCCCATGTACAAACCTAACACAACCAAGCAAAAAATTTCACGCGTCTACCCCCTCTCGGCGCCGGTCAAAGGGGTAGATCGACAGGTTTGACTTTTTTCCAGCGGGTGTAGGGTTTCGCCGTAGCGGGGTCCGGAGCGTCGGAATCACACCAAAACTTGCATGGGTCCCTAATATATGTATACGAGTGTGTTGGTAGGTTGTGGGAACCAAGATACGGCTCCGAGGTGCGACCCCCTTCACCGACTCCTCTTACTCCGTAGTAAGTTCCGACACTTAGAGGTGAAAACTCCCGTGTCGGGTGCCGGGCACGGAATCATGCGACGAACCACATGAAATGTTGGTTCCCCATGGTCCCATGTATCAACCTAACACAACCAAGCAAAAAAGTTCACGCGTCTACCCCCTCTCGGCGCCGGTCAAAGGGGTAGATCGACAGGTTTGACTTTTTTCCATCGGGTGTAGGGTTTCGCCGTAGCGGGGTCCGGAGCGTCGGAATCACACCAAAACTTGCATGTGTCCCTAATACATGTATAAGAGTGTGTTGGTAGGTTGTGGGAACCAAGATACGGCTCCGAGGTGCGACCCCCTTCACCGACTCCTCTTACTCCGTAGTAAGTTCCGACACTTAGAGGTGAAAACTCCCGTGTCGGGTGCCGGGCACGGAATCATGCGACGAACCACATGAAATGTTGGTTCCCCATGGTCCCATGTATCAACCTAACACAACCAAGCAAAAAAGTTCACGCGTCTACCCCCTCTCGGCGCCGGTCAAAGGGGTAGATCGACAGGTTTGACTTTTTTCCATCGGGTGTAGGGTTTCGCCGTAGCGGGGTCCGGAGCGTCGGAATCACACCAAAACTTGCATGTGTCCCTAATACATGTATAAGAGTGTGTTGGTAGGTTGTGGGAACCAAGATACGGCTCCGAGGTGCGACCCCCTTCACCGAAAACACACGGTTGGCCCGTCATACAGCCCTCGGTTCCCCCAAAACGGGAGTTTTCAGCTATAAGTCAAGAAACTTACTAGAGAGAGAGTGCGGTCCGTGAAGACAGTCACACACCGGAGCAAAATCTTGGACATTTACAACACCCAACACACTTGTACATACATGTTATGGCAAAACCTAGGTTTGGGTGGGTTTTCGACGCTCCGGGGCTCTGATTCGGCGAAACCCTATAGATCCGCTGGAAAACCCTAACGTTTTCGTCTACCACCTTGAACGGCGTCGAAAGGGGGTAGGCCAGTGTAATTTTTTCCTTGGTTGTGTTAGGTGAAGTAAATGAACGTAGTAGAAGCCTTAACAAAGAAAATAAACAAATGAAGCATGTCGAAATATAGATGCAAACATGGTTTGCCGTGTGCATATGAAAAGGCACACGGCAAAGATGGGCTGTGCCGTGTAGGCGCTTGTAGGCGCACGGCAAAGATGTGCTGTGCCGTGAAGGAAACATCAGGCACACGACAAAGAATATATGTGCCGTGTGCTTTTCATCTGCACACGGTATATTTTTTCCCGCCAATTTATTTATAGCGCGGGAAATTTGTTTAGATATTCCCGCGAAATATTTTGGGAGGGCGGCAAATTTGCGGATCGTAGTCAACGATTTTGCCGTGCTATTCCAGGAAAGATCACGGCAAAGATATCTTTGCCGTGATGCATATCTTTGCCGTGCGTTGTTTATGTGTTTTGCCGTGCTGTTTTCTTTGCCGTGTGCTCTGGTACTTCTGTGCCGTGCCTCTCTTGTTTGCCGTGATCTTACTTTAAAAGTTACAAGAAAATGCAAAAAATAGAAAATTTTCTAATTAGCAATTACAATAATTAGCAATTACACAATTAGAAAATTGTCACGGCAAAATGTTGGTACTGGTGCACCCAACCTTGTACCCTTATCTAAAAGTTACAAGAAAATGCAAAAAATAGCACGTCTGCAAAATTCCAGTTAAAAATTGAAAGGCAGCTCGAGAATTAAAGAGGGCGATTCTCTCTGTGAATATTAAATAATCTAAATTGGGCTATGATTTCAGTCCAATAAGGCTACCGATTTTAAAATTATCATTTGTTTATCGATTGGCATCTTTTATATAGAGTTGAAAATTTTGAGTGGTTGCGTGTTGAGTGTATATGTGGATTGTATAGCTTTCTATCAGTTCAAACTTTGATTGTGTTGGCTAGTGCACTAAACTTTGACGTGGCATCAGAGTTGTTCCAGCCATGCCTTTTGCAATTTATTTAAAAAATTGTTGTTGCCCGCTCTTTGTTCACGTATAGGCTCTTAAGTCATATTTTCTGAGATTTATATGCAGGTATCGGCCTCTTCCTCTCCGAGTCACGCGTGAAAAGGATGCTGAAATGTATATGTGCATTGTCTAGCCATTTCATCAGCGAAACTTGACACTACGTACATGTTGTATCTATGCATTCTATTTTTTCAGATTTTTCTGAACTTTCTAAATATGCATGTAAATCGATGTCCAGTGCACTGGACATGTTCTCCTACTAAAATTCAGTAATATTTCACTGAAAACATTAGATCAATTAATTATATAGATGTCTTCCGGGAAAGAATAGCTCTCCCATTTGTTTTTGAGAAAACAGGCTCAAGATGAGCCCAGCTTTAAATTAATAAAGCCACACGGCCACGAGTTCATACAACACCAGAGTACCGATCAAATGGAACGAGTTCTGGGCAAAGCACGCCCAAGTCACAACCTACTGACTGAAATAAGTGCATACAGATAGGGTAGGGAAGGAGAAAGACTAGTCTAGTCTATCTCTAGTAGCAGCGTGGAGGGAGCGGATCCTGCCGATCGCCACATCCACCAAGTCTCGTCCTGTCGTCTAGCCACTTGCTTCCACACCTGCATGTACATTGACATTTTATATAAAACGTCAGCCGGTTGAGATGGAAAAACACCCTCGATGGTGAATTTGTTACGCATGTTCCATAAAGACCAAAGTAAACCCGCGCAACAAATCCAAAGGACACGACAGTCCTGCCCTGAACATCTACTCAAGAGACGGTGGATATCAGCAAAGCACGAGGGGTTCCAAGAACAGGAGAGCAGTTCTCTAACTGCACTCCACATGAATTTCGCCAAAGAACAAGCGAAGAAGATGTGGTTGGAGTCCTCAAACTCCCCACACAACGCACACACTCCGTCGGAGGGTGTCACATCCCAAATTTTGGAACTAAGAAAATTTTTGTTTTACAAGACCCAAAATTCAGAACCAACAAAAACTTTTTGAAATGTTTTACTAATGGTTGTGGATTCCTTCCCATTGCTATGTTTGACCTTGTGTGACTTGATGTTGAAGTTGTTTGACCACTAAATTCAAACCTAAGAACTTAACTAAAGATAAAAATATATTTAACATTGGTGATCATGTCATGACAAGAAAATATTCCATATATCCTTTCCATTCTTATTTCGGGCCAAATTCCATTTCAATGATACTGGGTTTAGCAACAACCAAAACTAATACCCAGTATTTGAGAAAGTAAAAGTATTTCCAAATTCAAGTCTTTCTAAAACTATGGAGATCTATATACTATCTCCAACCTTGATATCTGTCGCAACAGTGGAACATGGGGTTCCCCTAGTACTGCCAAAGTGGGTCCACCCCATGTGGGCCCAAGATGAAGAAGGACAAGACCAAGACTCAAGTCAAGCTGGCGGGTTCACCTTCAAGACATGCATGGCCTACGTCGACTAAGGGCTCCGGTCCTGGAGACCTTTCGGGTCCCCGAACCAAGCAAGAAGGCCAGGAAGGACCCGAGAGCCCGAGTTCCCGGCAGGAGGCCGGGCTCCCTCTCGGGTACTTCCCCACGTCCCTGTGGATAAGCACTCCACCTCACCACGGATGACTTGGGAAGCAAGGCGAAGGCAGCGCGGGCGGGAAGCACGTCCCGTGGTGGTGTCAGCTCCTGTCCACCCCAAGGCGGACGCTCCCACCTAACCCAAAGGAGACGCTAGGCTGAGGATAGGCCACATCTCCTCCTAAACTAGATGAGGAGGGTCCTTCACCCCGAAGGTCCCTCACGCCCCTCACGTGACCCGGTGGCAACCCCTTAGCCTATAAAAGGAGGACCAAGACACGGAGGAGGGGGAGGTCGAAGCAAGGACGAGCACAAGCTAGAACCAGAGCAAGACTAGACTAGGGTTGCGAAGGTAGAGAGGAAGGTGATCTCCTCCGGGTCAGGATCTGTCCTTCTTCTACCTCCAGCCAAAACCCTTCCGGGTACCCTGTCCGGGAGGTTCCATTGTAAGCCACACTATGAAGAACCCATCAATCCAGACATGCAGGAGTAGGGCTTTTAGCCTCCGGGCGGCCTGAACCTGGGTAGCTCCTTGTGTCCCTTTGGTTGCATGCTTTGATCGTGGAGAGGAGAGCTTGATCTAGACTCCGCCCAAGAAGACGATTCTCAGCCTCCTTCGCACCCCGTGCCGAACCTAAAAGGGGGTATCCTATACTCCCGGTGTCCGTGCAACGAGACACGACATCTGGCGCGCCAGCTAGGGGGCGCAAGCGCTGGTTTCATCTTCATCAAGTTCATCGGCAAGTTCTTCGTCAAGCATGCCTCCGAGGAAGAAGGGAGATCCTGCGGCGTCCAAGCCGGTCTCTCCCTCCCGCACTCAAGCTTCAGCTGAACGTCGTGCTGCTGGCGCACGGCGGAGCGTCTCTCCATCCCCGCCTCCCATGGAGAGGGTGGCGCCGGACGAAGTGGACGGTCACGACAAGGACAACGGCCCTGGCGGAGCGGCGGCTCCAAAGGGCGCCACCATGCCTCCTCCTCGCTTGGGAGAGAAGAGCGTCTGCAACGGCACCGGCAAGGAGCCCACCGCTGGAGGAGGGAACCACGGCGTTCGCCCCAGCGGGGATCCACGAGCATCCAAGAGCAAGACCTCCGCGCACTCGCCTTCGGACGTGCAAGCTCGCCATGATGCTCTAGTCGCTGCCAAGGCCCTGATGCAGTTCCCTCCAAGCAGCGGCGATCCCAAGGTCTACCAAGAATGGAGGACTCGCGTCAAGAGGCTCCTCGACTTCGTCGATGGTGGTCCGTGGGTCGAACCCACTCAAGCTCCCACCGTCAACATCCCGGAGCAGCACAAGACAAGACACGTGATCCGCGAGGCCAGCCTCGTGGTGAACGTCAAGCCAAGACGGCGCCTCCTCGTACCGCGCCACCGATGGCTGATCGGCTAAACCGCGATCACGGCGAGACCATCTCCATCGGATCGTCTACCTCGCGCAACCCAGATCTTCGTGACGAGCTCGACGGCCGTCAGAACGAGGATATGCGCACCCGCATCGAGCGTCGCCGAGAACGTCACCGCCGGGAAGATCGGGGCATCGACCTCGCCGAAGGCTGCCTCGCCCTCGCTCCCGAGTTCCGCCACTTCAACTGGCCCAAGAAATTCAAGATCGACGTTCTCCGCTACGACAGCACCACGAACCCCCGGGACTTTCTGCAGATCTACTCTCTTGCTGCGATGGTTGCCGGGGCCGACGAGGTCATGATGGCCAACTGGTTCCCATTGGCCCTGAAGGGAGACGCCCAGACTTGGCTCCTCAACCTTCCCAAGTGCTCCATCCGTTCCTGGCGGGCACTGAAGGAGCAGTTTCTGGGGGCTTTCCAAGGCGGGTACGAGCGCCCGGGGGCTCCCAGTGATCTCCACGACTTCAAGCAGCTGCCGGGTGAAACTCTCCGCAAGTTCATCCAGCGCTTCACCCAGAAGATGAACACCATCCCGTGCATCAAGGAGGAGTTGGTGATCCAGTCCTTCCACGCCAACGTCCGCAACCCCAAGATGCGCGAGAAGCTGAGCATCCATCGCGTCGAATCTGCTCGTAAGCTCTGGGAGCTTGCAGATCGGTGCGCTCGAGCTGAAGAAGGAGCCAAGTTCCCCGGGGAGGATGAACCCGAGGACAAGGTCGCTCCAGCCAAGAACAAGAAGCGGGACCCTGACCCGACAAGCGGATCTTCGTCACCGAGCCTCTTCCGAAGAAGACCAAGCCCGCACCGACTTCCGAGGAAGAAGGTGAAGGTGATGCCTGGTGCCACATCCATCCAGAAGGCAACCACTTGCTCAAGGACTGCCGCATGCTCAAGAACCTCGCCATCCGGGAGCAATGTCGAGCTGATGGGGTCAGTCAAGACGGTTGCTACAACTGCGGCATGCCGGGCACATCGCTCGTGACTGTCCCACGGGTCGCCAAGGCGGAGGCGGCCGTGGATGGAACCGAGGCGGTGGCCGCGGGGGCCGTGGAGGAGGACGGGCGGCCAAGGTGGTCGCGGGTACCACACTCCGGAGGCCACCCACGGCGGCAACGGGGAAGCTCCGGCTCCCCAAGGAGGCAACGGCGGCAAGTATCAAGAAGTCACGGGAGTTGTCGGGTGCATCCACGGAGGGTCTTCTCTGCCTCCCTCCAACGGCGCCTGCAAGAGACTTGTCCGGAGCTGAACGCGGTTGCTTCTGCTCCGTCCAAGCCCCTGGACTGGTCTAGTCAAGTCATCACCTTCGACCCAGAAGACCACCCTGCAAACACTGCCGGGGTCGGGACCCTGCCACTGAGTGTCGCCCGTCATCCACAACTACAAGGTCACCAAGATGCTGGTCGACGGAGGCTCCAGCCTCAACTTGCTGACGGCGAAGGTCCTGGCTATCCTTCAAATTCCCCTGTCTCGCCTGCAAGACACCGGGGTGTTCCAAGGCATGAACGGAAGTGTTACTCGACCCCTCGGGAAGATCACCCTTCCGGTCACCTTCGGCGACTCCAAGAACTTCCGCACCGAGGAAATCGTCTTCGACATCGCCGACACTCCGCTACCGTACAACGGCATACTTGGCAGACCTGCTCTGGCCAAGTTCATGGCCGTCTCCCACTTCGCCTACAACATGCTGAAGATTCCGGCGCCGTGGGGTGTGATCAAGGTCAAGGCCGACATCGACGATGCTATCTACTGCGTTCACCAGCTGAACCAGACGGTGGCAATCATGGCGGATGTCCCTCAAGGTGTACAGGAGGATGATGATGGGGCTCTCCCCGGGGGCGAAGGGCACCCTGGGGGCTCCACATCTACTCCCCCAGAAGGCGCCATTCCATGGCGATCCGCAGCTGACCAAGAAGGTGGCGCTAACCAGCGACGGAGTTCGCTCCATCACCATCGGCGCCCGCCTCACCGACAAATAGGAAAGCGCGCTCGTCTCCTTCCTTCGGGAAAACTCTGACGTCTGCGCGTGGGAGGCGTCAGGTTTACCCGGCGTTCCAAGGGAGGTGATCGAGCACAAACTGGCGGTCAATCCGGGGGCTCGCCCCGTGAAGCAGGTTCTCCGGAACCAAAGCAAGGAAAAGCTGGAATTCATCATCGCCGAGGTGGACAAGTTGATAGAAGCTGGTGTCATCCGGTCGGTTCCCCACCCAAGCTGGGTGGCCAACCCCGTGGTGGTACCGAAACCCATGACCTTCAAGTGGAGACTCTGCATCGACTTCACAGACCTAAATAAGGCCTGTCCCAAGGACCCTTTCCCCCTGCCGCGGATCGACATGATCGTGGATTCCACGGCTGGGTGCGAGCTGCTGTGTTTCTTGGACGCCTTCTCCGGGTACCACCAGATCATGATGTCACTCGAGGACCAAGAGAAGACGGCCTTCATCACTCCCAAGGGCTGCTACTGCTACACCCGGATGCCTTGGATCGCAGCTGGGCCGCAACGTTGAAGCGTACATCGACGACATCGTGGTCAAGACCCGGTACAAGGACTCCCTCATCCAAGACCTGCACGAGACCTTCGAGAACCTCCGCCGGGTCAACTTCAAGCTCAACCCCGACAAGTGCGTGTTCGGGGTCCCCTCCGGCAAGCTGCTGGGTTTCCTGGTCTCTCACCGAGGGATCGAGGCGAATCCGGACAAAATCAAGGCAATCGAGCGCATGGAGGCGCCCCGGCGGGTCAAGGACGTACAACGCCTCAACGGGTGCATCACTGCACTCGGGCGCTTCATCTCAAGGCTTGGGGAGCGGGCCTTACCGTTCTTCAGGCTGCTCAAGAAATCAGGCCCCGTGGAGTGGACCTCCGAGGCCGAGGAAGCCCTGCAGTCCCTTAAGCGCTACCTCGCCTCGCCACCAATCCTCGTGGCACCAGAAGAGAAGGAGCCCCTACTACTGTACATTGCTGCCACCAACCAGGTGATCAGCGCTGTGCTTGTGGTAGAGCGTGACGCTCCTCCGAAGAAGTCAAGCAAGATCAAGGGCAAGCGACCCGGGAACTCTCTCCCGGGACAACCGTGCAAGAAAAGGCTGCCGGGTGACCAGGGGTCTCACGATCCTGACGTCACTGCAACCTCACCAGGGCGCGGAGCCCGTCGGGAATGGAGAATCTCCCTCCGACGAGACTTCGCCGGGGGCTACTCGTCCCCACCCCAAGACGTCGACGTGGAGGAAGCCGAGCCCTCTCAGGACTCGGCGACCCGCAAGGTGCAGCACCCGGTCTACTTCGTCAGCGCAGTGCTGCGCGACGCCCGGGAGCGGTACCCCATGATGCAGAAGCTGCTGCTGGCAATCCTCATTGCCTCCCGCAAGATGAGGCCGTACTTCCAAAGCCATCCCATCACGGTGGTGTCCAAGTACAACCTAAGAAGCCCCCTGGAGAACCCACTTGCCACTGGTCGCATATCATGGTGGGCCATGGAGCTTCAAGGTTTCGGTCTCAAGTTCGAGCACACGGACAACATCAAGAGTCAGGCGCTGGCGGATTTCACGGCCGAGTGGACCGAGACGGCGTTCGACGACCCGGAAGAGGAAACCTGCCTCCCCGGGAAGGAAGATCCTAGCGCCTGGACCATGCACTTCGACGGCTCCTACACCAAGGGGAAAGGAGGTGCTGGGGTTGTCCTAACCTCACCAACCGGGGACCGGCTGAAGTACGTCGTCCAGATGCACTACCAAGGGAACATCTCCAACAACACGGCGGAGTACGAGGGCCTGCTCGCAGGACTTCGTGCTGCCGTCGGCCTCGGCATCAACAAGATCGTCGTCAAGGGTGACTCTCAGTTAGTCATCAAACAAGTGAACAAGGAGTACGCGTGCCCTCAGATGGCACCATACGTTGAAGAGGTCTGGAAGCTGCAGCGGCGCTTCGACAACTTCCGGGCTGTGTACGTCCCACGGGGAGAAAACACGGCCGCGGATGAGCTATCGCAGGTGGCGTCCAAGCAAGAACCAGTGCCTCCCGGGATCTACATCGAGGTCCTCAGGCGACCTTCGATCCCACCCGAGAGGCTCGCGACAAGATCTGCGCCGGGGGCTGGCGACCCTTCTACCTCGACAACACGGGTAGCCAGCCCAGAAGCTCAAGACCCGGCAGCCCCTCCAGCGGAGGAAGCTATGCTTTCTTTCCGTCGGATGGTGCTACCGGTGGAAGGAACCCACCCACCCTGGGCCCGGGACATCGTCAAGTACATCATGGAGCACGCCCTCCCGGAGGACGATCACGACGCCGAGCGGGTGGCTCGTCAAGCCAAGCTCTACGTCATGATCGACGGCGAGCTCTACCGGCGACGGGACAACGGAGTCAAGCTCCGCTGCATCCCTCAAGAACAAGGCCAAGTACTGCTACGGGACATCCACGAGGGCACATGTTCAAGTCATGTGGCATCAAGATCACTGGCGGGTAAAGTTTTTCGTCACGGGTTCTACTGGCCAACAGTCCTCAGTGATGCGGAGCAGCTAGTCAAGACCTGTGAAGCCTGCCAGTACTATGCGAAGAACATACATCAGCCGGCGCAAGCTCTGCAGCCAATTCCAATCTCCTGGCCGTTCGCGGTCTGGGGGCTGGACATCGTGGGGAAGATACCGAAGTCTGTCGGGGGCCATGAATACCTTTTCGTGGCCATCGACAAGTTCACAAAGTGGGTGGAAGTGATGCCAGTACCAAGACAGACAGCTCAAGCAGCCATCAAGTTCATTGAAGGGATCGTGTACCGCTTCGGAGTACCCAACAGAATCATAACGGACAATGGCTCTCAGTTCACAAGCCGATCCTTCCTCAACTTCTGTGAAGAGCTGGGAATCAAGGTGTGTTTTGCCTCGGTGTCCTACCCAAGGTGCAATGGGCAAGTGGAGCGAGCCAATGCGGAGGTCCTAAAGGGTTTGAAGACCAAGGCCTTTGACAAGTTAGAAGACAAGGGCAAGAACTGGATTGAGCATCTACCAAGTGTCTTGTGGTCCCTCAGAACCACACCAAGCAGAGCCACTCAAGAAACACCATTCTTCCTTGTCTATGGAGCAGAAGCCGTCTTGCCAACAGAGCTCAGGCATGGATCCCCCCGGGTACTTGCCTATGATGAAGACGCACAAGCTGAGAGGAGGATTGATGACATCAACTTCCTGGAAGAGGTGCGGTGCCGAGCTTCCTTACGATCTGCTCGATACCAGCAAGGGCTCCGCCGCTATCATGATCGCCATATCCGTTCACGGGTACTGGAACCCGGAGACCTGGTTCTCCGCAAGAAGCAGAAGCTTGATAACATGAACAAGCTGTCTCCAAGTGGGAAGGACCTTATCGGGTGACGCATACCCTGAGACCCGGAGCTGTTTATCTGGAGGACGAGAAAGGCAGGCCGGAGGGCAACGCCTGGAACATCGAGAATCTCCGGAAATTCTACCCCTGAATACGAACATGAATCGCAGATAGTTCGAGTCAACTAAGCACGCCCAAGGGGCTAGTGTTCTGTATAAGGGTGTAAGAATCGTCGCCAAGGAATAAAAGATAAGTTTTTCAATTCCGTGAGCCTCTCTTGTTGTCGTGAAGTGTGTTATCCGTAACAACCCCCAAGCAGGGGGCTGACATGGTGCCGGTGGCTGACAGGTCGAGCGCGAGTAGCCTATCAGTAGGCGCTGCCACCTGATCGTGCCGTACTGCCGCGGTAAGAAGTGGAACGGGCAGTGCTGTGTTTTAAAGAACCTAAACACAGAAATGCACATTCAACTTTGCTTGCGGGTTGCTCCGGATGAAACACTTTCACGACATGTAAGGGAGGGTCCATTCTTTTCCTACTGAAAGTGTGTTTGTGTAGCGCCTCTCCCGGGACAGGAATGGATGCTGAAGAGCGGCTCAGGAGCTGGGTACCCGGGAAGGACAGAGTAGATCAAGGGCACGGCAAAAACCAGCTAAGTCTTTGCATGTGCATCTTGCATTCTAGGCATAATATCTCGCTCGGAGTCAATATACCACCAACCTGCGCATGCTTGACAGTTGATGAGAACCTTTGCGGGGGTAATGCGTCCTCCCCGGCGAACGGTCAGATTTCCCTTCTGGCCTAGTACCCGTGGCTGTGGAGTGGACTCCCGGAAGGCATAGTGCTCTTAGGGGTGCTGCTACCGGTGCAGGCGGTTAGAGTACTTGTCACCTAAGAGATCTCCTCAGAAAACTTGACGGCGCGTTAGTGCAAGGGGAGGTTTGGGAAATGACCCCGGGAGTTGAGCCCTAGGATTGCATTCATCTGAACTTACATTCTGAATTTACAATTCTGAATTACATTCAGTCGAAGCTTTTCCTGGATACATATCTAGCCTATGCTACTAAGGCCAGCTCAGCTCTGTCTTCTGTTTTATTGCCTGCCGGGTGCACTCTTTTCTTCCGGGGACGCCTGGGTGAAAAGATAACACGCGTGCAGAATCTTGTCAGGCGCGTCGAAGAGCTCGACCCCCTTCTGCCGACCAGGGCGCTCCAGGGCCAAAGAGACGGAAGATTCCGTCCGCCAGTTCGCCTACGGACTGACTCTCGGCCTGCAAAAGTCCAGTCAAGATCGAGGTCATCCAAGAAGAAAAGGCGGAAAAATGGAGAAGAGCAAACAGTGAACCTGCTCAATGGCCTCGAGTTCAGCCACAACCAAGGACAGCTCCGGAATACCGGCAGTCCTTTCCTTCAGGATGGACCACAGGTGCGTCCTCCTCACTGCCCTAATCCTTGCCTCTTCTTGGGCAACAGGACCAGAGACGGCCGCCAGGCGAGCAACATTCTGGGCAGCAGAAGAACGGGACGCAACCTCGCCATCAGTGGCTCGGGCTCCAGCTTCGCTGGGTGCCTCCGCCGCTCCTCGAAGACGGACTCCGCCGTCGACACATCGGACAAGGCCCTCTCTGCTTCGCCGGACATTGTTCTGCGGGACGCGGGGAGGCAAAGGAAGAAGAGGAGCGGAGCAAGGCGAGAAGATGTGGCGAAGGGGTTGGAGTCTGGATGGTCTTTTATAGGCCTCCCACGCTCCACCTACCCCTTGACGCTACGGCTGCTGCAGTAATGGGAGCGCGTTTTGCAAAAAACTCGTTCTCATTCACACGGACGCGACACGAAGACAAGGAGGAAAACAAGATCTTCTTCATTTACAAGGACTACAAGGGGACGATCTTTTTTACAACAAAAAGGTTGGCTCCCGTCGAGCAAGGAGCACCGCCGTACAATGGAAGACGCTACTTCCAAAAATACGTCGTCAAGGCCGCCAAGAGGAGGTCAACGAGATCTCCATGGCGCCCGTCCGAAGCTCCTCGCCTTCAGGAAGACGAGCTCCCCTCGACCTTGATGTCAGATGAGTTTTCCTCATCTTCATCCTCGTCGTAGGAGCTCGAGCTGCCACTGCTGCTCTCCATGCAGCACTCCACGCGTCCGCCATCGACACCGAAGATCTTCACGGAGAGCGTTGCATCTCCGTCGTACCGGAACACCAAGCATTGCCCCCGGGACAGGCGGCGGGCATGGGAGAACGACTTCCACCCCGGACCCAGAAGCATGGCGCCTTCAGTGGTGCGCTCCGCCATGGCCCAGGAGGGGCCATTGGGGCAGCCTTCCACTTGCAGCCAGAAGCCGGAGGGTCCGATGTCCTCCGTCGCCATCGCGAAGGAATCCGGCAGGAGAAGCCGGCTGCGAGGCCTGCGGTTCAGATCCACGACGAACTCGAACGGCGCGAAGCTGGTATGAACCATGCTCCTAGGAGGGGGAGCAGCGGCGCCGCGGCCTCCACGGCCGCCGCGACCGCGAATCCCACGACCTCGCGGAACAGCTCGACCACGAGTGGAGGGGCCACTCTCCGCAGCAGCTGAAGAAGTACGAGGGCGCCCAACTCCTCTCCTCGCTCTCGCCATTGGCGCTGGCAGCTTGTGGGGAGGCCTGGAGTTGGACTGAGGAAGAAGATGACGAAAAAGCCAGGGGTGCGCCTCGCTTTTATAGCCACGGCGGTGCCTCTGTCAAGCGTCTCCTCGGTTCTTCCGTTAGTGGGAATCGAGGGGGCCCCGCAGTTATTCCCCCGAGCGGAGTAACTCCAAGACCTTCAAGGCCATCAATGAAGCAGAGCAAGGAAGACCAGGTGCCCGGGACCCACTTTGACCTATCTTTAGGCCATGGCCCCGGCAGCTGGAGCAAGAGCCGCCGGGACCATGCCCGGGGGCTACTGTCGCAACAGTGGAACATGGGGTTCCCCTAGTACTGCCAAAGTGGGTCCACCCCATGTGGGCCCAAGATGAAGATGGACAAGACCAAGACTCAAGTCAAGCTGGCGGGTTCACCGTCAAGACACGCATGGCCTACGTCGACTAAGGGCTCCGATCCTGGGGACCTTTCGGGTCCCCGAACCAAGCAAGAAGGCCAGGAAGGACCCGAGAGCCCGAGTTCCCGGCAGGAGGCCGGGCTCCCTCTCGGGTACTTCCCCACGTCCCTGTGGATAAGCACTCCACCTCACCACGGAAGACTTGGGAAGCAAGGCGAAGGCAGCGCAGGCGGGAAGCACATCCCGTGGTGGTGTCAGCTCCTGTCCACCCCAAGGCGGACGCTCCCACCTAACCCAAAGGAGACGCTAGGCTGAGGAGAGGCCACGTCTCCTCCTAAACTAGATGAGGAGGGTCCTTCACCCCGAAGGTCCCTCACGCCCCTCACGTGACCCTGTGGCAACCCCTTAGCCTATAAAAGGAGGACCAAGGCACGGAGGAGGGGGAGGTCGAAGCAAGGACGAGCACAAGCTAGAACCAGAGCAAGACTAGACTAGGGTTGCGAAGGTAGAGAGGAAGGTGATCTCCTCCGGGTCAGGATCTGTCCTTCTTCTACCTCTAGCCAAAACCCTTCCGGATACCCTGTCCGGGAGGTTCCATTGTAAGCCACACTATGAAGAACCCATCAATCCAGACATGCAGGAGTAGGGCTTTTAGCCTCCGGGCGGCCTGAACCTGGGTAGCTCCTTGTGTCCCTTTGGTTGCATGCTTTGATCGTGGAGAGGAGAGCTTGATCTAGACTCCGCCCAAGAAGACGATTCTCAGCCTCCTTCGCGCCCCGTGCCGAACCTAAAAGGGGGTATCCTATACTCCCGGTGTCCGTGCAACGAGACACGACAATATCTCTCTTGTATTTGTAGCTCTTATTTTAAACTCATACTTTCATTCTCTTCGAAAATAATACAAGTGGGGAATATATCATCCCATATATTTTCTTTAGTGAAACCTTTTGGACATATCAAATTATTGGCTGAGCATCCTTAACAACATCTTGTCATGGTTAGGTGTGATCACTCTATCGCATAAATATATTGAAGGTTTTGAAATTGGTTGCTTACCTTATGTTTGTGGTTTGACTTGTGTTGACTGGTAAGTGTGGCTGCTCCTTTTTGTGTATGTGACTTGTTTGTCTTGAATGCATCATCCTTGTGATTGTTGTGATCTTGATCTTGTTGTGATGTTGCTTGTGTGTATAATTAATCAAGTGTGCCAGAGTAGTAAATTAAAAGCACACTTGATAAGAAATTTGGTATGTGACTTAAATTTAAAACAAACTCCTCAAATTATTCAACAAATGGAAATTTCCCTTACCTAATTATCTAATTCCTTTAAACAAATATTTTCTCTATGAAAATAAAAATTATTTGAAGTTAATATATTTGTTAAGGAAGTTCCAAGAGTTCAAAAATAATATTTTGAACTTGCTTTAAAATTTCTAAAGGATTATAAATTTGTATTTAAGAAAAATGCCATATTTAAACCCTATGAACAAAAGTTGTTCAAAGCATTTTATTTTAACACCCCAATTTTTTTGGAGCTTCTACATGTTATGGGGAGGCTACCTGATTTTTCTCATAATTTTCTAAAATGTTTTAGTGCCCCAAATAAATCCCTAGAAGTACTGGAAATAAAAAAACATGAAATCAGGAAAATATAGGGAGTTTTCTGCAAAATCTTGATCTTCTTCCTGTAGCTCCAGTGGCGGGCATGGCGCCAGTGTTGCCGTGCCTCGTGGCCGCGCCGCCCGCCCTCCTGCCGCTCGAAGAGGATAAGGAGCCCCCCCGAGGCGCTCCTCTGCTCCCCCTCCCTCACTTATCTCCTCTCCTGCTCCCTCTCTCTCTCTCTCTGCTCCTCTCTGCGAACCGAACCCTAGCCGCCATGGCTGCGAGCCTCGCCGTCGATTGGAGCCTCCCCGAGCAAATCGAAGACCGCCATCGACACCGCCGCGTCGTCCTCTACATCCCCGTCCAAGGAATCGAGAAGGGGCGCCCGGATTCGTCTCCTCCGAGTTCATCCTCTTCCGCTCCGGCCGCCACCTTTCCAGGAAGCTCGCGAGCAGTTCCATCCATCATTCTCCGCCATTTTCGCTTCTCTGAGATCCCCTCATCGCGAGCTAGCTAATGGACATCACCTTTTCTTCTTAGGGCACCGGAGTCGCCGTCGCCGTCCTCGCCCTGCTCCTGCTCGCCACCCAGTGCCTCTGTGAGTGTCGAGGAAGAAGAAGAAGACCCGTACCACTTCGTGACGGGCGTGGGCCGTTGGCTGGGCCACGATCTGCGCTGCTCGGCCGGATCTGGGCCAGATCTGGCCCGTTTCCATTTTTCTTTAGTAGATCTATTCCTGTTTTAGTTTCCTGTTTAATTGCAGTGTAGGTTTAATTCATTTGTGGTTGATGTGTGCTAGCAATTTGAGTGATTTAAATTTTCTAGTGTTCTCATGTGTTTTCTTAAACATCCAGAACTGGCTGTTTGCAAAAATACATTTCTAAGTGTTGTCTAGGATAAATCTTGTAAAATGATCCTTTTTCACTAAATATTTAATATCTAGAGTTTTATACTCCAAAATTTGCAAACTAAAATTCTATGGAAAGCCTGAAGTGATAGCTCTCCAGATCTGTTGGCCTTGTATGCAAATGAAACCTGAAACAAAAGTTCTATTCATTCTTGTAAACACACTAGTGACTCTTTGGTGATTTTTGTAGATTTTTGTGAGATGATTTTTGGAGTAAATCCAATTGGCTTGTCTTCTATATGTGTAGGAGAACATATCCCTAGCTTGGTTTGAATTTAGGAGTCACTGATTGACTGTGGTGATAATTATAAGCTTTAGGCCTTTTCTGCCTATTTTTATTAGGCCTTTATTAATTGTTGTGTTATAACTCTATTGTTATAAATGTGTTTCCTAGCATGTGTAGGGTGGTAACCCATTGTTGTGACGTGTTTCCTTATTTTTACTAGCATGTTAGGAGAGTTACTTGTGAGTCATGTATTTGTTAGGTTTTATTCCCTATATAACTTTTCACCTAGTAATTAGGAATTGCTATGCTTATTTATTTTGATGCTAGATTATTTTGTGTGATTAATATGTTTGTCTTGCTTGTTAAACTTGGTTGTCCTTAAGTTGAATACTATCATAGGTATCTGGTTAATGTCTCCACCTTAGCTGGGTAAAGAGTTTTAACCTGCAGATAAAATTTAACGACTTAACTTTTGTCTGAAGTATTTCCTGTTAAGGGAAAAATGTTCGTTAGGTACCTTTAATAGAGGATGTCTTGGTGCTCTATGTTTTTAGCATGTGTTTGGTGTTATACTCCTGTTAGTATAATGCCCTTGTGATGTTGTCTGGGTAAAGTGGCTTGTTAAGTAAATTGTTTTATTCGCATATAGATAAACATGTGGTTATGTGATGTTTTGCTTGTCTGGATTAATTTCTTGTTAGCATCTAGCTAAGTGTGGTGATTGTTGTTAAGTGTTTGTTTTTAGTTCAACTAGTATCCTTTATTTATGCTGCTGTAGCTTTAGTAAATAAATGGTGCTAGGTTTGTTGTTAAGGCAGTTTTCCTTGAAGTGTTCTTAGAGTAGATTTTAGTTTGTTGCTTGATTAAATTAGTGATATGTTATTGGTATGATTCGTTGTTTGTATACCACTTGTGGTTTGGTTTGCTTATTGAGTGTTGTTTTATTTTCATGTTTGCGACGCTAGAGATAAACGCTACCGGAGTGGTATTTGGAAAGGATTTATCGAAGAAGGATGAGAGTTTATTTCTTTGATCAATGAGGAGAAGTCCAGGAACATTATGCTGAAATCAGGCAAGCTACTTCTCTGAGCTTGCATCTATATACATCTATTTTGGTTCACATGTTTTACTTATAAAGAGCATAAGTGATTTATGTGGTATTTGCCACTAAAGATACGATTTTGAAAACCCTTTTTCCAAAATACAAGTATATTATTTTGACACCCTATATGGAGATATTAGATGGAAATTCTTTTTCAAACTATAGGATGGGAAAAAATTGTTTACTCAAAACTCCTTTGAAATACTTGTGTGGATATGGAATGCCGAGATGTCGGTGTTGAAGTGGAGAAGGGGAGAATGATGGTTTTTGATAAAAAGCACATTGTGTCCTTGTACTTACGTCGACCAGCCGATAACCTGTGCGACCACATTACCCACATATGGGCAGGGGCGTAGTCATATAATTTGCTCATATTAGTATGGGATGCCTCAACAACGGAGATGACTCCGTTCCATGAGGGATGGTTTGGTGACCAACCCCTGACCTGGGTCCTCTTAAGAGAAGTCTACCGGAGGCCGGTATGAGTATATTGGAGAAAGAGGATTGAAGACGCCACCTTTGGGTCGCCGGGCAGAACTATGAGTCCTCACACTTAGATTCCGACGAGCTGGGTTAAGTGTTGATGGAAAGTGTCATAGCGGCAAGGTCCTATACTACCATGAGCAAAGGACAGGCTATGGTCGGTGACTCAACTTCGCATACACCTTGTATGGCGGGACGTGGCCGACACGATGAGTTGCCGGATGGATGTGGGGAAAGCGTGCTACCTCTGCAGAGGGTAAAACTATTCGAATAGCCGAGTCCTCGGATATGGACAGTTGGGAGGCCCTACCTTGACCTATGTGCAAGTTTTGCAAAGTTTTGAGATTTGAAAATAAAATGGAGATGTGTTGTATCTGCAACTCTACCGACGGGCTCGTATGAGGTTGCTGGAGAATGATTGACCATGAAGGGCTATGGTTGAGACGTGCAAAGTTTTGTGTTTCAAAAAAAATGAAGTGGAAATGTTTATGCAACTCTACCGAAGGGCTGGTATGAGTTTGCTGGGGATAAATGACCATGAATGGCTATGGTCGGAAAAGGAGGAGTTTTGGGGAAATAAAACCTGGTAATGATTTTTGGAGGAAAAGTTTATAATATAGACTTCTTACCTTTTTCAACAAAGATGTATTTACGGGAAAAGTTTTAAAAGAGACTTCTTACAAAAACAGATTTATGGGAAAAAGTTCTAATGCCTTCTTTCATGTTTCAAATAAAGTTATAGGAATTTCAAACAAAGGTTTATTAAACAAAGTCTATCCTTCTCTTTTTCAATAAGGATGTGGAGTTTTCAAAGCAAAGAAAGTTTTATTTAAACAATAAAAAGAGTAATGCATGCTCATTCGGGGGTAGTTTGCGAGTACAATCAAATGTACTCATAGTGGTTTCGTCCCTGGCTATTGTCTTAGCCAGATTTTGAAGAGAAGCAGATCGAAGGAGAAGTTTTCAATGACCTCATGGTGAACTAGGGCGCTTCCCAGTCAGCTGCCTGTGGGATTATGGCAAATGACTTGGGCTCCACGTTGTTTGATGATTTCCGCTGCAAGTACCTGTTGAAGCTTACGGCTTCAATCAAGTAAGTATATTCATTCAGTATTGATGGATGTTCTTTTGATACCAGTTCGATTGTGCTCAGCGACACACTGATCATGGGATCGCTGATGTGTAGGCACAAGGGTATTTTGGACAGCTAGTCCGGGGTCCCCACAAGACTTGTATCAGAGCCATCCTGACTATAGGAGACCTTAGTTAGCATGGATGTCAGTTAGGAGAAAACTAATTTTGGAAAGAAATATATTACTACCTAAATTATTTTTATCTAAGGAATCCTAAGTATAACTTCCACTCTTTTCAACTTCTTGAATTATTCTAAACCTTACCTCTCGTTAAAAAGGTTTATCAAAAGTTTCATTCTGTTGTCTTACCTCCATTCAAACTTACATACTTGACGATATCCCAAACCAGATCTGGGTACTTAGCAACCCGAAGACTTCAACATCAAGGTGATTTATATGCGAAGACCGAGGGTCCGTTGCAACCTTCAGAAATTGCAGTAACTTCACCGCCAAAGTTTCTCACTTGGACAAGGTGAAGAAATTCCTCGCGATACGAAGACCCTACCAAGTTTCAAGCTCAATGACCTCAATCTGCCAATAAGTTAAAGACAGGAAGACCTCAACGAACATGGTTGACCCAGACCCATAGGATCGATAGGATAAGCTCAACGGTTTTACTTGAGCCAACCTCATTTACCCGAGTATTAGACGCCGTTGGTACTAAGTGTACCTTGCGTGTTGTTTGATTAAGTGTTTGTTCCTTGTTTGTGTGTTGTTGTTTGTGAGTTCTCTGTTTGTGTATTGTTTTTCTGGTGTGTTCACAATCACGCCTTGTCGGCAGCACAAAGTAACCTCAAAATTCTCTTTTTATAAAACGCCTTTGCCACCTGATAAAAGAACGCTTTTTGGCCTCTTGGCCATAGCTGCACCTTGACGCCGATGTAAACCCGCCTAGGAAAAACTTTCTAAAATATTTTTCCTCTCATCTAAACCATCTCCCGATAAGAAATGACAGTTCCGGAAGATACAAAAGACCCCGATCTTTAACCAAATAGCCTGAGATTTTTGCAACCTAATCGGCAAATCAGACAATGGCCTTCATGCACCATCTGGAGCAAGTGCGTCAAGATCTCGGAAGAAACTGCAATTTTATGCCAACCTCGTGGAGGCACGGGCCTCACCTCGCCAAATTAACTAGTGAAATTTCAAGAATACCACACTAACTTATCGTGTCTAACTTTAGATTAACATCTGACTCAAGTCCCCGATAGTACCAACTAATCTTCTAGGACTGCAAGCCAAGACAAGAAACGAGGACATAAGGAGACTCATTTAGGATCGGTAACTACAGGAACTCAAGGAGTGTATAATAGTTGCTATGAAGATTCGAGCTCAGAGACCAACGGTAATGATGGGTTTCAAAGGGATGATGTACCTACTCGCTTGACGAGCAGTTCGTGGCATTTTAATCCCTTGAGCTAACTTTACTAACTTTGACCTACGCGATAATCATGAGGAAAACCAGAGGAAACCTCGACTAACTCCTACCTATCACAGCAAACTTGGGAAGAACGGATGAGGAACCCTAGCCTGCTGCGGGTTTTCTGACCTCTAATACAAATTGAACAATCAGCAATTAAAGTATCTTTAGATACAACTAATGGAATAATAGTAAGATACAACCTTTATAAGGGGATTTAGATTGAAAGCTAGGTAAAAACTATCATTTATGAAATAAGTATAAATCTTAAAGGAAAGAAGAATGAAAAGTTCAAGGAAGGATAATAAAAGCCTAAACTAAATCTTAATCTAGATCGTCTTACTTTATCAAGACCATCTTAGCTTCTTATCTCCCAAACCTTCTCGAAGTCATTCTGCGAGAGAAGCCAACCACAAGAAGGAGGAACTACGACAAGAAGACATTGAAGAGAGATTTCTTAGGTTGGCAAAGAAGTAATATACCAGACTATCATTGAGTATTTGGAAACTCTTATATCAGAATCTATTATTATTAATCTCTCTAGAAATAGTGTGATATTCCAATGTTCGTGTTATATAGAAGTAGTTTGGTAACAAGCCTCATGAACTTGTTAACAAATCACTTTTGTAGGCTCAAACAATTGAGTGTCAGATACAAATAAACGGAACGTCAGAAAATCTAGTACATCTCAGCCTCTGGAATAAGAAAAGTAGTTTGATGACAAGACTAGCTACCTTGTTAACAAATTCTTCTTGTATGACTAAGGCAATTCGATGTCATAAAAGACACCCACATTCTTATACAACTAACTAATAGAAAGCTTTGCTAGGACTAAGTGGATGTCTTCACCACAGGGGTGAGGCAAATGATGTTAGAACTCAAATAAAGGACAATAATAATTTTCTTAAATCAAGTGTACAACTTAGGAAATATTCAAGTTCTAAATAAGAAAGTCACATGGAGATTTATAGTGCTTCTCCAAGGATATGATTTCCGAAACAAGAAAAGAGAAAGATACCCATTTGGAAAACAACTGGTGCGAAGGTTCTTCACTAACTTTTTCTAAGCTCCATTAAGCCGTGACTTTTGAACGATCATGTTGGGGATATACCTACTAGGGGTATCACCAGCATGGATCAATCCGGCTAGTCCAGGGTGGCCCGCAGTGGTGGTGAAGGCTTTGCCTGCCGGGCGGCCCAGATAGCTGACGACCAAGGAAGGCGGATGCCGGCAAGGAGGAGGCCCAAGACTGAAGCCCATGAAGCCACCAAGACCAAGACGGAAGGCGGCAGACTTGCCGGCTAGGTTTAGGACTCTGTATGCTTGCTGGATACGTAATCACCTTGTAACCCTAGGTCCAGCCGCCTATATAAGCTGGACCTCGGGACGCCTTTAGGGCAACGATACTTTCAACACAATCAACTCATTGTAACCTGTACTTCGGCTATTGCCTTATAGTGAGTTATAGCAGCACGTAGGGCTCCGCCACCCCGTGGAGCCTGAAGCTGGGTAAACCGCCGTGTACAATCCCGACCTCGACGACGTCCACCTTCTTGCCCTACGTTCACCCTCGGCTAGCAGGACCCCGTCTCCTATCCAAGATGCCGATACGACGACAGTTGGCGCCCACCGTGGGGCCTAAGGCGTCAGGCGTCACGTTCCAGGCGGGAACCCTTGGCGGCATCGGCGAAACAATCGCCGTCGGCCGCGCTGTTCGCTATGGCGACAACCACTACATCAGCTGCGACGAGTCCTACATCCCCGCAGACGACTACATTGTCGGATGCGGAGTTGTGCCGTTTGGCGGCGTCGATGTGTTCATCGGCTACACTTCTGAGGCGTATGGGTTGCCGCGAATTTATTCGCCATCCCACCCGCCCTACAATCAAGACGGATCTGAGTTTGCCTCCCTGAGGAGTCCGCAGATTCAGATCTACACTTTGTCGGCATGACGGGACTGGGATCAGACTCCCAGCCCAACAGTCAAGATCCCGAATCTATTCTTCCTGCGCTCCAGGATGATGCGATGTCGGATGCCGGATCCAGATCTACCGTTCACGTCAACGTAGATTCTGATTCCGAAGAAGATTCTGCCAGCATGTTTGAGCAACGGGTCAAGCAGTGTTTGTTACACCTGATCCTCCGCCTTCTGAGGCGGCTACGGGCTCCTCCGTCAACATGCAGCAGGTTTTTGTGGCGGATGTCACCGGTGCAGCCTCAGAGAAGGCGGCGGCAACTGACGCCGCCAACCTGGGGACCCCGGCAACCGATCCACAGTTTCCAGAGCCTCCTGGGGCTCCGAAGAAGAATTCTGGAGAAGGGCGAGCCCAGCAAGATAGGGAACATGGCGGCTCTGGCGGAAGTTCTGCACACGCCGGTAAACGACAAAACCAACCCGGCTGATTTGGAGAAACTTCGAAACACCTTGGTGGAGCAAACTGAGTACCTCAAAAGCAAGCAAGCAGAGGTCCAGAGCCTCCTCGACGAAGCCAAGGAGGAAAACGCCAAGATAACCGCCAAGTGTGACCCCAAGCGCAATCTTTTCACCACCACCCATTGCCCAAGCCGGCAGGACTGGGGAGAGAAGAAAAGCAAGAAAGGCAGGGATCATGACACCTTCAAATCCCCTGCCCAAAAGCTTGGTTTCGAGTGGGCTACAGCGCCGCAGCGTAAGGACAAGAACGGGGACGTCATCCTCGCACCCCTGTCCTCAACACTGCAGCCGCCTTGGACATCCTCAACAATGATGACTATGACAAGGACGAGAAGATTACTACGCATCGATCCTTGCTCACAAAGCTCTAGAGCAGCAGGCCCGTGCTGATTCTCGCGCCGACATGGCGGACGCAAGGGGAGGAAAGTTGGAATCAAATCCAACGCTTGCAAAGCTGCGGCCGGTGGCAACCCGAAGATCCGTCCGGCTCCAGTAGCCACGGAAAAGGGAAGGACAAGGAGAAGACCCACGCAAGTCACCACCTCCCAAAAGGCAGCGTGACGAGGCGTCCAGAACCGGCAACAGGCGCAAGGCCTCACCCCTCCGCCTAGGCGGGATGAAGGCGGAAGCAGGGGCAGCAAGCAGCCGCCAAGGAGTGGCGGCAATCGCGACAACGCCCCGCCGCCAAGAAGAAGCAGGGACCGCACACAGTCCCCACCACCAGTGCCCAGGCACGAAGGCGGAAGCCGGGGACACAACAACGAGCCTAGGCACAGCCGGGCAGCGCAGGACGAGCCTGCCGATAGATCTGGCAAACAGCTCAGTCCGCAAGACGCAGACATCGTCTCAATGACATCAAGGCTGGAAAGCAAGATGCCTATCTAGGACCTGAGTGCTTTGGCCCAGCCATCCGCAACGTTCAAGTACCCGAGACATGACATCAGTGTCAAAAACTCATCAAAGGTACAATGGAGCGGACAAGCCAAACTCATGGTTGTCGGACTACGCGCTGGCAGTTGAAATTGCCGGAGGCAATGGCCTCGTCGCCGCACGCTTCCTTCCCCTCATGCTGGAGGGGACAGCCCGAAGCTGGATCGAAAACTTGCCGGAGAAAAGCATTCATAGTTGGCATGACATGGAAAAGGTGTTCACAGCACTTCCAAGGCACGTACAAGCGACCCAATACATACACAGATTTGGTTCGTTGCGTGCAAAAGCCAGATGAAACAGCTACAAGCTTCTTGGCAAGGTGGATTCAAACAAAGGCAAGCTGCGAGAACGTAGACGACAATCAAGCAATCCATGCCTTCACCACAGGCCTCCTGAAGGGCTCAAGTCTCAGACATAAGCTCGTACGCATGCAAGTCAAGGATCTCGGAGTCATGCTCGAAGTAGCAGCCATGTACGCACAGGCGGATGATGATGCACGCGATGGAGATGGCGCACATGATATGGCGCCAAACAGGCGAGCAAGTCACAAACGCAAGGCTCCCCAGGATGACAAAGCCGGACCATCAAACGAGGTCGCCGCCGCCTTCGAAGGCAAAGGCGGCAACCGCAAGTGGAAAGGAAAGGGTAAAGATGGCGGCTCCAGCAAGCAACGCCTGACATACGATCAGGCAAAAGCCTTGCCCTGCCCAATCCACGCGTCCTTAGGCAAAGTTAACCACACATTAGGGGAATGCCGGTTCATGGAGGACTTCAAGAAGGACCCCGAGGTTGGCTGGAAGTCAAAAAAGAGCAAAAAGGCTGAGAAGACAAAGAAGGAAGATGATGATGGGGCAGTTTCCATGTCCGAGGATGAGGAACCCAAGCTGGTGCGCAAAGAAAGAAATACCCAAGGTACATGGCCAATTGGTGTGCTTCTGGGCACTCCTTCGGCAAAAGAAGAAAAGGCGGAGATGCGCGAGCTAAACGCCACAGTACCAGACGTTCCCCAGTATCTAGACTGGTCAGAGGAGCCAATAACTTGGGATAGAGATGATCACCCAGATCACGTACCTCACCCCGGCAAATACGCCCTTGTCGTCGACCCAATTGTCGATAACTTCAGGCTCACCAAGGTGTTGATGGATGGCGGCAGCAGCCTCAACATCATCTACGCGGACACTCTGAAGCGCATGAACTTGTCGGAAAGCCAGCTTGACTACAGCAAAGTCAAGTTTCATGGCATCGTTCCGGGAAAGCAAGCCAAGTCAATGGGAAGCATCAATTGGAGGTTACTTTTGGGCCTGAGACAAACTACCGCTCGGAGTATCTCAGGTTCGAAGTAGTCCCCTTCAAAGTGCCTACCACGCCATTTTGGACGGCCAGCTTTCGCCAAGTTCATGGCTCGCCGTGTTACATCTACAGCAAGCTGAAGATGCCGGGACCCAATGGTACAATCACCATCAGTGGCAACTTCAAGAAAGCAAAGGAGTGCGAGCGTGGCAACGCCGCCTTCGCTGAGGCAGTCCTCCACGCAGAGGAGTTAGCCATGTTGAAAAAGAGCTCGATACGTCGCAGTTGCCGGAGCATGTAAAGACCGCTGAGCAAAAGAACACTTTCAAGGCGTCCGAAGACACAAAGAAGGCGGATCTGGTCCCAGGTGACAGCTCCAAGCAAGTCACCATAGGGGCTGGCTTGGACGACAAATAGGAAAGCGCGCTCGTCAGGTTCCTCCGTGAGAATCAGGACATCTTTGCATGGTCATCAGCCGACATGCCAGGTGTCCCGAGGGAACTTGCCGAGCACTCTCTTAACGTCTACGAAGGAGCCAAACCAGTGAAGCAAGGAATAAGGCGCTACGGTGAGAAGAAGCGGACAGCAATAGGGAAGGAGATCATCAAGTTGCAAGAAGCCAAGTTCATTAGGGAGGTAGTACACACTGATTGGTTGGCAAATCCTGTAATGGTTCCAAAACCTAATAAGGAAATGAGAATGTGCATTGATTATACCGGTTTGAACAAGTGCTGTCCTAAGGACCACTTTGCTTTGCCTCGTATAGATCAGGTCATAGACTCCACAGCCGGCTCCGAGCTGCTGTGCTTTTTGGATGCGTACTCCGGGTACCACCAAATCAAAATGCGAGAATCCGACCAAATCAAAACAGCGTTCACTACGCCCTACGGGACCTTCTGCTACATCACGATGCCCTTCGGTCTAAAAAATGCCGGCGCAACGTATCAGCGGTGTATGCAAAGATGCCTTCACGAGCAAATTGGCCGCAATGTTCACGTCTATGTTGACGACATTGCCGTCATGTCAAGAAAGAAGGCAGATTTGCTTGACGATTTGAGAGAAACCTTTGATAGCCTCCGGGTATATAGGATGAAGCTCAACCCGAAAAAATGCGTCTTCGGGGTTCCTGCCGGCAAATTGCTTGGCTTTATCGTTTCCGAACGAGGATAGAAGTAAATCCAGAAAAAATCAAAGCGATCCTCAACATATCCAGGCCCAAGGACCTGAAGGACGTGCAGCGACTTGCCGGCTCGGCGGCTGCCGTCAGTCGTTTCATTAGCCGTCTTGGTGAGAAGGCACTGCCTCTCTACCGGCTTCTGAAGAAATCCGACAACTTTGAGTGGACAGACGAAGCAGACGCCGCCTTGCAGCAACTCAAGGACGCGTTAACGTCTGCTCCAATTTTGGCAGCTCCTCGTTCGCAGGAACCAATGCTGCTTTACATCGCGGCAACTAACTTGGTTGTTAGCGTGGTACTGGTTGTGGAACGCAAGACGGAAAATTCAGACTTGCCGGAACAACGTCCGGTTTACTTCATCAGTGAAGTATTTTCCGCCTCAAAACAGCGTTATCCGCATTACCAGAAGCTGGTCTACGGTGTTTTCTACGCCGCCAGGAAGTTAAGGCACTATTTCCAGGAATTCAATAACGGTGGTGAGCAAGGCACCTCTGGGGGATATCATCAATAATACAGATGCAACAGGCCGCGTTGCCAAATGGGGCATTGAACTTGCCGCCTTCGACATCATGTATAAACCCAGAACGGCCATTAAGTCTCAAGCCTTAGCAGATTTGTAGCAGATTGGACGGAGGCCATGGACGAAGTACCTCTCCCTGAAGATGCATACTGGATCATGCACTTTGATGGATCAAAAATGCTTCAGGGCTCGGGGGCTGGCATTGTTTTAAGAAACCCTCAAGGAGACAAGCTTAGTTATGTGTTACAAATTCACTTCAAGGCAACTAATAATGTTGCTGAATACGAAGCTCTCCTTCATGGTTTACACATTGCCAAGGAACTTGGCGTCCAGCGTGTCCTCTGCTACGGAGATTCAGACTTGGTGGCGCAACAGATACGTGGTACTTGGGACACAAAGAGCGAGACAATGGCGGCATATCGAGCTACCGTTGACGAATTCGCCAAGTGTTTTCTAGGCTACGAGGTCCGCCACATCCCAAGAGCTCAAAATGAGGCGGCAGATACACTTGCCAGAATGGGTCTGAACGCAAAAAGGTACCAAAAGATGTTTTCCTGGAACACCTACACAAGCCGTCAATAAAAGGAGCAGACCTCCTTGACCCAGAATCGGCAGAACCAGTTGACATGCTAGCTATGCCGTCTACTGGTAAAGCCGGATTGGACGACGCCATATTTGGACTTCCTGATCAATCAGGAGTTACCGGATGATGAGGTTTTGAAAAGGCAAATAATAAGAAGAGCCAAGGCATTCACAATAATCAAAGGCGAATTGTACAAGCGTAGCACCACTGGTGTTTACCAACGTTGCATTTCGCCCGAAGAAGGCAGAGAACTGTTGGATGAGATACATGCCGGCGTATGTGGACATCATGCTTCCTCACGCGCCCTTGTTTCAAAAGCCTTCCGACAAGGTTTCTATGGTTGACAGCCAAGCAAGATGCAGAGACATTGTCAAAAGATGCAGGGGCTGCCAACTTTATGCCAGACAATCACACATGCCGGCTCAAGAGCTTAAAACAATACCCATCACATGGCCTTTCGCAGTCTGGGGCTTGGACATGGTTGGTCCGTTTAAAACGGCGCCTGGTGGCTACACACATTTACTTGTGGCTGTAGACAAGTTCACCAAATGGGTTGAAGCTAAGCCTATCAAAAAGCTAGACGGCGCCACAGCCGCAAACTTTCTGTGGGGAATAATCTCTCGGTTCGGGGTGCCTCATAGCATTATCACCGATAACGGCACTAACTTGTCGCAAGGCGAAGTCGAGGAATACTGTTATAAGCATGGCATCCGCCTAGATCTAGCCTCAGTAGCACATCCGCAGGCAAACGGTCAAGTAGAGCGTACAAATGGTTTAGTCCTACAAGGATCAAACCACGTCTCGAAGTACCATTGCACAGAGCGGCTGGGGCTTGGGTGGATGAATTGCAATCTGTCCTTTGGAGTTTACGCACAACTCCAAACAGATCAACCAAGTTTACTCCTTTCTTCTTAGTCTATGGCGCAGAAGCAGTGTTGCCAACCGACATGATGTACGATTCTCCCAGAATTCAAGCCTACGTCCAGGAAGACGCAGAAGATGCAAGACAGGATGGCCTTGACCTACTTGATGAAGAACGAGACGTTGCCTTGCACGATCCGCCATCTATCAGCAAAGTTTGAGGCGTTATCACAGCAGAAGGTGCGGCAACGAAGTTTTAGAGTTGGTGACCTGGTCCTCCGCCTAATCCAAGATAGGAAGGGCTTGCATAAGTTATCCCCGCCTTGGGAAGGACCTTTTGTGGTCAGTAAGGTGTTGCTCAATGGTTCTTATTACTTGGTAGACGCACGAGACGGATACAAGAAGAAGCGAGGTCGCAAGCGCAAAAGGAAGGTTGACGACAAGTATGAAGAAACCAAGCGACCTGGAACATTGAGCAGCTACGTCCTTTTTACACTTAGCAATTTCCACATTGTAATAAGTACTATATGATTATGAAATAAAAGTCTGTGGTTTGCTCATTCAGTTTTGGGATCATGCCATCTTTTGTCTTTTCTCGCAATCATATATCTGTTGTCATAAAAGTTACCAAACAAAATAAGTTTTTGCTCCGTGCTAAGGTTCAAACTTTTTGACATTTGCCGTCTGCCGGCTAAAAAAGCAAACAATCTTTGCACCGCCTAATATGCTTATCTGTCTGTTTGTGTGTGGGTCGCCTAGTAGTATGTCGTTGGCACCAACATGCTGGCTTTGGTCTCTGAGTCTAAATTAGTTGGTATTGCACCTGGTTGGCTCAGCTAAAGTAACTAAGATGAGGTTCCGCCAACATATGAAAAAGCTAAACATGCAACGAGATACATATTAAGGCGGGCCACTTAAATAAGCCTACCGCCAAGTGTAGCATAAAAGTTGGCCCAAATATTTACAAACCCAAAATAAAGTTTTTGCGTTAACAGATTAACGCAGTGTTTTGTGCTGCCTTTGCAGGAGGACAGTCAAGGGATTGCCGCCTTGGTAGAGCTGGTGGAGAGATCCTGGGGGCTGACGCCGGCATTCTTGGGGCTGGCTCCGCCATCCTGGGGCTGCGCTCGGCTCCGGCTTCGCCTTCTCCGCCTACGGCAGCTTCAGGATCCGCCAAGGAGGGATCGGCTACGGCAACATGCGGATCCGGGTGTTCCTTGTAGAACTTGCGGATGTCAACCATGTTGGCAACCCGGGTCGCATAGCCGCGAACAGACCGCAGCACGTCCTGCATCACGATGGCTTGGTTGTTTTCGTCTTCGGTGGGGAAGTACTCGGTGACTTGATGAATATCAGCCTCCGGGTACCACGCCGCCGTCATCGCCAATGCCAACTTGGCGCCGCCTCGTGCTGCTGAGCGTAGCGTGCTGTCGTGTTCGGTGCCGCCTTCTCCAGCAGGTCCGGCAGGCATCGAAGTTGACGGGATCGCCGTCCTCCCCAGGGTAGAACTTGGCGGCAAACGCTTTGCCTGCGCCGACAATCTGGTTGACGATTTCGCCAACTTTCAAGATCGGGCAAGGCGCGGCGTCGTAGCCATGTCATCACCCAAGTTAGCCGGCACTGCACAAAACAAAAGTTACACACTGCAGCTTCAAGTTTCAAGAGTGCAAGTACAAAGAAATGAAGGATTAGAGACGTACCCAAGACATGCTCGTGGATGGCGTTGACCTCGTCCAGATGGTTTTCAAGTGTTTCCTGAGCAGCTGGACTGCCTTGACAGTTGTTCCTGCTGCGCTTTGGCATTCTTGTTCACCTGGTCGAGGTTGTTGCTCATGGCTTCAAGTTGTCCCGTCAACTTGCTAACCTCGGCGCATGGGCCAGCTCCCGCTCATCCAGCTCCTTGGCGTGATCCGCCTTCAGCTTTGCCACCAACCAGCAAGATCTGCAGCTTCGTTCATCAAAGCTTGCATGTCAGTGGAGTTCTTGAGAATATCTTGCGCAGTGTTTAGTAATTCTACAAATAAAAAAAAGACGACTAAAATACTTGTCGGAAAAGAAAAAGAAGTCGGACGAAAAGAAGGCAAAGAAAACTTTGTCACCTTCATCCTTTTTGCGAGCCTCTTCCAAGCTCGCAATCTGGGCGTCCTTCATCTCCACGTCCTGCTGCAGTTGCTGGCATTCTTTGTTTTTCTTCTCTTGAGCACGGAACAGCTCAAGATTGGAAGCAAGAACGGCCTGCATGCACGAAAACAACATTGCGGTTAGCACTATTTAGTCAACGAGACCACTTTGCCGGCTAAAATTTTTCAGCCGCCAAAGTGCTCGGGGGCTGGGACTAGGCTACATTACCTCAAGTTGTCCATGCAGGGTCTCGTGGAGTTCATCCATGTGCGCGTACCATTTGCGGGTACCTTCACGCATGGTCCTTAGCGTTTGCCGGGGTCTTGCAACCCTTTGCCAGATTGAGAGCCAGGATGGGAGGACGATCCGCCTTGGTCAGCCGCCATCTGTCATCCATCTCTTGCTTCATGGCAATAAATCGAGCGGCATCATTAGCCGAAGCTTCAGCCGTCTTGGAAAAAGTAGGCCGGCAACTGACTTTTTGCCCGCCATCTTCTCCGTAGCCGCCTCTGCGGTACCAGCAGCTGTGTACGTTCCCTGGCATACAACCACGGGAACGCCAACTGTGGGCGTTGTCGGCGCAGCGGCTGGAGAAGAGCGTGGTGGCTTGCCCCTGCCGGCAGAAATTTCAGTTGGCGCGGAGCTTGGGCATGGCTGGCTTGCCCCTGTAAGCAGAAAAGTGCAAGTTTGTCAGTACAAACTTATATCAAAATGGCTAAGTCAGGGAAAGCAAAAGTTTGCCTACCGCTTGAATGGGACATTCCCCACGGTCTCATCCTCTGCATCAGCGAGGTGGCCGCTTCTTCCTCTTCTCCAAATCCTTGGTGGAGCTGCTCATCTTGCGCTTCTTCGACTTGCTGGCACCGGTGTCGTACCAGTTAGGAGCCAAGTCTTCCTCCCCCAAGGTTTGCAGCTGAAAAGGAAACAAGACAGAACAATTCAGTACCCAGTGGACAAAGATGTCAAGAAATGACAAAGTAGCTTTGGCTTACCGCTGGGGCTGGGTTGTCATGGGTGAACATGGCGACGCCTTCAGCCGCCTTCACCGACAGAGGCTTGACAAGCTCTCTGAGCCGGTACTCTAGTGCATCTTGGTCAAGGATGCTGTTGCCGGCGTCATCCGCCTTGTACTCGCACATCTTCAGTGGGCGATGGCGGAGTGGCATTATCTTCCTCGACACCCAGCAGATGACGGTGTCAACTCCGTCAAGTTGCGGAGCCATCATCGTCTTCGTCAAGAACTCGATCCGCCTGACGGCAATTCGAAGCTCAGCCGACAAGCTGCTAAGCGGCACCTTTGCCGTCCAACAGGCCTTGTGGGTTGGCGGACCGTTGACAAAACAGGCATCCCCTGTGTGTGCGGGTGTCGGGATGTCCTTGCAGTAGAAAAAGTGCTGGTCCAGTGCTTCACCGACTCGATGTATGGTATCTTTGGGTACCAGTCGGGTTGGCGGCAGTTGAAGGTGACGCTACCGCAAGTTGCCAGATGGCCGCCTGGTATGGTTTGCCGGCGGCATAGGAAGCAGTACTTGAATAGCTCTATGGACGCAGCTATGCCTAAGTACCCTTCGCACAAAGCCTGGAAGCCGGCTAGCACTAGAATACTGTTGGGCGCTATGTTGTGCGGCTGCAGCCCATAAAAACTAAGCACCGCCAAGAAGAAGGCGGAAAGCGGCAAGGACATACCGCGGAGGCTGTGCGACGCCAACATGACGCGCTCGCCGTCTTGCGGGTCAGGGACTGCCTCGTCGCCTGGAACCCTCCAGGAGCATTCCGTCTTTGGCGGTATGTAGCCGCCTTCCTCCAGCTCCTTCAGATAGGCTGACGTCATAACTGACGGCAGCCAGTACCTGGAGCCAAGGTCCCCGTCTCCTCTTCATCCTCG
This sequence comes from Poa pratensis, assembly GCA_947311845.1. NCBI lineage: Eukaryota > Viridiplantae > Streptophyta > Magnoliopsida > Poales > Poaceae > Poa > Poa pratensis. Next base: position 21,068,195 of record CAMZMU010000075.1, read on the forward strand.
CGTCGTCGTCGTCATCGGCGGCAGCTTCCGCCGTGGCCTCAGTGCTGGTCGCCGCTAGGGATGGGAGCGGGAAGGTCGGAGCAGATGCTGCAGGCGCGCCGGAGTTGGGGAAGAAGAGGAAACCTCACCCGTGCCACGGTGGCGAAGGAGAGGTCACGGCGCGCTCGGGGACCACCGCCGCCGCTGGCAGATCCAGATCCAGCCGTGGTCGCCGAGGCCGCAGCCAGCGCCGCCGCCGCCGAATCTTGCTGAGTGCTCGCCATTTGCCGTGGAGGCTCTGCTCGTGCTCGCCGGAGTTGAGTACGGGGAGGAGGAGAGCTCGGGAAGATGAGGAGGCGCGGTGGGTGCGAATGGGGAAGAAGACCAACCTCGGCGTGCCCTTTGGGTATTTTACTCCACGCGCCAAGATTCGTGCGCGAGATTGGGGGGACGCACGATTTCCGCCACGTGCCCACGATTTGCACGTCGTGGCAACGGTGTCTGCGGCCCTCTCCCCGATTCTTGTGCGTAGTGGAGAAACAATCATGACACATGCCCAAGTCCAAACTGTCGTGGACTGCATGACGTCATCCGTCAACATTTGACGGACTGTCAAATGACAAGACTGGTGCCGGGAAGATTCCTGACAACGGTCAGGCCGTCTTTCCCATGATGGCGGCAAAACATCCGACTACGTTAGGCGGATCGCCGCTTACTTTCAACTTTGGAATGCTTCAAGCTCTTCAGCCGCTTACAAGACAAGACGGACGTTGCCGACAAGAAGAAGACGACGCCTGAAGAACTCGAACCCTTCCAGGGGCTAATGTTGGGGATATACCTACTAGGGGTATCACCAGCATGGATCAATCCGGCTAGTCCAGGGTGGCCCGCAGTGGTGGTGAAGGCTTTGCCTGCCGGGCGGCCCAGATAGCTGACGACCAAGGAAGGCGGATGCCGGCAAGGAGGAGGCCCAAGACTGAAGCCCATGAAGCCACCAAGACCAAGACGGAAGGCGGCAGACTTGCCGGCTAGGTTTAGGACTCTGTATGCTTGCCGGATACGTAATCACCTTGTAACCCTAGGTCCAGCCGCCTATATAAGCAGGACCTCGGGACGCCTTTAGGGCATCCAACCGATACTTTCAGACACAATCAACTCATTGTAACATGTACTTCGGCTATTGCCTTATAGTGAGTTATAGCAGCACGTAGGGCTCCGCCACCGCCGTGGAGCCTGAAGCTGGGTAAACCGCCGTGTACAATCCCACCTCGACGACGTCCACCTTCTTGCCCTACGTTCACCCTCGGCTAGAAGGACCCCGTCTCCTATCCAAGATGCCGATACGACGACAGATCATCGATCCACACCCCAAACCACCTACCTCAGGACACTCGAACTGACTTTTAGACTCCTCTGGAACCTCTGGACACTCTACTCTACCCCTGAAGATTCTTATGAAGCTTCGTGAAGCCCAAGAACCAAGGAAGTCGACAACGACGTTCCTCCTCCACTCAACCGAAGAAGTACAAGAGTAAATACAACCTACCCAGAGGCATCCAAGGAGAACCAAACGTCGGAAGCACCTGCTGTGAACCACGTCAATCACCAAGCAACCTCCGACGCGACTAGAAGTTTTAACATCCCCCTTCCAACTGGAAACCGGAGAGAGTCAAGTACACAGACTTGATGCACCCTGAGCACAACACGTCCCCGCCTGCGACCCTCGTAAGTCGACAACATCAGGATGTGATGTCTGCACCAACTCCAAGCACCAAGGAGCGACACCCAAGGCGAAGATCGTCAAGCTACCTCGGAAGAACGATGCCTCCAAGTCAACTCCAGATGCAACCTTCAACATGACCCTTCAAAACCCCTTTTTAAGGGGGGGGGGGGAAGACCTGCAAGAGGTATACAAGAACGTGGTAACAACTAGTTCCTTGCACCTTAGCCTTGTAGTATCTGGAAATAACCAACCAAGAATATCCATCAGCGTCGATCGTCAAGTCAACCCTATCATCAAGGATTTGACCTCATCAGAGAAGATTATCAACAAGGAAAGACCTCGCAACATCAATTTGTCAACATCTCACATGGCGACTTCCCTGAAGAAGCATCGACCTCGGAAGTATAGTCAGCCCAAAACCCGTGCCCTCGTACTCCCCCGTTACCCACCGGACAAATCTCGAGGACGAGATTTATTTTTAAGGGGGGAAGGATCTGTCACATACCAAATTTGGAACTAAGAAAAATTTAGTTTTACAAGACCCAAAATTCAGAACCAATAAAAACTTTTTGAAATGTTTCACTAATGGTTGTGGATTCCTTCCCATTGCTATGTTTGACCTTGTGTGACTTGATGTTGAAGTTGTTTGACCACTAAATTCAAACCTAAGAACTTAACTAAAGATAAAAATATATTTAACATTGGTGATCATGTCATGACAAGAAAATATTCCATATATCCTTTCCATTCTTATTTCGGGCCAAATTCCATTTCAATGATACTGGGTTTAGCAACAACCAAAACTAATACCCAGTATTTGAGAAAGTAAAAGTATTTCCAAATTCAAGTCTTTCTAAAACTATGGAGATCTATATACTATCTCCAACCTTGATATCCCTCTTGTATTTGTAGCTCTTATTTTAAACTCATACTTTCATTCTCTTCGAAAATAATACAAGTGTGGAATATATCATCCCATATATTTTCTTTAGTGAAACCTTTTGGACATATCAAATTATTGGCTGAGCATCCTTAACAACATCTTGTCATGGTTAGGTGTGATCACTCTATCGCATAAATATATTGAAGGTTTTGAAATTGGTTGCTTACCTTATGTTTGTGGTTTGACTTGTGTAGACTGGTAAGTGTGGCTGCTCCTTTTTGTGTATGTGACTTGTTTGTCTTGAATGCATCATCCTTGTGATTGTTGTGATCTTGATCTTGTTGTGCTGTTGCTTGTGTATATAATTAATCAAGTGTGCCAGAGTAGTAAATTAAAAACACACTTGATAACAAATTTGGTATGTGACTTAAATTTAAAACAAACTCCTCAAATTATTCAACAAATGGAAATTTCCCTTACCTAATTATCTAATTCCTTTAAACAAATATTTTCTCTATGAAAATAAAAATTATTTGAAGTTAATATATTTGTCAAGGAAGTTCCAAGAGTTCAAAAATAATATTTTGAACTTGCTTTAAAATTTCTAAAGGATTATAAATCTATCTATTATATACTTAAAACACAGGATAACCAATGGTTAGGATTAATCGAAACCAAACAACAAAAAAACAACGGTTTAGATTTGATGAGAAAACGCGAGAGGGCATAGAAAGAGGCGTACGGAGCCGTAGAGGGCAAGGAGAGTAACCACGCCATCTAAGAAGTCCTTTTGTCATACGATCCGTGTTAGAGACAGAAAATAAAAACAAGTAGAGAAGTGCGCATCCGTACAGAGAAAGGAGATTAGCAACACACCCGTTTAAAAAATTATTTTCTCATCGATCTGGATGGTCAATAAACAAGATGCGTATCATCTTGGTTTACCTTCCGGGCTGCTTTAGAAGGATCGTGAGTTTAAATATGTACAAACTACGGGACGGAAACAGAACCTGACTTGGAAATAGAAGTCGCCAAGCTCGACTCGAGTTGGAACACATGCGACGACGTCGTGCGCTTATGACGATCCATCAAGTACAAGCCCGACGGATCGACGGCACGGCAGCGTTGCATACCGGTGTCCTTGACGACACGATCAAGTACAAGCCTAGCGAGTAGCGAATCGAGGCAGCGATGCATATGCATCCATGACGATCCAATCAAGTACAAATCCGGCGGATCGACGACACGGCAGCGATGTATGCTGCCGTCCATGACGATTCCATGAAGTACAAGCTCGGCGGATCCACAGCAGGGCAGCGATGCATACAGCACGCGCTCATGCGATGCATACCGGCATTCATGACCATCCCATGAAGTGCAAGCCCGGCGAATTGTCGAGCCATGCGTGCGTCTACGATGATCCAATCAAGTACAAGCCGGCGGATCGACGACAGCGATGTATACTGACCCTTCCATCAAGTACAAACTCGGCGGATCGACGGCACGAACAGTCCTAGCAAAGAAAACGAGCTTCATGCCGTTCTGGCCGAGGTACAGTGAGTGCACGCCTCGCGACTCGCGAGCATTGAGCTCCCGACCAGATGATAGAAGACATCACGGCAGGAACTGGCGAGGAGGCCGTCCGCCTGGAGTACTCAACCAGATCGCGCACTCATGACGCATGAACCCCAACCATGATTTGATAGCAACACAGACAATACGGATCACCGACGTTAGCACGTCCAGCGGTAGCTAATATCGGGTCGATCAACAGCTTCATTTTTGTTTTAGTTGTATACATATACAACTTTCTTACTTCTCTTAGGAACAACCTACAAAGATCTCCTGATGGTGTTCCCCAACAGCACTAGCTGAATCTTTATTTTCAAGTCCATCATGTGCCAACACATATTTTATCTCATGATTGTTGATTTAGAAGAGGAGGACGTGCAGCGGATCTTTCAGAAAATTTGATGGCCGACGTCTTCTTTGAGGCTGCCGCGAGGAAGAGAGGCGGACTGACGATGCAGCTGTTCAGTTCCTCGACACCGTCGAAACTTCCTACGCCGAATCACCGGGCAAGAATTTATGTACCCTCAAGTTTTCTGCTCTAGATATAACTTTACATGCACTTACTGGATTGATGGCATGCGTTCCACTTCATAATTAGGATAGATCATGGATGTCAGCAACACAACAATCAAGTTTTTCACTCTCTGCTTAATTGTGCACAGAGTTATTGTTGCGACTGCTTTGTGTTTTTTTTACTGGGAGGTGTATTAGGACCAACTATAGAACACAACGAGGTATAATTGTTGATGCCTTTCTTATATATTTCTACCGGCCGTTAGCCTAAATAATTGCTTATTTCAATTTCTTAACAATGCCATGCATGTATTTGAAAAGCCCTATAAATAGTACTGCATTATTTCTCTTTATTTTTGTTTGCATGTACAATTTACTTGGATTTGTTTAGTTGTGACTTCTAAGTCTGGAATCCAGATTTTGTTTGATAACTTCCACTGAATATACAATGTAATTAAATTTCCGTAGCAGGGAAAGAAACATGCACGGAGGTAGTATAGAGACAAATGTTGAAATAAGGCATGACCTATGATAATTGGAGTAGAGGTAATACTGAAGATAAACCCGGAGGTAGTATGGCAATATAGGGTTTTGCACGTCGGGGCCGTATGTCGAAACCACATGTTGTTCAATTCAAAACGTATGGTCCCAATAATCTAATAAATAAAAATAAGATAAATAGTTTCACAAAATGGTATCAGGTTTTTCTATCATAATTTTGCACTACACTCTTTGCCTACTCAGATACTGAGTTGTGTACTGTTAAATGCTAAAGAAGCAAAAGAAAATATGATTAATTATTTAGGACATGCCCAAATAACAAACAAATTATGTTTCAAATATGACTATGGGTAGCGAGTCTAGCCGCGCAAATGCGAGACCCACCCTGCTAAGAGGTATGTCTATATTTTTCTCCTGAAATTTTTCTCAACATAGACATCTTTACAATGAGCTGTAAGAGAGTAGGATGAAGTTTCAAATACTTGGAGATCCTGAATTTTAAGAGCAGTCTAAAACTTTACCCTGAGTTGTTAATATGATCAAAACTTGGATGCCAACAAATGCACCAAATAATAAGCAGACAAAGAATTAATGTTTTGTCTTCATTAGTCAATTACAATTTGCTGTATTTACTTAGGATTGGCTGCTTATTACAGGGATCAAATACATCTCTTTCCGTGTTCTCACTTAGGCCGCCTCATGCTCTTCAGTGTATAAAAAACAAGAGTTAATTTTGTTGGGGAGAAGGTTGCACTATTTTGCTTGCTCCCAGCTCACTTTTCAGCTGCAGCCTGCATGTCCTTTTTGAGCTAAAATCCTTCAGGTACGTGGCCATCAATCCATTGTACACAAGCTGTTTTGTAGAATTGATGGATAGTGTAACTACGCAGTTTTTTGTTGCATTAGTGGCACTTAAGTTCACTTCACGGCATAATATTTACAAGTTAGTAATTATTACTCAAAAGTCATGCTTTTATTGTACATTTTCCATATTAATTGATCTGATGTCCCAATGATACTAAGATGTGAAATTGTGGAATTGTAAGATCTTCCCGTTTTTCATTGATGCGGATACAGTTGGTTATATTTGTCGGAATGCAGGAGGTCACTTAAAATGCATGAATGTTGGGTACCTCTCACAACACATATACATGGAACAGATGTACTATGCTCCGAGGATGCAGGTCGCTATAGCTTAGAGGAGAAAATCATCTTCCTTCTTGATTCTCGAGGAGATGTCTCTATGGAAGTAAATTTTTATTTTTGAAGGCATACACTCCAAGCTTTACTTTCGCTTATGTAATCGATGATGTACGATTATGGCTTTGAAATAAAATGCGCCGAAAATTTTGCGTTATAAATACCTCTTTGGTTCAATTAATTGCATATTAGTTCTACTATAAGGATGGGTAAATAAATATAACATCATATAAGGACAAATCATACGCCAAAGGAATAATATCACGGTACTTGATGAGTATAACCCCACATTATGTTATTTCTCTTATTACAACGTTGGGTTGAATCAAATAACATTAAAATAAGGAACTCGAACATCCGAGAAAGAGATAATATAAAGGTACTTGGTGATTCTAGCCGCGTAAATGCGCGGGCCACCCAGCTAGTTATATACTTAAAACACAGGATAACCAATGGTTAGGATTAATCGAAACCAAACAACAAAAAAACAACGGTTTAGATTTGATGAGAAAACGCGAGAGGGCATAGAAAGAGGCGTACGGAGCCGTAGAGGGCAAGGAGAGTAACCACGCCATCTAAGAAGTCCTTTTGTCATACGATCCGTGTTAGAGACAGAAAATAAAAACAAGTAGAGAAGTGCGCATCCGTACAGAGAAAGGAGATTAGCAACACACCCGTTTAAAAAATTATTTTCTCATCGATCTGGATGGTCAATAAACAAGATGCGTATCATCTTGGTTTACCTTCCGGGCTGCTTTAGAAGGATCGTGAGTTTAAATATGTACAAACTACGGGACGGAAACAGAACCTGACTTGGAAATAGAAGTCGCCAAGCTCGACTCGAGTTGGAACACATGCGACGACGTCGTGCGCTTATGACGATCCATCAAGTACAAGCCCGACGGATCGACGGCACGGCAGCGTTGCATACCGGTGTCCTTGACGACACGATCAAGTACAAGCCTAGCGAGTAGCGAATCGAGGCAGCGATGCATATGCATCCATGACGATCCAATCAAGTACAAATCCGGCGGATCGACGACACGGCAGCGATGTATGCTGCCGTCCATGACGATTCCATGAAGTACAAGCTCGGCGGATCCACAGCAGGGCAGCGATGCATACAGCACGCGCTCATGCGATGCATACCGGCATTCATGACCATCCCATGAAGTGCAAGCCCGGCGAATTGTCGAGCCATGCGTGCGTCTACGATGATCCAATCAAGTACAAGCCGGCGGATCGACGACAGCGATGTATACTGACCCTTCCATCAAGTACAAACTCGGCGGATCGACGGCACGAACAGTCCTAGCAAAGAAAACGAGCTTCATGCCGTTCTGGCCGAGGTACAGTGAGTGCACGCCTCGCGACTCGCGAGCATTGAGCTCCCGACCAGATGATAGAAGACATCACGGCAGGAACTGGCGAGGAGGCCGTCCGCCTGGAGTACTCAACCAGATCGCGCACTCATGACGCATGAACCCCAACCATGATTTGATAGCAACACAGACAATACGGATCACCGACGTTAGCACGTCCAGCGGTAGCTAATATCGGGTCGATCAACAGCTTCATTTTTGTTTTAGTTGTATACATATACAACTTTCTTACTTCTCTTAGGAACAACCTACAAAGATCTCCTGATGGTGTTCCCCAACAGCACTAGCTGAATCTTTATTTTCAAGTCCATCATGTGCCAACACATATTTTATCTCATGATTGTTGATTTAGAAGAGGAGGACGTGCAGCGGATCTTTCAGAAAATTTGATGGCCGACGTCTTCTTTGAGGCTGCCGCGAGGAAGAGAGGCGGACTGACGATGCAGCTGTTCAGTTCCTCGACACCGTCGAAACTTCCTACGCCGAATCACCGGGCAAGAATTTATGTACCCTCAAGTTTTCTGCTCTAGATATAACTTTACATGCACTTACTGGATTGATGGCATGCGTTCCACTTCATAATTAGGATAGATCATGGATGTCAGCAACACAACAATCAAGTTTTTCACTCTCTGCTTAATTGTGCACAGAGTTATTGTTGCGACTGCTTTGTGTTTTTTTTACTGGGAGGTGTATTAGGACCAACTATAGAACACAACGAGGTATAATTGTTGATGCCTTTCTTATATATTTCTACCGGCCGTTAGCCTAAATAATTGCTTATTTCAATTTCTTAACAATGCCATGCATGTATTTGAAAAGCCCTATAAATAGTACTGCATTATTTCTCTTTATTTTTGTTTGCATGTACAATTTACTTGGATTTGTTTAGTTGTGACTTCTAAGTCTGGAATCCAGATTTTGTTTGATAACTTCCACTGAATATACAATGTAATTAAATTTCCGTAGCAGGGAAAGAAACATGCACGGAGGTAGTATAGAGACAAATGTTGAAATAAGGCATGACCTATGATAATTGGAGTAGAGGTAATACTGAAGATAAACCCGGAGGTAGTATGGCAATATAGGGTTTTGCACGTCGGGGCCGTATGTCGAAACCACATGTTGTTCAATTCAAAACGTATGGTCCCAATAATCTAATAAATAAAAATAAGATAAATAGTTTCACAAAATGGTATCAGGTTTTTTCTATCATAATTTTGCACTACACTCTTTGCCTACTCAGATACTGAGTTGTGTACTGTTAAATGCTAAAGAAGCAAAAGAAAATATGATTAATTATTTAGGACATGCCCAAATAACAAACAAATTATGTTTCAAATATGACTATGGGTAGCGAGTCTAGCCGCGCAAATGCGAGACCCACCCTGCTAAGAGGTATGTCTATATTTTTCTCCTGAAATTTTTCTCAACATAGACATCTTTACAATGAGCTGTAAGAGAGTAGGATGAAGTTTCAAATACTTGGAGATCCTGAATTTTAAGAGCAGTCTAAAACTTTACCCTGAGTTGTTAATATGATCAAAACTTGGATGCCAACAAATGCACCAAATAATAAGCAGACAAAGAATTAATGTTTTGTCTTCATTAGTCAATTACAATTTGCTGTATTTACTTAGGATTGGCTGCTTATTACAGGGATCAAATACATCTCTTTCCGTGTTCTCACTTAGGCCGCCTCATGCTCTTCAGTGTATAAAAAACAAGAGTTAATTTTGTTGGGGAGAAGGTTGCACTATTTTGCTTGCTCCCAGCTCACTTTTCAGCTGCAGCCTGCATGTCCTTTTTGAGCTAAAATCCTTCAGGTACGTGGCCATCAATCCATTGTACACAAGCTGTTTTGTAGAATTGATGGATAGTGTAACTACGCAGTTTTTTGTTGCATTAGTGGCACTTAAGTTCACTTCACGGCATAATATTTACAAGTTAGTAATTATTACTCAAAAGTCATGCTTTTATTGTACATTTTCCATATTAATTGATCTGATGTCCCAATGATACTAAGATGTGAAATTGTGGAATTGTAAGATCTTCCCGTTTTTCATTGATGCGGATACAGTTGGTTATATTTGTCGGAATGCAGGAGGTCACTTAAAATGCATGAATGTTGGGGTACCTCTCACAACACATATACATGGAACAGATGTACTATGCTCCGAGGATGCAGGTCGCTATAGCTTAGAGGAGAAAATCATCTTCCTTCTTGATTCTCGAGGAGATGTCTCTATGGAAGTAAATTTTTATTTTTGAAGGCATACACTCCAAGCTTTACTTTCGCTTATGTAATCGATGATGTACGATTATGGCTTTGAAATAAAATGCGCCGAAAATTTTGCGTTATAAATACCTCTTTGGTTCAATTAATTGCATATTAGTTCTACTATAAGGATGGGTAAATAAATATAACATCATATAAGGACAAATCATACGCCAAAGGAATAATATCACGGTACTTGATGAGTATAACCCCACATTATGTTATTTCTCTTATTACAACGTTGGGTTGAATCAAATAACATTAAAATAAGGAACTCGAACATCCGAGAAAGAGATAATATAAAGGTACTTGGTGATTCTAGCCGCGTAAATGCGCGGGCCACCCAGCTAGTTTGTATTTAAGAAAAATGCCATATTTAAACCCTATGAACAAAAGTTGTTCAAAACATTTTATTTTAACACCCCAATTTTTGTGGAGCTTCTACATGTTATGGGGAGGCTACCTGATTTTTCTCATAATTTTCTAAAATGTTTTAGTGCCCCAAATAAATCCCTAGAAGTACTGGAAATAAAAGAAACATGAAATCAGGAAAATATAGGGGGGTTTTCTGCAAAATCTTGATCTTCTTCCTGTAGCTCCAGTGGCAGGCATGGCGCCAGTGTCGCCATGCCTCGTGGCCGCGCCGTCCGCCCTCCTGCCGCTCGAAGAGGATAAGGAGCCCCCCCCGAGGCGCTCCTCTGCTCCCCCTCCCCCACTTATCTCCTCTCCTGCTCCCTCTCTCTCTCTGCTCCTCTCTGCGAACCGAACCCTAGCCGCCATGGCCGCGAGCCTCGCCGTCGATTGGAGCCTCCCCGAGCAAATCGAAGACCGCCATCGACACCGCCGTGTCGTCCTCTGCATCCCCGTCCAAGGAATCGAGAAGGGGCGCCCGGATTCGTCTCCTCCGAGTTCATCCTCTTCCGCTCCGGCCGCCACCTTTCCAGGAAGCTCGCGAGCAGTTCCATCCATCATTCTCTGCCATTTTCGCTTCTCTGAGATCCCCTCATCGCGAGCTAGCTAATGGACATCACCTTTTCTTCTTAGGGCACCGGAGTCGCCGTCGCCGTCCTCGCCCTGCTCCCTGCTCGCCACCCAGCGCCTCTGTGAGTGTCGAGGAAGAAGAAGAAGACCCGTACCGCTTCGTGACGGGCGTGGGCCGTTGGCTGGGCCACGATCTGCGCTGCTCGGCCGGATCTGGGCCAGATTTGGCCCGTTTCCATTTTTCTTTAGTAGATCTATTCCTGTTTTAGTTTCCTGTTTAATTGCATTGTAGGTTTAATTCATTTGTGGTTGATGTGTGCTAGCAATTTGAGTGATTTAAATTTTGTAGTGTTCTCATGTGTTTTCTTAAACATCTAGAACTGGCTGTTTGCAAAAATACATTTCTAAGTGCTGTCTAGGATAAATCTTGTAAAAGATCATTTTTACTAAATACTTAATATCTAGAGTTTTATAACTCCAAAATTTGCAAACTAAAATTCTATGGAAAGCCTGAAGTGATAGCTCTCCAGATCTGTTGGCCTTGTATACAAATGAAACCTAAAACAAAAGTTCTATTCATTCTTGTAAACACACCAGTGACTCTTTGGTGATTTTTGTAGATTTTTGTGAGATGATTTTTGGAGTAAATCCAATTGGATTGTCTTATATATGTGTAGGAGAACATATCCCTAGCTTGGTTTGAATTTAGGAGTCACTGATTGACTGTGGTGATAATTATAAGCTTTAGGCCTTTTCTGCCTATTTTTATTAGGCCTTTATTAATTGTTGTGTTATAACTCTATTGTTATAAATGTGTTTCCTAGCATGTGTAGGGTGGTAGCCCATTGTTGTGACATGTTTCCTTATTTTTACTAGCATGTTAGGAGAGCTACTTGTGAGTCATGTATTTGTTAGGGTTTTATTCCCTATATAACTTTTCACCTAGTAATTAGGAATTGCTATGCTTAATTATTTTGATGCTAGATTATTTTGTGTGATTAATATGTTTGTCTTGCTTGTTAAACTTGGTTGTCCTTAAGTTGAATACTATCATAGGTATCTGGTTAATGTCTCCACCTTAGCTGGGTAAAGAGTTTTAACCTGCAGATAAAATTTAATGACTTAACTTTTGTTTGAAGTATTTCCTGTTTAGGAAAAAATGTTTGTTAGGTACCTTTAATAGAGGATGTCTTGGTGCTCTATGTTTTTAGCATGTTTTTGGTGTTATACTCCTGTTAGTATAATGCCCTTGTGATGTTGTCTGGGTAAAGTGGCTTGTTAAGTAAATTGTTTTATTCGCATATAGATAAACATGTGGTTATGTGATGTTTTGCTTGTCTGGATTAATTTCTTGTTAGCATCTAGCTAAGTGTGGTGATTGTTGTTAAGTGTTTGTTTTTAGTTCAAATAGTATCCTTTATTTATGCTGCCGTAGCTTTAGTAAATAAATGGTGCTAGGCTTGTTGTTCAGGCAGTTTTCCTTGAAGTGTTCTTAGAGTAGATTTTAGTTTGTTGCTTGATTAAATTAGTGATATGTTATTGGTATGATTCGTTGTTTGTATACCACTTGTGGTTTGGTTTGCTTATTGAGTGTTGTTTTATTTTCATGTTTGCGACGCTAGAGATAAACGCTACCGGAGTGGTATTTGGAAAGGATTTATCGAAGAAGGATGAGAGTTTATTTCTTTGATCAATGAGGAGAAGTCCAGGAACATTATGCTGAAATCAGGCAAGCTACTTCTCTGAGCTTGCATCTATATACATCTATTTTGGTTCACATGTTTTACTTATAAAGAGCATAAGTGATTTATGTGGTATTTGCCACTAAAGTTATGATTTTGAATACCATTTTTCCAAAATACAAGTATATTATTTTGACACCCTATATGGAGATATTAGATGGAAATTCTTTTTCAAAATATAGGATGGGAAAAATATTGTTTACTCAAAACTCCTTTGAAAATACTTGTGTGGATATGGAATGTCGAGATGTCGGTGTTGAAGTGGAGAAGGGAGAATGATGGTTTTTGATAAAAAGCACATTGTGTCCTTGTACTTACGTCGACCAGCCGATAACCTGTGCGACCACATTTACCCACATATGGGCAGGGGCGTAGTCATATAATTTGCTCATATTAGTATGGGATGCCTCAACAACGGAGATGACTCCGTTCCATGAGGGGATGGTTTGGTGACCTACCACTGACCTGGGTCCTCTTAAGAGAAGTCTACCGGAGGCCGGTATGAGTGTATTGGAGAAAGAGGATTGAAGACGCCACCTTTGGGTCGCCGGGCAGAACTATGAGTCCTCACACTTAGATTCCGACGGGCTGGGTTAAGTGTTGATGGAAAGTGTCATAGCGGCAGGGTCCTATACTAGCATGAGCAAAGGACGGGCTATGGTCGGCGACTCAACTTCGCATACACCTTGTATGGCGGGACGTGGCCGACACGATGAGTTGCCGGATGGATGTGGGGAAAGCGTGCTACCTCTGCAGAGGGTAAAACTATTCGAATAGCCGAGTCCTCGGATATGGAAAGTTGGGAGGCCCTACCTTGACCTATGTGCAAGTTTTGCAAAGTTTTGAGATTTGAAAATAAAATGGAGATGTGTTGTATCTGCAACTCTACCGACGGGCTGGTATGAGGTTGCTGGAGAATGATTTGACCATGAAGGGCTATGGTAGAGACGTGCAATGTCGTGGGGTAGATAACACGGCAGATGCTACTTTGGGGTAGCTTGAGTTGATGGGCAAGGCGACACTGGCGTCTGGGAGATTGTTTAGCACTGCAGGGACAAAGGGTTTACCCAGGTTCGGCCTCTCCATTGGAGATAAAGACCTACTTCCTGCTATCTTATTATTGATCTCGATCTCGATAACCCGGCTACGACAACAGAGCCGGATCTCGATCTAGGTTACAAGGTTGAGGTGTTTCTCTCGATGGTTCTCTCGCCTAAGCTTGGATCGTAAAAGTTCTCCTCAACTAGGGCTCAGGGACCGGTTTATATAGACGACCGGGTCTCCTGGCACTTTACAATACGAACCCGGGCTCTACCCAGACTCGGAGTCCTACTCTAGCTCTTCTAGCCTTCGTGTCCTCCAAGTCCCGAACCGCCTCTGGTCTTCTAGAAACTTCCCTTCCTGAACCGGGTTACCGCCAAAGCCTCTGGCCCAGCAACATAACCCGGCCCATGCTGATGGTTAGCTGGCCTGGCCGGGCCTCCTGCCTGGCGGGTCACGCTTCCCTCTTCATGGGCCTACCGGGTTATTATCCCCCCATCAGTAGCCCCCAGATTAACCTGGTTGCCAGGTTGGCATGCTTTGCTTCTATTCTTGAATATTGCTTCTTTGAGCAGAACTGATATCCTGGCCAGCCGGGTTAATCACCTGAAACATAAAATAACACATAACAAATTTAATATCAGAACTTGTCTCTTTTCTCCTTAGCTTGGCCAGTCTTTTTGGCGGTTCACGCCGTAACCCGGTTATCTCTTGCCGGGTTCACATGCCCGGGTTTCACTTTCGACACTTAGTGAAAATTATCGCCCAACTGAAATCCATCCTTATCCATCTTAACCACGATCTTATCATTTAATACTCCGTGATTATCTCATTCCGTTTGTCGTTGACTTTTAGTCAAAGATCCTTATCTCTTCACTTTTTACCACAACACCCCTAGGGTTTTTACTGTGCCTATAAATAGGAGACCAAGAGACACCGCGGTCACTTTCCCCATTCAGTTCATCTTCTTCCTCGCGCCCGCACTGTAGCAGCCGCGGATTCAATCTCCAATCGAGCCTCCAAATCTCTGCGAGAAGATCCATAGGTACGATTCTCCCACACATCCGTGCTCCGCACTCGATTCCAACTTGAATCTCGTCCAGATTTACTTCGCATTTCCCTCTCCACGCATCTGCATCTAGAGCTAGGGTTTCTCATCACCATTGTTGCGCCCAGGGAACCTCGAAGCTCCTTAGCCATGGTGAAGGACAAAGCGAAGGCCGGAGGTCCCCGTGCGGCGAAGAAGCTCGCAAAGAAGCCTCACAGCACCCACGCCGGTGCATCTGGCTCCGCCGCCCCCGCTGCTACTCAGGTCAACTGGACCAAATCCACAGTGACGAACTTGATGCTGCAAGAGTATGTGAACTGCGGCGAGCTCCCTCTCAAGGATGAATTCACTGGCGTGCTGCTGGAGAAGAAATCCGCCCCAGCCCCAAAGAAGGTGAAGTGGTGGTTTTCCTCGACCATGTTCAGCGCGGCCTTCGCCCCCCGGGTTCTCTGTTTTTTCGCCGGGTATTGAAGTACTACGGCCTTAGGCCTCAAGACATCGCGCCAACTCTATGCTGAACATCAGCAACTTTGTTGTGTTCTGTGAGGATTATCTGCAAATGGCTCCAAGCCTCGAGCTGTTCCTTGAATTCTTCTACTGCAACCCATCTCGCAAGGACCAAGTACTCCCATATGGTGGAGTTGCGATCCAGCGCCGAAGGGAATGCGATTTCCCGGCTCTTCTTCTAGCCAGCCATCCCAAGGGGTGGCAAAACACATATTTTTACTGCAAGGACACTTCACCAGAATCCGACGACGCCCGTTACCCGGCTTTCCGGAACTCGGGCTTAACATATGAAGCCAAAATGAACAGTATGCCGATGACGCTGAGCGGGTCAAGCTCGAGCCCACCCTTCGCCGGGCCAGAGCTTTACTCGCCCATGGCCTCAAGGGCACAGATCTGGTTAAGTGCTGGATCGGTTGGTTCATCCAGCCACTCAGCATCAGGACCCGGCTAATTTGCCAATACACTGGTGAAACCACAGACAACATGCGTTACTCTGAGATGACGCTTACTGATGATCAGCTCGTGAAGAATGCCAAGAGACTGCTTGGCGAAAAGAAAGATGCCATTGCACTGAACGGGCTCACCCCCTTTAGTGCCAAGAACAAACCCCCACGGTAAAACCAATACTTGATCATTTTTGCTTACTTTAACCCGGTAATTTCATCCATAGACTGTTACTTATTGTGACTGGTTTTTCTCAGGACTCCAAGTGGTGGAGCGTGGATTTTACCCCTACATCCTCTCCTGATGGGGAGGACGCAGAAAGTGAAGACGACGAAGAAGAAGAAGAAGGTGAGCTAGACTCCGTAGGCCGGCTCTTCCTCCAGTTGATTAACAACGAAGTCCCCAACAAGGACACCTCTACTGATAACCCGGCAAATTTTATTCCAGGCCCCACTGACCCGGCTTCTGACGTAGCGCCGGGTCCCCAAACTGCTGCACCTCCTACTCAGAAGAGGACCCGGGCCACCATTGCCAAGGTACCACATTCTCTTTTCTCAATTTTCATGATGAACTCATCTCAAACTTAAGCATAAACATAGGAAAAGGAAGCTGAGAAGGAGGCTGAGGCGAACAAGAGACGCCGAACCCGGTCTTCTACAAGCCAAGCTTCCCTGAGCCCAGGTATCCCTCAACGCTCTTTATCAAGCTGGGCCAAATCCATCCAGAAGACGCCCAGCAAACAGTTCCCTTTAGCTGGCAAGATCCGGGTTCCTAAACCATCTCGTTTGTCAGATTCCTCCTCGGATGGTGTTAGCACACCCGAGGATTTCCAGATCAACGCCGGGTTAGAAATACTTCACACATCTTTTCCATACCTCTATACTTTACTGTCCCTTTCTTGTTTAACTAAGACACTATATATCTTATTCCAGTGCCAGAGCTTTTATGGATGAAGACCCGGAATCTCCTCCCGCGGCGTCTCCTCCTCCAGCAACCACAGAGCCTTCTCCTATGGAGGCACATACTGAGGAACCAGAGGACAAAAGCGAACCAACGGAGCAAGCAACCCCCGTGGCTTCTCCAAAAAACATTGTTGATCCAGTGCCAGAATCCTCCCCCGCTGCTCATTCGCCCGGGTTAGGCTCTGGAACCAAAGAAGATGAAGTACAAGTTACTGGAACCCGGCACGTTCCAGTACAAAGTGCTCCTGAGACTCTTGCCAAGGTGCCCGCTCCAGATGCTGACCCGGCATCTCCTGCCAAGGACAAGAACCGGCTTCCTCTTCAAATTTACCGGCTCTGGACGCCATGTCCGTTCCAGCACTTTGCGATGAATATTTTTCTCGCCTTGCTCAACACAAGACCCTGGAGACAGAACTGGTCGCCCTAATTCAAAAACGATATCAGGTACCCATTTTTACTTCTTGCCTGTATATTTTCTTGCATAACTATTCAAAAACGAGTGTTTCTCCGTCGGAGCTCCTCCCCGGAGCAAAGGACTAACGGTGAGTGATCCGAACCGATAATAGTCTGAGCCTCGAGGGTGCACAGGGGAAAGAGTGCCTCCCAATCGGCTGACATAAGCACCCGGTCAAGGACGCACCTCACCGGGTTCAATTGTCGATTAGTCCAAGTGTATCTGGCGCCCCCACGCCGGATCTCTCGAAGTGCAAGTTGCGCTATGCAGTCATTGAATCTGTGCACCCACGGCCAATTAATATTGGCGTTGTTCTTGTCCTCTGATCCCCTGATCAGGTTGAAGTCGCCCCCAACCACCAAAGGGTGTGGGCATGCCGAAACGGCAAGTCTCAGCTCCGACAGGAATTCCGCCGAACGCCGGTGATCCGCTGGGCCGTACACCACGAAAAAGGACCAAGTCCTCGAGGTGTCAAGCTGGAGGACATCCACACGAATGTGAAAGGAGCCGCTACTCCAAGCAAGCACATTATATGCGTCCTCATTCACCCCCAGGAGCATGCCACCTGAGTGAACATTTGCCAGCGTGGAGTGCCAGGCAAAGCGACCCCTAGGATCAATACCAAGTAGCTCCGCTGGGGTGAAAGAAGCCTTTATGGTCTCGTGGAGGCCCACAAAGTCTAACTGTTCTCGGGCTATGAATTCACGTATCTGGGTTCGTCGTCCCGGTCGACCGAACCCACGGATATTATAGAGTCCGGCCCACATCTACACGCGCAGCCCGCTCCTCCGTCCACGACGGGAACTCACTACAGCCTTCTTCCTACCCCGGTTACTGGGTTGAGGGTCAGCCGTAGGAGCTTCTGAGGCCACCGCCTCAGTGCCTCCCTCATCCGGTTCCTGGGTGGGCCCAACCAACCCATCACCCGAGGGGGAATCCGACATAGCAGCCGAAGCTGCTGCCAACTCCTTGCGAAAGGCCGCAAGGGCGAGAGAGGCTTGCGCCTCCTCCTTAGCACGAACAAGGGAGAGTATCTCCGCCTCGGACCCCAGTCCAGATTCGACCGAAAAGGCCAACCCAACATCGTGTAACACCGAAACTAGATGATTATCAGGCAAATCATGAAGAATGCGAAAGTTGGATTCCGTCATACCTGCGATGTCGAGGTTCTTGGCTGCCGTCCTTGCTTGGGCTCGCTCGGCCACCGGCACGGACGCCGCCGGACCGTGGAAGTGTGCACTCTTGCGGATCGGCTCCGTGTCCGTCGCCTTGTTGCACCTCCTGCGCGGGATGTCCACCGCACCTCCCGCCTCCTTGTCCTCCATCTCGGTGTCAGAATCCGAAGCTGGCGCCGCCTTGGAGGGGGACCCGGACTCACCACCCGACTCCACCAGCAGGGAGGAGTCCAGTGGTGGGGACGTAGGGAAGTTCGAGGTCGGAGCCGCTGCTTGCGCCAGGATGATCGCTTCGGCCGCCCGCATCTTCTCCAGTGCTGCCAGGGAGGGAGGCCACTTCCCGCGAATTTCCGAGGAGTCCAGGTTGCTCCCGTACTGGTCGAGGTCCAGGGACCCGACGGCAGGAGCCGCACCCGAGGCCCCCACCGAGGTCTGGCCAGACCCCGGAGCCGTCGCGGACGGACCCTGCGAAGCCGAGGGCTGTCCGGCCGACGAGGAGGCCTTGGCAGCCGCCGCCACGTGATCCCTCTCCTCCGCCTCGTTCCACTCCCCCTCGGACATGCTTAGGTCCTCGCTGTTGCCGTCTTCTTTGCCGCCGTGCCGAGGAGGGGAGGGTGGTGGTGGTGGGGGCGGGGCAATGGCGGTGTCCAGCTGAACCCCCACATTGTACCCCGCATTCTTGTGGAAGATCTGCACCGCTCCCTTCATCTTGGAGGGGTTCCTGCACGCGATCTTGACACGCACCGGCTGGCGGTTGCGAATGGATGCTTGATCCACCTCAATCGGTCTTCCGAGCATCCTCAGCCCGGCAAGCAGCCGATCGGCGCGCTTCATGCGCCTGGGCAGCCCCGAGAGCTTCACCCACACCTCCTGCAGGATCTCGGAGGGCTCGGGGTCGGAATCCGCCAAACGAATCCCGGCCTCGGAGTTGCTGAGCGGGAGGTAGATGTGCCCACTCCGGGTGCACATCCGCAGCGTCTCCCGCGAGGGTAACACCACTGCAAACTCCCTAGCCGAGAGGGCGGCCACCTGCCAATCCCACTCGACCTCGATCAGGTGGTGCAGCTCGTGATCGAGCTCAGCCACCGAAATCGGGTTGTCCTTGAAAGAGATGATGGCCCCATTGGACTCATCAACCTCCTCCTGAGCCTCGGTCTCGAAGTCAAGGTCGAAGAAACCCTCGCCTGAAATGGCGTGACCAAGGATGCTCAGGGCAGGGCGCTTGCCCTTGGTGGTGCATTCCACTGAGTGGTGGCCTTCCAAGCCACACAGTACGCGGACCGGCAAGTTCGTGCACTTGGCCTGGTAGTGGCCCGGCTGCCCGCAGCTGAAGCACTCCACGGACGACTTGGGTGCGCTCCCGTCCGGCACCGCGGACGAGGAAGCCGACGGCGGAGGCGCCGCCGGCCGACGCTGCTGCGCCATGGGCAACTTGCCCTGCGCCTTATCCTGCGCGCGACCGGATTTGGGCGCCGCACCGCTTGGCGGCGCACTCATCCCCTGCGCTTGCTCCGCGGCCGCCGAAGCCGCCCGCTTCTTCTCACGGGCCACATACCACGCCGGCGGGGCGTTGTTGTTGGACCCCGAGCCGCCCTTGCTGGAGCCAGCCGCCCCCTTGCCGGAGCCTCCTTTCCTCGCTTCTGGCCGGCGAGCGCCTTCGCCCACAGCTCGGCCTCCTGCCTCTGCGGCTGGTCCGCCGCCTGGTCATCCATCCTCCGCTTGTTGCCCTGCGCGCCGGCGTTCCTTGCGGGCTCCATCGCCGTCACCTGCGCGAAGGAGCGCAGAAGCGGTTGCGGCGGCGCGGAGATGCGGACACGGCGAGCAAACCGGCGGCGCCTCCTCACCTCTTCCTCTGTGGCTGGGAACCCTAGTGACAAATCTAGGGCACCCCGAGGCAACCAAAGCCACTTAACAGCGGCTTGAGATGGGCTGGGCCGCGAGCTCAGCCCATCACTGGCTTCGGGCGGGGATGCCACCGAACCGCTGGCTCCTTGGGCTGGCCCATCGACCCGAACCCCAGACGAGGCCTGCAGGCTCGGGAAGGAAGACAGGCCTAGCCCATCTAGCCCCAAAGACTGGGCCTCCGCTGCAGACTGCGCGGGCGGGGAAGTGGACAGGCCGGGCCCATCTGACGGCCCAGTCCACACCGGAGAGGGGCTCGCCCCCTATGGCCCGGCCCACGAAGATCCCGCTCCTCCCCCAACCTCTGCCCTAACGCAGGCGCTAGCCTCGACGGCGCCGCCGGCGCGCCCTGCGCCCCGGCACCAACCTCACCAGGCCTCGACGAGGAGCGCGGCGGAGGGGTGGTAGATCGTAGGCGCACCCGACTGGGAGCGCCCCGAGCACCACGAGGTCGACCGCCCCACCTCCGACGAGAAGACGGCATCCTGCCGACCTGCTCACCTGCCGGCGGCGAGAAACGGGATCCTCGCCCTCCCGGCGCAAACGCCGATCTTCGGGCGGAACGCAGGGAGCCCCCAAGTTCCTCTGCGACATGGAGGAACTCCCCCAGCGTAGGATTTTGCCCTCCGGACCGCACCCGCGGCGACCCGGGCTCGCCCTCCGACGCGTCGCTGACGGCGTCGACGGCGGTTTCCTCCTCCAGGGTGAGAGCCCAGAACCAGCCACACCACCCCGCTCCAGACGGCGACGGCCGCGAGCCGAGGAACTCCGGCGAGCGCGGCGAGGCGGCGCTGCCGCCATGCGCGTCGCGGGAGCCGAAAGCCATCCCCTTTGGGTTTTGGGTTCACTATAATTTTCTCCCATTTATTTTTAGTAGAAGATAATACACAACCACAATTATGTAAATGTAATGATCCATCTATGTGACAAGTGATAGCAACTCAATATTTTGATTGACCAGGCAAATAGTTGACATACACCTTCAATGTTATTGGGCTTGAGACACTGTCATCACTGTTGTTTTTTAAGGAAATGATGAGATTTACATTAACTGACGGAGCACAAAGCAGACAAAAACGAAAAAACAAAAATCACCACGTCAAGCCATCCCCTTTGGGTTTTGGGTTCACTATAATTTTCTCCCATTTATTTTAGTAGAAGATAATACACAACCTCAATTATGTAAATGTAATGATCCGTCTATGTGACAAGTGATAGCAACTCAATATTTTGATTGACCAGGTATATAGTTGACATACACCTTCAATGTTATTGGGCTTGAGACACTGTCATCACTGTTGTTTTTTAATGAAGTGATGAGATTTACATTAACTGACGGAGCACAAAGCAGACAAAAACGAAAAAACAAAAATCACCACGTCACACACAGACTCTTAATAAAGCAACCCTTTAAACTTGAGACGAGGGTAAATTCTGAGAGGGACACACACAACTGACAACCCTACAGTTGTTCTCCATTGGCAAATTTATAGGTGCACGACCTCACTATAAGAGACCAGGCACAAGCTCAGATACGACCCGAGGTCCATACCACACTAGAATCCCGCCTCGAAAGACGAGAGCATAAGATCAATGATTGCATATCGGCTGGGGCATCACTCGGACTTGGCACGGTGAACATCTGAAGTCACCAGTCCAGTTGGTTGGAGATCAAAGCATGGATATATAGAAGAAACCCTCAAGATCGAGCACAGCAGACCATCTCGCAAGACTACATAGCGTCATACCCCGCCTTCGACATCAGAGGAACACTTGTGTCTTTTGGACCGGAGAGACGGTAACACGATTATTGATACCTCTTATGATGTACATGACAACATGCAGAGAGAAACCGAAAAACAGATTTCAAACCTACCGCAAACCATGGTAACAAGTCGAAATACGAGGCCTCACCTACCTCAAGATGCCAAAGGGGACATCCGAAGCAGGGAGACACGATTAGAACTAGAGGTTGTAAGAGCCGCTTTAGTTGGCGACAAGGGTTTCACGGGGTCAATAAACATGTGGTATTGACTTACTTGTTCTTCTTCAGTTCTTCACCAGTTCCACCTTAAAAAACGAGTGCTATATTTACAATAGAAACACTTGCACGAAATTGCTTGCCAAGTTCTGATTTAGTTGACTTTGCACTTTGATGACCTAGTGTGTTCCGTGACCTCCTACAAAACCACTACAATATATTTGAGTGCCTCAACTTGCAATAAAATGAGCAAGAGAGGAACTCTTATATTCGAGTGCCTCGACTTGCAATACAGTGAGCAAGAGATGAACCCATGACATATTCAAATGTTCCAGCAATTTGATATACTGTATAACATAAGAGGTACCCCATAATTAAATTCGAGTTTGAACGTTTCCACGAAAATTTATTCCCTGTTTTATGTATATCGAAGTTGGATCGAGATCGATTGTTCCGTTGAAGTGCAATGTCCCGCATACTTGTCCCAACCAATCGAAGCTTGGTCTTTCCATAAGCTACTGTTTTGATGATTTCATTTCAGAAAGAAACGCTCCATCCATAGCACGAATCCGAACAATGCGAAAAAGCAGAGTACAGTCATCAAAACTAGGCAGCTATTGATATGCTAAGGCGATATATGTATGACTGTTTACCGATAAGATAAAATACTTTTTTGAAACGGGGATAAGCTATAATACTAGTTAGCTTGCGTTTGGTTTTTTCTCTTTAAACTCTCGCGACTTTGTAATAAATTGGACCGTGTACACTTACAGATGAAGAGATTGCAGGAGTAGTTTTCTTCCATTATTGAAGAAATAAGAACTAGCACATGGATCCAGTCAGTGTGCTCCATCAGCTATAAGCGTCGAGCACACCAGACCGTTAGCTTCATCAAGATATCTTCAGTAATTCGTCCCTCTCTTGTCCAATAGCAGGTTTGGGTGAGAGCTGTTTGCAGGATGGGTTTCCACGGGTGGATGGTTGTGCTCATGCCACAACAAACTTCTGACATATTCCTCCATTGACTTTCCTAAAAACAAATATCACAGCTGACCTCATCCAAAAGTAGTTCAAGTGAAGATGCTGAGAAAAACATGTTGTGGACCCACCAGAGACCGCACAATGTATCAGTTAGTTCTTCTATTGAGCGAAGACAGCCCTAGTAGGAGCAAAGCACATCTGACCTCATCCAAAAGTAGTTGATTGTAAGAGCAAGCACACTTGACCTCATCCAAAAATCGTTGATCTTGCAGCACCTCAGTATTGATCCATCAGAACTATGATGTTCCATCATACGGGTGACAAAAAGAGCCTCCAATACGCGCTCCAGTCCTTGATATGTTCGTCAACTTCTTTAAACAAAAGTTTTGTGGTCACTATGTAGTACAAATGTAAAATTTGGTCAAAGTTGTAAAGTTTATCCCGAAGATGAAATTTGGTACCAGAAAAACCAACAAGATCCCTGTAGTTTTCTCTTCTTTCCCTAAATATAACACCTCATGGCATGGGTCTCCCAAATCCACCTCAACCTAATCGAAAACTTTCCAAAGAAAAGTGGTGGTGGACATGGTGCTAAAATTAACTTTTCCTACATTACATAACTTAGTGTGCTAAATAAAGATAAAATATCATTGATTAAAGTGATATGTGGAAACAAATAAATGTCTGGTAAAAATACTCCATTACAGATCTTATGATGTATATTTAGTACTTCTAGATTTGGTATTTTTTATAGAGTTGATTAAACTTTCCTGAAATACACTATATAATGAACCGCCAGATAAAAAAAGTCAGAATGACAATCGGGCTAAATCAAATAGACATAACAATCGTATTCAAAATTGCAAATCTAAGCAATCGAATATCACTCACGCTAGCCAGATGGGATTTCAAGGATATTATATATGACTCTGCCATCACCGGACAACTTAAAAAATGCGGCCACGCTGTTCTACAACAACATTTACTGTCTACTATAGATCAGCATTGCCACTAATCTACTCGCAATTAGCATTCGATGTGTGCACGTACTCAAACCAGCACCGCTCCGCCCTCTTCAGCAGCCCTCTCGGCAATTCGGGCCGCCGGCGTACATGCACATGTACCCGCCTCAGTTTCCGCAACAGTTCCAGGCACCGCAACAGTTCCAAGCAATGCCGTCGGCCGGGTACCCGGCGTTTCAGCAGCAAGCACCTCAGCCGACGTTGGGGCAAGCGATACCACGACCTAAGTGCAAGAAAAATAAAAACGCGTCGCAAGGTTTGGTGGCGCAGCGGCAGCCCGTGCAGCAGGTTGTGCCGACGTTTCAGCCCTTGCAATTTGGCCAGATGCTGCAGCAACCTACCCATCCGCCGGCCAACCTTCATGGGCAGCAGCCGGTGTCTTCGCAAGGTCAAGGTACGGCTGTGGGTGCTACTCAGTTGGGCTCCGGCGCTGGTCTCATGGATGGTGGGACTCCCTCTGATGGAAACTTGGTACAACAAGTTGGGTCAGTAGCCTTGGGTAAAAGTAAGGTTAAAAAGGTCTGTTGGAAGTGCGCGGTGAACACTCATTCAAGCAAGGAGTGTACGGTGGAACATTACTGCCTCGTGTGTGATAATACATTACATCCAACAGCTAGGTGCCCGACACTGAAACTCCCGAAGCCAACTGCTTTTACCTCAGGTTTTGGCACCGATGAGACGATGTTCGTGCAGTTTCCGGATAGCGTCTATAAGAAGCACCTTGTCCCGACGAGCTCACTGACTGCGCTGGTCACGGTTGTTGGTGATGCGGTCCCGGCGGCGGCTATTGAGAGTCTGCTGTCTAGGATGTGCCCATCGAGTTCTGACTGGATCTGGGAGGCTCTACCTCATGGGGCTGATGCCTTCTTGATCGGGTTACCGTCTTTTGCGGATCTTCAGAGGATGGATGGTTTACAAATGAATATCCCCTCATCCAAGTCCCAGGCTGTGGTTTCTGTGTGGAAGACCGAGGATATACCACCGTCCAGAGTGCTACAGAAAGTCTGGGTTCATGTGAAAGGGGTGCCGTATGCGGTGAGACATTTCTTGGGTTTTTGGGCTGTTGGTTCGCTTATTGGGACCACTCTTGACGAGGATTTGGCTACTTATCGGAGCCACGGTGTTGTCCGCATTTTGGTGGGCATGCTTGACCCGATGCTACTCAAGAAGAATGCGAGTCCTAATGGGCCATATGTTGGGGCAGCCTGTGTGGTAAAGCTCAAGGAATTTGAGTTCTTCTTCCGTCGCGAGGCGGCTGATTTCATTCCGGATGACAACTTTGTCCCCTACTTTTGGCGTCGTAAGGGGATGATGTTGACGAGGATGAAGGTGTTGAGGAGGGCATGGACGGGCCGTCGGGGTCAGCTAACATGCAAAGCTCGCAAACAACTAACATGGACGTTGATGTAAGCAAATCGTCGGGGGCATCAACCCGTGGCAAATCAGTTGCCTCTAGTGTGCTGTCTCCAGTGGGACCCGTTCATGTGATTACTCCGTACAATCCTAACCCATGTACGCCCAGAGGGATCGAGATTGTGGAGAGTATTCGGAGATCATCTCCAAGTTTGCTCAAGCAGGTTAATTCTGTGGAAGGGTTGTCAGTGGAGGAGAGTACAGTTCAGGTTGATGGTCCGTTGATTGGCCTAGAGGCTGCAGATGCTTCGGTGCATTTGGGTGGTCCTGCTGGGCCGTTTCCGTCTCCGCTGGCCGGTCTTGACAGGCCTCCGTCCACGGACGTCGTCGCGCCCCAGATTGGGCCTCTGGCTCTCGGTGTGGGCTGGCACCGGGATCGCTTTCAGCTGCTGGGCTGGGCCGGCGGGAGGTGGTTACATCGACCTCGCCTCCCGCGCCTTGGGCCTCTGCTGGGCTGCCCAGACGGCCTGGGTCCGCAGCTGAGTGCAGCAGCCTGGCTAGGGCGGTTTACTCCGTTGGACAGGGCCGGGTGATGGCTGCAACGCCACCATCGCCTCCCCTGCCTGCTCAGTTATGTGCGCTGCCTTCTAGGGGGACGGAGGGGCTTTCGACTTCGACACTAAGCTCTCCGTCCTCTGGGATGTCCTTGGCTGGAGCGCTGGCTGGGTCGGCTGCTACACCAACCCCGCCGACTCATGCTGGTGCTTCTGAGCCTACCTCATGCGACATCGGGGGCACTGTCCCGCCACGTACACCGCCTCCATCCACCGCGGCCTTCGTGGGTGGTATCACTCCGACTCGTCGCAGTGGGCGGTTTGTGGTGGCGTCAGACGGAGCTTCTGCGACAGACGAGGATTCCATGCAGAAGGCGATGCGTCGCAAGGCAGAGTGGAACCTAGACACGCATGGTATGGATACGTGTTCAAAGTCTTTTCTTTCTTTTTCTTCTCCGTCAATTAGTTCTAAGCTAAATAGTGTAGGTGTAAAACTTGGTTCTAATAAAAACAAATTACTTTGTCAACTAATGTCTTGAGGCACATGGAATTTGACCGTCTTACGGTTATTCCAAAAGCTTCGACTGGGTTGACTGCCACCTATTTGGATGAAGAAGAAGCGAATGCCACATCAGATGGTCAGCTTCTTTCTCATTTAATTGGTGAAGTGTCGGAGATAGGTTTGGATGAGTACGGGATGAGCTCATTGTATGAGTTAAAAGCATCCTGCAGAAAATCTAAACTTGCCTCAAACAAGTCGTCCCGGAAACGGCTAAGTTTTCCAAATCTCCCATAAATTCCCAATGAATGGCATGTTTGCAAATAGCAGAGGTCTTGGTGACTTGGCTAAATATCTGCACTTCGCTCATTCTGTTCGGGATCATAATTTGGACTTCTTAGCTATTTCTGAGACGGGTAGGCGTGATTTCACGCAAAGTCAATTGGACCGACTTTCTGGCGGTATTGACTTTGCTTGGTACTCCCGCCCTCCCCGTGGTCGCTCTTGGGGTCTTTTACTAGGCGTAAAGACAGAAACCATGGAAGTGTTGGATGTTTCGGATGATGAATTTCATATTAAGATGCACATCCATAACAAAGCCGACAATTTCATTTGGAGTCTTGTCGCTGTGTATGGGCCTGCCCAGGAGGACTCTAAGGCTGCCTTCCTTCGAGAGATGGTTAACTTAGCAAAGGATAACCCACACCCTTTTATCATTGGGGGGGGATTTTAATCAGCTTCGTTTTCCATTCGAGAAAAGTAGAGGCCGGTTTGACAATCGTTGGCCTCTTTTGTTCAACGCGGTCATTGACAGCTTGAGCTTGAGAGAGGTGTCAATGGTTGGGAGACAATTCACTTGGGCAAATTCTCTCCCAGAACCTACATACGAAAAGCTAGACCGTGTACTAATGGATACTGATTGGGAATCCAGGTTCCCTATGGTGTCAGTACGGGCTCTAGAGCGTATTGATGGTCTGTTAGATCATGCTCCCATTTTATTGACCACCGGTAGACCTACAACACCGTGTAAGCCATGGTTCAAGTTTGAACTTGGATGGTTGCACCGTGAGGGTTTCCATGAGATGGTTAAAAGAATTTGGGAAAGACCAATTGCGGGTGATACGCCTATCCAGCAGTGGAACAACAAGATACATGCTTTACGCGCGCACCTCGTTGGTTGGGCTCGTCATACTATTGGTTTACTTAAAAAAGAGAAGGTACGACTTTCCTCGATAATTGATGCTCTAGAAGCATTAGCAGAAGTTCGATTACTATCCGCGCAAGAGATTGAGCTAAAGAGCCAATCCAATGCACAGATAGCGAAGCTACTGCGAGAGGAGGAGTTAAAATGGTACCAACGTTCTCAAGCCCAATTCATCCTAGAAGGGGATTCGAATACTCGCTATTTCCATAGTATTGCCAATGGCAGATGATACGTCTCAAACGTATCTATAATTTCTGATGTTCCATGTTGATATTATATCAATTGTTACATGTTTTATATACACTTCATAGCATTTTTATGCATTTTCTGGGACTAACCTATTAACAAGATGCCACAGTGCCAGTTCCTGTTTTCTGCTGTTTTTGTATTCCAGAAAAGCTAGTATGGAAATATTCTCGGAATTGGACGAAACTTGGACATAACCTCCTATTTTTCCAACACGAAGATGGAGTCCAGAGGAGAGACGGAGGAGGGCCACGTGGCACCCACACCATGGGGCCGCGCGGGCCCCCCCTGCCGTGCCGTGGGGTGGTGTGGGGCCCTCGTGGCTCCGCAGCCGCCACCCTTTCGCCTATTTATTCATCCCGACGCGAAAACCCTAAACACCCGAGCCATTATCCACGAAAAGTTCCAGAGACGCCGCCGCCGTCAACCCTAGCTCGAGAGGGTTCAGAAGCTCTTCCCGGCACCCTGCCGGAGAGGGGAATCATCACCGGAGGGCTCTACAGCACCATGCCCGCCTCCGGAGTGATGCTTGAGTAGTTCATCCTTAGACTACGGGTCCATGGCAGTAGCTAGATGGTTGTCTCTCCACTTTATGCTATCATGTTTAGATCTTGTGAGCTGCCTATCATGATCAAGATCATCTTATTGTAATGCTACATGTTGTGTTTGCTGGGATCCGATGAATATTGAATACTATGTCAAGTTGATTATCAATCTATCTTATATGTTATTTATGATCTTGCATGCTTTCCGTTACTAGTAGATGCTTTGGCCAAGTAGATGCTTGTAACTCCAAGAGTGAGTATTTATGCTAGATAGTGGCTTCATGCCTCCGGTAATCTGGGAGAGTGACAATAACTTCTAAGATTGTGGATGTGCTGTTGCCACTAGGGATAAAATAACCGATGCTTAGCTTAAGGGTACGCCGTTAGGTCTAATGCATTTGTTTACATTACGCACATTACTTAATGCAATTATCCGTTGCTTGCAACTTAATACCAACGGGGAACTCGGTATGACAACCTGGCGGTGGATTATTAGTCATAGACGCTGTTGGATAACGGTCTATGTATTTTGTCGTAATGCCCACATAAATATCATAGTAATTATCATGTCATATATATGCATTGTCATGCGCTCAATATTTTGTCAATTGCCCAGCTGTAATTTGTTCACCCAGCATGTTAGTTATCTTTTATGGAGAGACACCACTAGTGAACTGTGGACCCCAGTCCATTCTTTTACACTGATAATACAACCAACTGCAAACACTGTTCCTTTTCATTCTCTGCAATTTACTACTGTTTTTCACACCATACGTTTAATCCTTTATTTTCAGCAAGCCGGTGAGATTGACAACCTCACTGTTTCGTTGGGGCAAAGTAGTTTGATTGTGTTGTGTGTAGATTCCACGTTGGTGATCGAGTAACGGCGTCACCAACAACCTTCAGAAGTGATTTCTTGCTCCTACTGGTCGATTAAACCTTGGTTTCATACTGAGTGAAACTCCTGCTACACTGCTTCATACCTTCCTCTTGGGGTCTCCCAGCGAACGTGTGATCCACGCAATCAAGCTCTTTTTCTGGCGCCGTTGCCAGGGAGCAAGAGGATTTTTGCAAGGGGAGTTTCACGCTTCCAATCTCTTTACTTTGTTATTGTCTTGCTTAGTTTATTTTTATTTAGTCTTATTTGCTTTATTTATCAAAAACACAAAAAAATTAGTTACTTTTATTTTTCGAATTGTTATTTTTCAGTCTTGTTATCATGTCTAGCCCTGTTCCTGTCATCATGTCACCTGAGGAAGAGATCTTCACTTTCAAGCAAGGGAGTGAGGAGAGTTTTAAAGATGTTTGGTCTAGAATTTTTGAGTCTTATGCTAAAACTGAACCTAAAATGACTTTAAGCCTGCTTCTTAGTAGCTTTTATTTTGGTCTTGTTCTTTGCTACAGATATGCTTTAGATGCTGTGGTAGGAGGAGATTTCCTTCATTATGATGGGGATCAAGCTTTTAATGCTATAAAAAAATGATTACAATTTCTAGCCCTCCAATCAGTAAAATTGATTTGTCTTTGACAAGCATAAGTGATAGACTTAACACTCTTGAAACAAACATATCTAATCTAAAAGAAGGGTATAATCAAATTTGTGAACACTATGATAATGTGCCAGTAAATTTTGAACCATCGGGATGGGTTCCCTCAGTAAAAGTTGTTATCAATGGTGTAACTTTTCATGCTCGCTGTGATATTATGTCTGAATTCTGTTTAATGCCCAAGGATATTTTTAATTCCTTAAATCTTTGGGAGCTTTCCAAATGCGAAGATTGTATAATTTTGGGTGATAATACTATTAAATTACCAAGAGGAGTAGCCGAAGGAGTATTTACAAAACTCCTGGGGATAACAATCACTACAAAGGAAAATATTTTTGTTGACAAATCAATTTCGTCATGCATTAGCCAATTTTCGTCAAGGATTACATGGGGGTGACGAAATTTGTTCGTCATGGGATTCGTCACCGAAGCTCCGCCATAAAATATCAGGGGTGACGGTATGCAATTTTTCGTCACTGTCAAACGTTTGATGGTGACGAAGAGAAAATTC
The DNA here is from genome assembly GCA_947311845.1 of Poa pratensis. Lineage (NCBI taxonomy): Eukaryota > Viridiplantae > Streptophyta > Magnoliopsida > Poales > Poaceae > Poa > Poa pratensis. The sequence continues at coordinate 21,098,925 of CAMZMU010000075.1, forward strand.
GTCAACGTTGAGGGTTAATCGTTGACGGTATGTTTTGCCATCAAATATTAGCAACTTCGTCACTATCAAATTGTAAGTGAGTGTGTGATTGGTCCAGAAAAGCTGACGTGACCTTACATGTGGGTCCCATCATGCTGATGTGGCTGCTGAAAACGTGGGTCCGACGGCAATGAAGTGGATACTTACGTGTGGGTCAGACGGTAGTGACGTAGCATTCTGTCATTTGGGTCCCGCACAGTGCTGACAAGTGGAACCCACAATGATTGTTTTTTACTATCAATAAATCATGAAACAGTTGAAGATTACAAAAAGAAAATGTATTGAAAAAACTAATTGTATTACAATGTACACCGATGGTTTACATTTAAACTGTGCATATACATCAATACTTAAACTGAAACAGAACCCAAAAAATCTATATCTAATTCAGATCTATCTATCTGTACTGGCTAGTCTCCGTGCACAGATAAAGAAAAACGAAAAAATAGGTGCCACCATGCAGCTCCTCCATAGCCTCCTAAGAACTCCCACACACGGTTTGGATATTTTTTTCTCTCTTCACAAATACTCGAAGGAATGAGAGTGGTACAGCCTGCTGCAATCTGCACATAGTTAAAATTTAGATTCAGCAAAACATAGACTTCCATCCACATCAGGAGGCAGTGTACGGATATTAATACTCATTTTGAACTGGAACAGAACTAAGCTAAAACATACATCTCACTAGAAGCGTTGACTGTAAAGGGTCATCTATGATAGAGTCGTAGAGACCCAACTTCACAACTTGAAGTTTGGATATTATTGCAAGCTTCTTGAAGTTTGGATATTATTGCAAGCTTCCTGCAACCAGACAAAAAGAAAGTTGGCACAACAATTTTTTCCACTTCACCTGTGAAATGCATAGCAAGAGCCAAGAGATACATACAACACCCGCTTATTCTATCCCTAACATAAGACCTCACCTTGATCTGCAAAAATTTCACAACAACGACGTCAAAATCAACAAAAGAACAAGCTCGCTACTTCCATAGTTCCATGTTCTAGCAATTGACAGGAAGTAGGTAGAATGGAAAATAGATTCTCTCTCTTCATTACATATTGGTTCCTTACTTTCTGCATTGATGCTAACATGGGTCGTGGCCGACACATCGAGGACACTGGATCCAACAGATGAATGAGCCCGCTTCCAAACTGAAACACATAAACAATAAAGGTTGACAGTATATTGAACATAAACATTATATGGAAACACAAAGACTGAATGGACAATCAATGAGAACAATATATGGAAACACAAAGACTTAATAGAGAAACAGAACCGAATAGAAATGAACTGAACAATTAGATAAGAAGATCCCAATCAATGAGAACAATCAATCGAACAATCACTGAATGGACAATCATAAAGAGCTTTTTTTAAGCGTTTTTTTCTTTTTTTGTAAATTTGACCCCACCTCTGTAATCCCATTTGGCCATTTGTACATACCCACCATATATAAATAGAAAAATTGCAGTGGGAATCTTTCCCACTGTTTGTCCCTCCAAAAAACAATCATAAAGAGCAGTGGTTCGTCGTGCACTTACCTTAACCTCGACGTTCAATAGACGAATTTATATCGGCGTCAGAATCCTCAAACCTGTGGACGAAACCACTCAGAAACTAGACCATGATAAGGTAACAGTATACTTCTAAATTGTACCTAGAGCTTGGTGTTCTATAGAGTTAACCATCAGGATACATGCACATATTTCTACGTACATACAGAGCAGGCTTGAAGCATAAATATTCTGCTAACGATTGTGCCCACTCCAAGGCTTGTGCGTGTGCACCAAATTTTCTAGATGAGAAAACCATCGGAAGTCATGGTGTGCAAAACTACCAGGATTATTTAGATATCAAAGTAATCAGATCTTTGCTAATCTTAGTTTGTACACAGATTGGTGAAACAAGTCCAACATGAATTAATGGATCTACACGTCTCTGATACACGATAGATTTACTTGATTCAAATATTAGCCTCAACATAATACGCTGATAGATCTAGCCATACCAAATACTTCTAGACTGAAACGAGATACCCATGTACTACAATTAACCACGCGCAGATCGGCTCGAATGGCTCCCTGGGAAATAAACTGCAGACCGGATAGAAGAAAGCAAACCGATAAATGAAGGAGCAGCACCACTGGAACTGAGTGGTCTTCGGGATGTGCTGCGGAGACGCGCTGCGAGACTCCAGTCTGGTATTTGTACTTGAACGGCGGTGATGGAGACTGGCGATCTTTGATGCGGCGGGCACCAGGTCTAGGCGCCTTGCTCGTCCATGCCGGGCACCAGGTCGACGCGTAGAGCTCCGGCGCTTCCCCTGGCCTTGGTCTCGACGAGCACGAGGACCGCCGGCGCGGATCCATCTGGTCGTCAGGAGGGATGGCGGCGCTCGCAGGACGCGAGGGGATCGCAGATGCGGTTGGGTTGGAGGAAAGGGGATCGAGGGAAGTGAGGGAGTGGTGGCGGCGATTGCGGTGCATGGATCGAGAGAAAACGAGAGATGTGTCTCGTCCTATATGAGAGGAGGCTGAGTGCATTTGGTTGTGTTGTGGACGTCGGATGTGTAGTTGCTGAACGGTTAAGATGTGTGATCCGTGCGTAGCTGTTTGGGGCGCTCTTATTGGCTGGAATAGTTTCGCCTATCATGTGCATGTCCTCCTATTAATTTTGGCATAAAGTAATTTAAATAGGAGAAATTAGATAGAAAGCGACAAAATACTTAATATTTGAGAAGTATCCATCAAATATGGATTACTTTTCATGAAAACTGGATGGGTATCGTTTTGCACCATATTTTTGTATTTGTACAAAAAAAAGTAATTTTTGGCACTTAAAAATGGAAAATGATATTTCTAAAAATAATTTGAAAATTCAGTTTGGCAACATTGTTTTCCATGTCAAGATACACCTATGTGTCAAATAATGGGCACATTATCACAAACTATGTCACGAGAATGGCCATATCTTGGTCATTTGGCTGGAACCCTATACATGTTTATAGATGATAAACTTTTGTGTGAAGGATATTTTTGAACAGTTTGTAAAAAATCAAGCTTATCATTTATCCTATCAATTAGTACACATAAAAGGGCTACATGCCAAATGATTTCTTTTTTGAGTTTTTTTCACTTTCTTTGAAGTTTTTGAAAAAATGGTCAAAATGGTCAGGATGGCTACCCACTGAAAGGGGTCAAATTTTTCAAAACTATCGACGATTCTTTGATATAATCAATACTTGTGTACCTTAAAATGAATTTTGGAAAAAATTAAGAGCAAACTATCACACACTTGTAGTTCAAATTTGAATTACTTTCGGAAAATCGGCATAAAGTCATTTAAATAGGCAAAATTAAATATGGACCACTTTGTGTGAAAATTGGATGTGTGCCATTTTGCACCATATTTTTTGTATTTGCTTCACAAAAAAAGTCATTTTTGGCACTTAGAAAATGGAAAATGATATTTCTACAAATAATTTGAAACTTTGTTTGGCACCATTGTTTTCCATGCCAAGATACACCTATGTGCCAAATATGGGCACTTTATCAGAAACTACCCAACGGGAATGACCATACCTTGGTCATTTGGCTTGAAACCTATACATGTTTATAGATAATAAACCTTTTTGTGAAGGATATTTTTGAAAAGTTTATCAAAACTCAATTTTATCATTTATCCTATCAATATGTGCCGAATATGGTCTTATTATACATTCTATGCCATATAAATTGCTATGATCTTGTTATGTGTGTTTGCCGAGGGAGAAAATAGCTTACAAATAAAATATGTTTGTATCAACTACCAAAAGGTTGTGGTATCGTGGTGGTAGCTGCCTTTGCAATTTGTTGTTTCCAGTATTGAGTCTTGAACCACCTTTTATTCTGTTTTCGATTAATTTCCTCCTTGCATAAATATTACAATATTTCCGCTTTCTCTTATATCATAAGGCGTGTAGTGGTCTAGTGGATAACCATAATCTGTTTCTTTGGGGAGGTCTTGGGTCGTTCGATTCCCCAATCTGCAACTTTTTTTCCGTTTTCTAGTATTTGCCTCGCTGCATACATATTAAAAAGATGTTCCGTTTACAAGTATTTCATATGGTGGGAGATGGTGCAGTGGTTACCTATTACCTCATACTTGGTGGAGGTCTTGTGTTCAATTCCTCTTTGGTGCATTTATTTTTTATATATTAAAAATGAACACAATATATTATATGGCAGAGCTTGCAGATCAGTAGACCACATGATATTTAAAACTTATAACATTTAATATTTTCTTGGCTACTGGGTCTCACAAGAAAAAATGAAATAAAAAGTATAACAAATTATTTTTTAACTGACATGTGGGTCCCGAATTATATTCATTGACGGTTTACATACACCACGATGTTGATTCGTCACCTATTAACAGAGACGATGGCAGCCCTTCCGGGTTTGGTAATGGGTGACGATTTTTCGTTGACGAAAATAAAACCGTCAAGCATTAACCTACATGCGTGACACCAGATGCAATCCGTCACCTATTAAGACATATCCATGACGGTATGCAATTTCGTCACCAAGGTTTTCGTCAACAAATATCACATTTCTTATAGTGAATATCTATTGATTATTTTGTCATTGAATGTGCAGGAGTAGGACAAATTACGCTTGGAAGATCTCTGTTGAAACGCTTTGGAGCAATAATAGATGTGGGCCAAGGCACTATGAATTTCGCCTCTTCACCTATGTGTAACCAAGTATTTCCTAAAGATAAGGGTAAAGGTAAGAGAGCTAAGCATAAGATTGTTGATGCTTCATCACTTGGAAACACTTGATTCTTACTTTCTGCGCCTAGCTGAAAGGCGTTAAAGAAAAGCGCTTATGGGAGACAACCCATTATTTTATTTCTGCAATTTTTCTTTTTTTTGAGTCAAGGAGTTGTTTACTTCTGTAACAATTCCTTTGTATCTTTATTTTATCGCATTGTTGTGCCAAGTATTGCCTCTAATAGGAAGATGATGCTAGATTTGGATTTCTGCGCAGGAACAGATTTCTGCTGTTCACCGTTTTAATTCTGTAAAATCACAGAAAATTATTTAAATCTGCAATTTTTGTGCGTGATCCTCAGATATGTACGCATCTTTCGTTAGTTTAAAGTTTTTCGATCTGAGCAACGTAAGTGCCTCGAAAAAATTCGTCTTTGGGACTGTTCTGTTTAGACAGATTCTGTCTTTTATTTTTCGCATTCTCTCTTTTACTAGTGTTGAGTGGAATTCTTTTTTAGGGTGAAGAGCTTCACATAACATCAGTGGCAGTAGCTAATGTTAAAAGTAACGGTCATGTTTGTGTCCTTATAGAACATGTGAGTTTTTGATTGTGCACTAACCCTCTAATGAGAATTACTTTGAGTTTGGTGTGGCGGAAGTTTTCAAGGGTCAAGAGAGAAGGATGATATAATGTGATCAAGAAGAGTGAAGAGCTTAAGCTTGGGGATGCTCCCATGGATCACCCCAGCATATTTCAAGAAGACTCAAGCGTCTAAGCTTGGGGATGCCCAAGGCATCCCCTTCTTCATCAGCAACTTATCAGGTCATCTCTAGTGAAACTATATTTTAATTCTTTCACATCATATGTGCTTTACTTGGAGCGTCTGTGTGCTTTTATTTTCAGTATTTTATTTTTCTTATGGTCAACTTGATTGGACCCCAGCATTCTTGATTGGGAGAGAGACACGCTCCGCTTTTTCATATGAATACTCCTATTCTTCACTTATACTTGTTGAGTATTCTTATCTAGCTATTGCTATGCTTTTAGCTCCTGTTTTTCATGCATCTCTTATTCAGAGCTGTTAGTTCTTTTAAAGAAAGTACTCTCTTGCTTCACTTATAATTGTTTGGAGAGTTTATGTTGAAATAAATTGATTGGTGTTTGGTTGGAACAGAAAATGTTGCATGTGGTAGATGGTATAATGGAAAAAGCTTACATATTCTTGTAGATCATGTATTGGATAATTTGATACTTGTCAATTGTTTTGAGTTATCAAGTAGTTCATGTTTAAGCTTTTGTATCATGTAGTTAAAACCTATTAATGAAGAACTACCGTAAAGCTCGTTGAAATTTGGTTTGCATGATTGGTATCTCTAAGGTCTAGATATTTTCTAGTAAAAGGGTTTGGTTAACAAGGAAGACAGTGTAGAGTCTTATAATGCTTGCAATATGTTTTCATATAAGCCTTGCTGTGTCGGTTGATATCCTGTGTTTGCTTCAAATAACCTTGCTAGCCTAAACTCTGTACTGAGAGGGAATGCTTCTCGTGCATCCAAAACCTTGAGCCAAAATCCATGCCATCTGTGTCCACCATAACTACCTATATGTGGTATTTCCTTGCCATTCCAAGTAAATTTTTCATGTGCTACCTTTAAACTATTCAAAATTATTACTCCTATTTTGTGTCAATGTTTACCAAGCTCATGAGGACGGGGTGGATGTCTTTATGTCAACTGTCAAACAGACTTTACCACCGGACTAGCGGCATATACATCCGCTTATCCATTAATTTTGCAAAAAGAGCTGGCAAATGGGGTGCCCAGTCCCAATTAATTACAACTTTAACCGCTTAATTCTCTTCACATTTTTGCCCTGATTTATCAGTCAAGCAATGACAAACAGTGAAATATCTGCATGTGTAAACAAAAGAGAAAGAGGGATGATCTGCCTTGCTGGTAGAAATAACGTCCTTCATGGGAGCCGCTCTTAAAAGTCTGGTTGGCAGGGGTCATATTGTACTTTCCATTTTCTGATTCGTTGACAATTAACAAACACCTCTCAAAACTTATTTTTACTCTCTATATGATTTCAAAAACTTAAAAAGCTCTAGCACATGATTTAATCCCTGCTTCCCTCTGCGAAGGGCCTTTCTTTTACTTTTATGTTGAGTCAGTTTTCCTACTTCTTTCTATCTTAGAAGCAAACACTAGTGTCAACTTTGGTGCAACAATTTTTATATGCTCGTATATTGCACTTATTATATGCTTTGTGTTGACAAATATCCATGAGATATATATGTTGAAAGTTGAAAGCAATTGCTGAAACTTAAATCTTCCTTTGTGTTGGTTAAATACCTTTTACTTAGAATCTATTGCTTTATGAGTTAACTCTTATGCAAAACTCTTTGATGCTTGTCTGTACTATTCATGAAAAGTTTTTGCTTATATGATTCAGTTGTTTGCTCATTATCTACTTGCTAGCAAACTATAGACCATTGACCTGGATCACTTCATTCATAACATGTGCTTTACAATATTATTTGATCAAGATTATGATTGTAGCATGTCACCTCAGAAATTATTTTGTTTTTATCGTTTTACCTACTCGAGGACGAGTAGAACTAAGCTTGGGGATGCTTGATACGTCTCAAACGTATCTATAATTTCTGATGTTCCATGTTGATATTATACCAATTGTTACATGTTTTATATACACTTCATAGCATTTTTATGCATTTTCTGGGACTAACCTATTAACAAGATGCCACAGTGCCAGTTCCTGTTTTCTGCTGTTTTTGTATTCCAGAAAAGCTAGTCTGGAAATATTCTCGGAATTGGACGAAACTTGGACAGAACCTCCTATTTTTCCAACACGAAGACGGAGTCCAGAGGAGAGACGGAGGAGGGCCACGTGGCACCCACACCATGGGGCCGCGCGGGCCCCCCCTGCCGCGCCGTGGGGTGGTGTGGGCCCTCGTGGCTCCGCAGCCGCCGCCCTTTCGCCTATTTATTCTCCCGACGCGAAAACCCTAAACCCGAGCCATTATCCACGAAAAGTTCCAGAGACGCCGCCGCCGTCAACCCTAGCTCGGGAGGGTTCAGAAGCTCTTCCCGGCACCCTGCCGGAGAGGGGAATCATCACCGGAGGGCTCTACATCACCATGCCTGCCTCCGGAGTGATGCGTGAGTAGTTCATCCTTGGACTACGGGTCCATGGCAGTAGCTAGATGGTTGTCTCTCCACTTTATGCTATCATGTTTAGATCTTGTGAGCTGCCTATCATGATGTAATACCCCGTAGTTTAGAGAGTCGGAAGGGTAGAATTAGAATTTGTGCATTTGCATGACATGCATCTGAAAACACGGGAAAATTTTGGCGCGTTAAATTAAACGATGCAAAGTGATCGATGTTTCTCTCGACACGATGAATTAGGGTTTAGATCATCTGGTGGAGTGCAATAAACTTCGACATGATCTTTTTAACAACTAAATTGAGACGAGAATCTTTTGTCGAGGCAATCCAGAATTGGACATGACCTTTCCTAATTCTCGACATTTCTAGTCACAATTCAATAACATGACATGTTCATAGTTTAAACACTCATAGAAACAATAAATTCAAATCCCCATATCTAGGATCAACTCATTACATCATTCATCCAAACATCATCTCACAAGAATGAGTTTAACACCTCAATTCATCATCTTATCTCACACACTGAAATAACTCATTTTACATCCATCCCAAATACAATGTGATGATCAAATGTCCAAAGTCTATTTAAGTTACATCATATGGAATTTAAATACAAGATTGATGTCTACGCACGCTTCTATTCTTGTAGACAGTGTTGGGCCTCCAAGTGCAGAGGTTTGTAGAACAGCAGCAAGTTTCCCTCAAGTGAATCACCCAAGGTTTATCGAACTCAGGGAGGTAGAGGTCAAAGATATCCCTCTCAAGCAACCCTGCAATTAAGATAGAAGAAGTCTCTTGTGTCCCCAACACACCCAATACACTTGTCAGGTGTATAGGTGCACTAGTTCGGCGAAGAGATATTAAAATACAAGTAATATGGATGATTATAAGTGGTAATTGCAATCTGAAATAAAAATGGCAGCAAGCAAACATGTAGCAGAACTGGTTGTAAACGGTGTTTCAATGCTTAGAAACAAGGCCTAGGGATCATACTTTCACTAGTGGACACTCTCAACAATAATAATATAATTGAATACATAGATATTTCCTCTTCACTATGCTACTCTGAGTTATTCTCTCGTTGGATAACGAACACCAATCCACCGCGTAGGGCTATAAAAGCACACCTTAAAGTCTCCTTCCCATGTCTAGTTAACCCCACACTGTCAACTTGAGCGCCCTAGAAGGTACTAGACAAACACCGCAATTTCATAGAGACATCCAACGCAAATAATAACTCATGATAAGTATTCCTGTTATCTTTAGCCTAAGAGCCACACATGGGGCGCACACTGTCAACTTCGCACCGTGGGACAAAGGTGACTCCGGAGATTACATTAATAAAACCACTTGAGTAGCATATAAGATAATGAAGAGTACATCTATGGATTCAACTAGATTACAAAGCACATGATCACATAAAGATCACACCATGGGAGAGAGAGATAAACCACATAGCTACCGGTAGAGCCCTCAGCCCCGAGGGAGAACTACTCCCACCTCATCATGGGAGGCAGCAACGACGATGATGGAGGCGGTGGCGTCGATGGAGATGGCTCCGGGGGCAATTCCCCGTCCCGGCAAGGTACCGGAACAGGACCTTCTGACCCCCGAAACGGAGTTTCGTGGCGGCGGAGCACGGAGATGTATTCGGGAGTTTCGTCAATTGTGTTAGGGTTTACTCCGCGCGGGCTATTTATGGTCCAAAGGGCAGCTTCAGAAGGTTCCCGAGGCCACCACACGTGGCCTCGGCGCGGGTCAGGGTTTTCCTGGCCGAGCCAACTTGACGGGCCTGCAAAGGCCGCATCTTAACTCCGATGGAGATGAACCTTTTGTATAAAACGTGCGGCGGAAAATTCCCTGCAACTTTCACGACTAGACTTTTTCCATTTGACGTCGTCTTCAGGCCCGAACGTGACGATCGTTGAAAATAGTTTTCAGACAGATTTCTGGAAAGTCCCAATTTGACTCCAACAAGGTTTCCTTTGCCCAATTTTGATAATTTCTACACATCAAAGTGTAAAACAAGAACATTGTGCACTTTGCAACTATTAGTAGGTTAGTCCAATAAATGTCATAATATGATATAAAGTGCATATAAAACATGTGATAATTGATATAAAACATGCATGGAACTGATATGTCTCAAACGTATCTATAATTTTTGATGTTCCATGCTGATATTATATCAATTGCTACATGTTTTGGTTACACTTTATATCATTTTTATGCATTTTCTGGGACTAACCTATTGACAAGATGCCACAGTGCCAGTTCCCTGTTTTCTGCTGTTTTTGGTTTCAGAAAATCTATTAAGAAAATATTCTCGGAATTGGACGAAACAAAAGACATCGTCAATAATATCACGAGGAGATCACGGAGTCCCAAGGGGAGTCGGAGCAGACCCACCAGGGGGCCACGCCACACTAGGGCGCGGCCCGGGGTGGGCCCACGCCCCCCTATGGCGTGGTGGCCCCCTCGGCCACCGACGCCGCCTCTTCGCCTATATATTCTCCGCGACGCGAAAACCCTATTACGGTCGATCATATTCCACAAAAAGTTCCGTCGTGGCCGTCATCGTCAATCTCAGATCGGAAGAGTTCTGAAGCTCTTCCCGGCACCCTGCCGGAGGGGAGATCATCACCGGAGGGCTCTACATCACCATGCCTGCCTCCGGAGTGATGCGTGAGTAGTCCATCCCTGGACTACGGGTCCATAGCAGTAGCTAGATGGTTGTCTCTCTACCTTGTGCCTCCATGTTTAGATCTTGTGAGCTGCCTAACATGATCAAGATCATCTTATTGTAATGCTAGATGTTGTGTTTGCTGGGATCCGATGAATATTGATACCATGTTTATTCAAGTTGTTTATCTATGTGCTCTTAATCTTGCATGCTCTCCGTTGCTAGTAGATGATTTGGCCAAGTAGATGCTTGTGACTCCAAGAGGGGGTATTTATGCTCGATAGTGGGTTCAGTCTCTAGATATCTGGATCAGTGACAGAAAGGTCTAAGATGGTAGATGTGCTGTTGCTACTAGGGATAAAACATTGGTGCAGTGTCCAAGGGCACTTGTATTGATTACATTACACACTTTACTTCATGCAATAATCTGTTGTTAGCAACTTAATACTGAATAGGATGCGGATGCTGCCTTAAAGGTGGATTATTTAGGCATAGATGATGTTGGAATAACGGTCTATGTACTTTGTTGTAATGCCCAACTAGATTTCATAGTAGACATCTTGGCATGTATTGCATTGTTATGCCCTCTCTATTTGTCAATTGCCCAGCTGTAATTTGTTTACCCAACATGCTAGTTATCTGTTCTGAGAGAGACACCACTAGTGAACTGTGGACCCTGGTCCAATTTCCTCATACTGTTTACACAACCTGCTGCAATCATCTGTTTCCTTTTACTTGCTGTTTTTCCTGCTGTTTTTCACACCATACGTTTAACTCTTTGTTTCTGCAAGACCGGAGAGATTGACAACCTCTCTGTTTCGTGTTGGGCGAAGTTCTGGTTTGTGTCTGTGCAGATTCCACGTTGGTGCAAGCTCCCTAGCGCCAGGGGGAGTCAACATCAACAACCTTCCGATAGATCGTCAAGTCCTACTGGATTGATAACCTTGGGTAGATTTCTCAAGGGAAAACTTCTGCTGTCTACATCATAACCTTCCTCTTGGGGTTCACCAACACGTAGCCATCAGGAACATCATAAATTATAGATACGTTTGAGACGTATCAGCATCCCCAAGCTTAGTTCCTACTCGTCCTCGAGTAGGTAAACGATAAAACAATATAATTTTTTAGGTGACATGCTACCATCATAATCTTGATCTAATAATGATGTAATGGTAAGTGAGCTGAGATCAAATCATTCAAAGCAAATGTCTATAATTGATATTAAATAAGAGATAATAAAGCAAGATAGTTAAACAAGCTAAAAGTTTTCATGAATGACGGCCTTTAAGACATGAAACCGTACAAGGTTCATTATAGATGTTTTAAGTATCCAGTGTAGGAGTTCTATCCTTCAATTCCAAGCATCAAGCAATTTTTCATAACATAGAGAACGGATCCAGTCAAGTAAAAGTAAACATGAACGTCATGAATCCACTGTTTCGAGGTCTACTCAACCGGTGAGCGTAAGCATTTAGTATTGGCACCAGGATGTTATGGCAAAGAGAACGTTAATGGGGGTTTGGAAGGCCAATGGAAGAAAGTCTCACAAAGCTATAAGTGATCATTAGACAAGAGGAAGTCTTATAATCGAAGCTATGCAAGGAGTAGTGATTGCCATGCAACGGATGCACATAGAGCTATATGTGTATGAAAGCTCTCCAATGGAACTAGTGGGGGTGCATCCAACTCGGTTGCTCACGAAGACCTAGAGCACTTTTGAGGAAGCTCATCATTGGAATATACAACCCAAGTTCTATAACGTAATATTCCCCACATAGTTATACTAGTAAAGCATGAAAACTCTCTCAAATGGAGCATAGGTGCTAAACATGAGCACAAATGATGACTATGAATACTGCAAGTGCTAAACATGAGCACAACTTTGATAAAGGATAGTAGTGTTGCCCCCCTTTTCTTTATTCTTTTTTTTTTTTTTTTTTTTTTTTTTTTTTTTTTTCTTTTTCTGTTTCACTTTTCGATGGCCTCCATGGCTCTTTTCTAGCAGGGGCAACACTCTAATATGATTACAAACTTTTTGGTACAAATAACTCATAATGAACAAAACATGATGTATAAAACTGTATGCCTCTGCCAGTGTAGCAGGATGTGCAATGATCTAGCGTAACATGGGTAAACCACACATCAGCTGTATAGAATCATGCAAAGCAATATATAAATGATAAATGACAACAAGTCATGTAATGTAAAATGGAAGTTGCATGGCAATATATCTCGGAACAGCTATGGAAATGCTGTGGTAGGTAGGTATGGTGGCTGTTTTGAGGAAGATGTATGGGTTTATGTGTAGGAGAACAAGAGGAAGTCCTCCCACGGGTTTTGGATGTACTGGCGAAGTATGCACAACTCTCAATGTGAGAAAAGGGCAATGCACAGCACCGAAGAGGCTAGCAAATTTGGATGGTGGAAGTGCCAAAACCGTAGCTTAACATTAGTCAAAAAGAACTCACAAGTTTATTGCAAACAACTAGCAGGTTCAACATTAAGCGCATGGTTAACATTTACCCCAAGGAGGGCCGTTCACGGCGGCACAAGTACCCCGTTAGATCCCTCGACCTTCACACACAACCTAGTTATTACGAACCACTTTTCAGACATGGAAAGCTATCAAGTCCAACTACACCTTCAACAATTTTAGTGTTTGTAGTACGGTGCAAGCTTAAAGACAATAATCCACTAATGATTTTAACTTAATTAACCAGCAAGCTTTACCATCTATTACTTAATACCTCAAAACGTTTGCAAGGAATCAGGTTATCAAAGTTCAATGATCTACAAGATTATGCAAGTTTTCATTATACCACTACCACACGCAACATTTTCTGAACCAACATATTAACCAAGCAACTCTCCAAACAAATATAAGTGAAGCAAGAGAGTACTTTCTACAAAAGAACTAATAGCTCTGACAAGAGGTACATGAAAACCAAGAGCTAGAAGCTAAACAGCGCGAAAATTGAATACTCAACAGATATAAGTGAAGAACAAGAGTATTCCAAGAAAAAGCGGAGCGTGTCTCTCTCCCAATCAAGAATGTTGTGATCAAGCTTATTGCAAAAATAAAAGTACAATACTGAAAATAAAAGCACACAGACGCTCCAAGAAAAGCACATATGATGTGAAAGAATTAAAATATAGTTTCACTAGAGATGACCTGATAATTTTGCCGATGAAGAAGGGGATGCCTTGGGCATCCCCAAGCTTAGACGCTTGAGTCTTCTTGAAATATGCTGGGGAGATCCATGGGAGCCTCCCCAAGCTTAAGCTCTTCACTCTTCTTGATCCTATTATATCATCCTTCTCTCTTGACCCTTGAAAACTTCCGTCACACCAAACTCAAAGATCTCATTAGAGGGTTAGTGCATAATCAAAAATTCACATGTTCTATAAAGACGCAATATGATTTGTTACTTTAAACATTAGCTACAGCCACTGATGTTATGTGAAGCTCTTCCACCCAAAAAAAATTTCACTCAACACTAGTAAAAGAGAGAATGCAAAATAAAAAGGCATAATCTGTCTAAAACAGAACAGTCCGCAAAGACGAATTTTTTCAAGGCACTTACGACGCTCAGATCGAAAAACTCTAGACTAATGAAAGTTTCAGACATTCATAAAGATTACGCACAAAATTTTCAGATTTAATTAACAATCTGGTGATTTTAGGAATTTCGTACAGTGAACAGCAAAAATCTGTTTCTGCGCAGCAATCAAAATTAAGCATCATCTTAACATTAGAGGCTACTCTTGGCACAACAATGCGAGAAAATAAAGATACAAAGGAGTTGCTACAGAAGTAAACATCCTCCTTGACTCAATAAAAGAAAAATTGCAGAAATAAAAATAATGGGTTGCCCCCATAAGCGCTTTTCTTTAAAGCCTTTTAGCTAGGCATGATAATTTTGATGATGCTCTCATATGTATAAGAGGTGAATATGAAAGAGCATCAAGAAGCAAATATCAAACACATTTAAGTCTAACCCACTTCCTATGCAAAGGAATCTTGTAAGAAAATAAATCAATAAAGCACAAAGTGACTAGCATAGGAAGGCAAAACAAGTGCAACATCAAAACTTTCAACATAAAGAGAGGAGACTTAATATTATTGTGATGTATGAATCCATGTCTCCCTCTCTCATAATGACCAGTAGGTTTTAAAGTAACCATCAAATAAAAGCAAATCAAGAGAAAGCTCAAAACCTTCGTCATAAAGAGAGGTGTTTTAGTAACATGAAAATTTCTACAACCATATTTTCCTCTCTCATAATAATTTTCAGTGGCATCATGAATAAACTCAACAATATAGCTATCACATAAAGCATTCTTATCATGATCCACATGCATAAAAGTATCATTACTCTCCACATAAGCATAAACAGTTTCATTAGTAATAGTGGGAGTAAAAGTATCACATCCATCATTGTAATCATCATAAATTGGAGGCATAGAATAATCATAATGAATTTTATCCTCAATAGTAGATGGACTGAAAATATCATATTCATCATTGTAAACATCATATATAGGAGGCATATCATAATCAACATAAACTATATCCTCAATAGTAGGTGGAGTGAAAATATCACAATCATTATAAACATCATATATTGGAGGCAAAGTATCATCAAAGCAAATTTTCTCCTCCAAAACCGGGGAACTAAAAAGATCATTTTCATCAAAACCGACCTCCCCAAGCTTAAATTCTTCCATAGCATTAGCAATAATGGTGTTCAAAGAATTTATAGTAATAACATTGCTACCATCATGCAAATAATTTTCCATAGGTTTTTTAATTTTCTCTTCAAAAGCATCATGTCCTAATTCAAGATAAATTTCATAAAGCTCTCTAATTTTTTTTTGTTTTCCATTAAGCCTAACTAGTGAAATAAAAACAAGAAACAAAAAGATATAATTGCAGAATCTAAAGGAAATACCTTCGAGCACTCACACGTCAGCAGCAGTGCTAGAAAATAGCTAAGTAGCTGGAGGATGTGAGTACCTTTTACCTTACCTCCCCGGCAATGGCGCCATCGCAACAGTCTTCGAGGGAAGTAAAACCCAAATTTATTGATTCGACACAAGGGGAGACAAAGAATACTTATAAGCCTTAGCAGCGGAGTTGTCAATTCCACCACACCTGAGAAAGCACTAGTAACAAACGTGATGTGAAAGCAGCAGTAATATGAGAGCAACAGTAACAGTAGCACAGAGACAATGGCACCAGAAAATAGTTGCTTGCGTGGAGTTGACGGAAAAGCAATGATGATTACAGATGGACCGGGGTTCCCAGCTATCTACACTAGTGGTAACTCTCCAATAACAAGTGTTGGGTGAACAAATTACAGTTGGGCAATTGACAGAATATTGAGCGCATGACAATGCATATATATGACATGATGACTACTATGATATTTAATTGGGCATTACGACAAAATACATAGACCGTTATCCAACAGCGTCTATGACTAATAATCCACCGCCGGGTTGTCATCCGAGTTCCCCGTTGGTATTAAGTTGCAAGCAACGGATAATTGCATTAAGTAAAGTGCGTAATGTAAACAAATACATATGACCGTGGACATAGCATTGTTAGGTTATCCCTAGTGGCAACAGCACATCCGCAACCTTAGAACTTTCTGTCACTGTCCCAGGTTAAATGGAGACATGAACCCACTATCTAGCATAAATACTCTCTCTTGGAGATACATGCAACTACTTGATCAAGGCAATCACAAGTACCGGAGAGCATGCAAGATCTTAAATAACATATAAGATAGATTGATAATCAACTTGACATAGTATTCAATATTCATCGGATCCCAACAAACACAACACCGATTACATCATATGGATCTCAATCATGTAAGGCAGCTCATGAGATCATTGTATTGAAGTACATGGGAGAGAGAGTACCAACTAGCTACAGCTAGAACCCGTAGTCCATGGGGGAACTACTCACGGAGCATGATGGAAGGCAGCAACGACGATGATGGAGGCGGTGGCGTCGATGGAGATGGCTCCGGGGGCAATTCCCGTCCCGGCAAGGTACCGGAACAGGACCTGCTGACCCCCGAAACGGAGTTTCGTGGCGGCGGAGCACGGAGATGTATTCGGGAGTTTCGTCAATTGTGTTAGGGTTTACTCTGCGGGGGCTATTTATGGTCCAAAGGGCAGCTTCAGAAGGTTCCCGAGGCCACCACACGTGGCCTCGGCGCGGGTCAGGGTTTTCCTGGCCGAGCCGACTTGACGGGCCTGCAAAGGCCGCATCTTAACTCCGATGGAGATGAACCTTTTGTATAAAACGTGCGGCGGAAAATTCACTGCAACTTTCGCGACTAGACTTTTTCCATTTGACGTCGTCTTCAGGCCCGAACGTGACGATCTTTGAAAATAGTTTTCAGACAGATTTCTGGAAAGTCCCAATTTGACTCCAACAAGGTTTCCTTTGCCCAATTTTGATAATTTCTACACATCAAAGTGTAAAACAAGAACATTGTGCACTTTGGCAACTATTAGTAGGTTAGTCCAATAAATGTCATAATATGATATAAAGTGCATATAAAACATGTGACAATTGATATAAAACATGCATGGAACATCATAAATTATAGATACGTTTGAGACGTATCAAAGATCAAAATGAAAGAATCAATATTACAAGTTTAATCGAATATCTACATATCTCATCCAAATACAAAGAAAGTTACAAAAGATTAAAAGAAAAGCCTAGCTAAATCTTTATCTTCTTATTTTTCCAATCTTCATCTTCAATTCATTTCCTGCAAAATAGACAAAGACAATAGGAAATGGGGTTGTGATTTAAATGTTTGCCTTCACCACAAGGGTGAGGCAATTTAATATTGGAACTTAACTAATGATTATTAGGAACATGTCCTAATATCCAAATATTGACTAGAGGGATCAATTTTGAATCGAAGGCAACAATGGATCATATTTTGGATCATCCTGAGGCAACTAGGCAACAAGGGAAAAGAGGCAACAATAATCCAATTGAGAGAAGGGACAAAAGGCAACACTGATTCAATGAGGCATATTCATCTTATCCATATCTATTTAGCATAGGCAACATATTAATCCCTCTAATCTAGTCAAGCTCCTGAACAAGAAAGCCCACATTAAAATATTTCTCCAATGGTATTAATTACCAAGGAAGAAAATAGACAAATGCTAAAGCCCACAATCTGAAATTATTAAGCCACATGATCACCACCCATAACTTGGAAAGCCACCAATTTCTCACAAGCCCACAAAAGAGAATAAGCCCACAAGTCCATCTAGCAACAAAAGCCACTTGGCTTGCCCAAGAATAAATCCTACAAAGAGATAATACCAAGCTTGAATGGATAAGCTTGCCACATAGGAGAGTTATCCACAAGCAAAATATCTACCATAGCTTGAACCCCAAGTAATGCCTATACATGAGGACTTGACACCCAAGCACCTTATTCATCCTTGCAAAACATGAGTCATCTAGTTGTGTGGCAGCACCACAACAACTAGGCAGCAGCATATAAACACCACCACAGCCTTCTAACCACTCCATTTGCTCACAAATTCATTTCTATCAAACAGCCAGATGTACTACAAGTTCTAGACAGCAACCAAATCCTTTACAAACCGCACCATATGTTTCTTCCAGCAAGCAAATCACACCAGCTACAGTTCTAGCACCAAGAACAACCAAAAACCACAAGCCAATCATGGAGATCACCTAAACCATCTACCACAAGCCACTAAACCCAAGAAGGAGGCCAGTAGCAGAAGAAGACAGTAGAACTACAAGAAGCAGTCCAGAAGAGGTGGTTGAACCCTGGAGCAAGATCAGACTCTTCCGTAGCTTGATCTGCTCTACACCCAAGGTTGTTAAACATATGAGCTAGAGAGTGATTTAGCAGGTTTTGTAAATGACAGAACCATGCATGAGTGATTTTTAGCATCTGTTCTTAACAGAACCTTGCAAGCAAGGTAAGGTGCTATAGAAAAGTAATTAGCACAGCAGAGAACTTCTGTTTTGTGCTAGGAATAGGACAGAGTGAGACAGGAAGTGAAGTTGAGTGCAATATCATTTTGTTTGAGCATCTACAGAAGCAAGGGGTTGATCTTAGTGTAGCATCTGTTCTTATTTTGCTTAATAAAGCATCACCCACATGACAGTGAACCAGCAGAGCTGGATTAGCTGATCATATCAAAGCTGTGCATCTAGAGGAAGCACAGGAAAACATAAAAATCATTTTTAATCAAGAAAGCTTGCTGTGTAACTCAACATGGAGGCATCACAGCAAACAAACATGATTAAATCATGCTATAAATAAACTAATCATCACTGCTAGTATTAATTCTAGCTCAGAAATAATTTTCCTTTCACACATATCACATCTGTGAGCAAGAAATGATCTCCACAATACTCCAGAGGTAGTGGGAAGATCTATACATGCATGATCTACACCATATACCTCTACTGCATACACAGAGAGGAGATAGTGCTCAAATTGAGAAAATCATCCACCAAAACATCGTCTGCTCATCCAAATCCTAAGCCAAGGAGGCGTGTGAGCATGTGTATCAGCTTCTAGAGCTAGCAGGGATAGATAGAGTGGAGGAGCACAAGTTTTACCTGGCGACCATGGCCGTAGCTCCTTGGCGGCGAGGCAGTGCCCGCGCAACCAGAGGAGGGGGTCCATGGTGGTAGAGGAACGAGCACCGCACCACGGCGGCACAGGGAGCGAGACCCTGCACCGAGCCATGGCGAGAGCACACCGACGGAGAAGAAGCCACGGCTGCGCAGGCAAACCCTAACCCTAGGGAGAGGGGATGCACGCGAGAGCGAGGGGGAGAGATCCCCAAATCCCTCCGGTGAGGATGGAGAGCGGCGCATGGCGAGTCGTTTGCCCCACGGCACGGCGGCGGAGGCGGCCGGAGCAGGCCGGGGCGAGGCGGCGACGCCACGGGCGACGCAGTCGCCGGCCGAGTCGGGCGCGAGACGTGCGCGTGTGAGAGGAGTGAGAGAGAGACAGTGGTCCGGTCGGTTGACCCGACCCGGACCGGACCCGAGTTTTGACTTGGTTGAACCCAGTCAAGCAGGGACAATTTGGTAATTTCACCCATTTAACAATATTCAAAGATCCTTAAGTGGATTATTCTTGGAATAATTTCTTAAAATTATTTTCTCAAGAAAAATAATCTGGGAAAAATAAATACTAAGTTCAAAATAATATTTGAACTATACCAAGACTATCTTGTTACTCATCCTAAATCAAAAATATTCAAACTTAAATGAATTTTTACACCAAATTCAAATACACAAAAATCAACTAAAAATATGCAACATACTCTACAAAATATGAGGAATTTTTATGTAAGTTTTATTTGAAGTTTTGAAAAACATTTTATGGAGGAAAAATTCAAGGATCCTTAAGTGGAAATGACTTGAAATTCTTTTTCAAAAACTATTTTCTTAAAAGAAAATAATATGGGAAAATAAAGTCTTGAAGTTCAATTATATTGAACTATTTCAATTTAACCACTTTAAATTTATTCCTCATGAAGATTGTTATCAAAATTCTTTAGATAATTTAAAACTCCCAAACACTATAAAAGTCTTAAAATTCACAACTTGGGAATTTTGGGGTGACAATGCAGTTCATGATTATGCATAATAGCATGCTGCTAGATTTTTCAGTAGTCCTTATCAGGATTACTTTGCTATTTTCAGAACTCGGGGTTTTACCGCAAACCCTAGAATCCCGAAGAGTTGAACGGCCATTTCTATCACAGGCAAGTTCATTCTTGCATGTCCGTTGAAATATTTTTATCTGAGTATTTATAAAAGTAATATATTTATTCATCTGCATAAAAAGAAAAACTATTTTCGAATGATGTGAATTGATATATATATATATTGTTTGGCTGGCAATGGAACCACAGATTGATGTTGTGGTGGAGGTTCCATTGTACGGGAAAGTATATACCTAGGATTAGTTACCAATGTCACAGTGATCCTTGCGCCGTATTGAAGCGTTTACCATGAGATCTGCTATGGACGGTAAAAGTCAGCCGTATCTTCTCTCGTTCACATATCCTCGGCAGGCTATTACCTGGTTGTGTCCGTTGCGGCGGCCAACAGCGTGGAAGCGCGTGACCTTCCCACCTGACGGGGTGACTGGAATAGAAGCTCGGGAGGGGTGGCGGGATAGCGGTCTTTGTTACCGGCCGCGCCACAAATGGGCGAATATGTGTTGTGTGGAGAGGGCGGTGATTGGCTTTGGACTCACACCTGGCCCCATACCATGGAAGTATGGACGGGCTAGCTACCCGGAAAGGCAACAAGGCTGGGTTTCTCTCATGGGTAAAGTTACGCAGCTCTCCAGAGTCAACAACAAGAAATTGTGGCTGTCACATCCTTGTTCCAGGAGGGAACTACAGAACGCTGCGAGAAAGGCATCCCAAGTGATGACTAAAGACCCGTGGAGACTGTGAGCATAGTTTTCTGAAAATAAAATGGACCTTTTCCTAAAAACATTTTCCAAAACCTACATTATGTCAAAGACCGTTGGTCATGGCAGTAGCTAGTGCATAAAACACCTTATCGCCTATAATTTGAACTTGCTGAGTAACGCTCGTGTTGCTCACCCTTTTCCTCGTTGACCCCCTGCTTAGATTTTGGAGCCATCAAAGGAGTTGCCAGTTATCCATCATGACGTCAAGGAAGTATCCAACAAGGAGTCAAGTCTACTGATGGAGCTTGAAGGAGTCAACAGCTACTTCACCGACAGAAGGATGACAACCACCTTGCCCAGGTGTATATAACGACAACACTGCCGATGGAGGAGACAACATCATTTTGGAAGAAGGAGTACAACTTGGAAAAGATATTCAGAAGGAATAGATTAAGGCTGTGACAACAGCAGTAGTGGATTAGGAATTAGAGATAGAGCTGATATCCAGCTTAGTGATACAAATTGGATCTTTTTATGTTTCATTTGCACGAGACCTACTTCTATCTGTAAAGGAGGTTCTCGAGATTTTGTATTGAATAGTGTTGTAATCCTATAGTGTTACCTTGGACCGGCTATGTTTCTGTTGTACTACTCTGAGGGATGTAATATTTGCGGAGAGGTCCTTCCGTGCGTGTTACATCAACGACTTGTACACGACAACATGCAGTGGTGTGCTGGGTCACCGCAGATGGTATCAGAGCAAAACGACCTTAGGATTAAAACCCTTTTAGGAGACTTGTAGGTTGGTAAGACTATAGGAAGTTACCTTATCTAAACTATATCTTTCTACAATTATGATGGTTATTCACTTGAGAATACTACTGTTATACTTGTATAGATTTTTCTTACTCGACTAGAGTAAATCTTCTTGACTATTCGTTTATAGGTACTTATCTACCTCATTTATTTTCAAGTTGGTAGGGCAAGTTGAAGCTATTCTCTACCAGTTAGTATCCCAAATAGATTTATATCCAAGTCAGTGTTACCTATAAGGTATCATTGATAATACCACCATATATATGTGAAGACATCTGGTGAAGTAGAACCCTATCGTAAGTTTGTGAAGACAAGAAGACGGGAGAAGTCTGATGATGGTGAAGAATCGGAGATAATCAAGTATGGTAACTATGAAGAGGATTCCAATACCCTAAAGCTTCATTTCAAAGGAGATTCACCTTAGTATAGTATAGAGTCGTAAGAATATTAGGAGACGACATAAGCAATGAAGGAAGCTACAGTACTACTTATGGTGTATAATCAGCAACGACATGAAGGATCCAGAGATGTTAAGAGATTTTGTTCAAGCCAGATGGAGGATTCAATCTACATGGTGTTTAGTTCTCTACGTAACCAAGCCAGTCCACAACTACTCTCTGAGTACTTTGTCTTAGTTTATTCCTTTGCAAATGGGCAATTGGGGTAACTACTGAGTCAAAGAGTTGTTAGAATAGGACAATAAGGTGATATAAACCTATCTTGTAGTGTATAGCATCTAAGCCTGGGTACTTTTGAGATGTTTTTACTCAAAGTACTATTTACTTTACGGGCTTATGTTGCATGTTTGCTATATAACTGCATTTGGATTTATTGGATCTTATTGAATTTTTGATTGACTAGGTTGGTACATGAAGTTAGGATTTGATGTACAATGGCATGATTGTCACATTAAGTTCTTTTCTTAATGTTACAGATCTAGAGGTAGATAGTATTCGTGTGAGGAAGAGACGAGTTACTAACAAGATGAGGCATCAAAGAAAGTTCATGAAGAGAAGGAAGTCGAGAAGACAGAAGTTAATGAAGCCACTGATGGTGATGGACCACATTCTATACCATATTTAGTTCTTGGAGACATATTTCACCAATCCATGGAAGGGAGAAGGAACGAAGTAAGGATTATCATCACCAGTTGGACAAAGATCTATCAAGGAGGATACCAGAAAAATCACTTGAGGAGATATGTCCCAGAAGGAAAGTTATGAAGTTTTTGCATATTCAGGCATGAAGTTTATCCATGGAAGTCCAAGATCAAGAAGGAAAATATGGAGGATACATATGGAGTTGTCATAACTTGGTGGAAGAAATTAATGTTGGAGTAATATAGAGATATTGATAATACTTGGATTGAGTTCCAGAAGAAGTTTAGCAACACTTATGTGTCTAAGAGTACTATAAGGTTGACGATAAAGGAGTATGAAGACTGGAAGAACATGGATATTTCCAGTTCTAATGGAATAAAGGAGAAGTTGATCATCTATTGAGAGGCATTACTAGAGATGGAAGCGGTAAAATTAACCGCCAAGTAAGAGTTCGTGATTAGAACTTGGATATATATACATATAAGGAAAATTTGTGTTGAATACACAAACTGATTACAAGAAGGAGTGGATGCGAAAGTCATCCGACAAATGATGATAAGTTGGAAAGGGATGACGGAAGTGAAGTAGTTGGATGGAAGCACGTTGTCAAAAGGGTAGAAATATGACATATCAACCATGTCAAGAAGTGCAACTACAGAGTCGAATTTTCAAGAAAAGATTAGGACCACGAGAGAAGAGTTCGTTTTGTCATGAATTGTCAACAACCCAAGGAGGTGGACCAAATTTGGATGAGGGTATCTCAAACATATCATGATGAAGTACCAAAGTTAGAGTCCATATGTGGGAACGGTGGAGAAATATGCATTATCAAGAGGATTGACATCTTAGAGCTAACCACTCAGATGGAGGACCCATCGAGGCGAGATTACTGAGTTACAGGATGAGACAAGTCGCGACTGTAAGGAATCAGTCTGCAGTACCATACATGAAGGAAATAATACGTCAGCTGAACTTTACCTTGATGACCCAACATCTTATTCAAGTTTGAAGTTAAGATAGCATCCAATGCACAAATTTAGGTGTGCAATTCTTTTCTTGAGACCATCAGATGTAGGAATCCAATTATCGGAGGATTACTTTGGTTGTTCACAATATGGTGGACATACCACGTATTCTTCGGGAAACTTGTTGGAAACCTCGTAATAGTCAGTATCTATTTCCGGAGGATGATACTAGGGAATTCACAACATGGTGGATATACCACGTGTTCTTCGCCGGACCATGAAGCAGAAATCGTGAAAGTTCAAGCGGAATGGCAAGTTATGAAGCTTCCCTGAATGGAAAAGATTGAATGGAACTGATTGAAGGAAGCTCGACTGACAGAAAGTCGGAGCGGAGGAAGTCTTAGGAAACTCCAAGGGGGAGAGTGAACAAGTATATTTGGATAGTATTTCGCAGAAGGGAATGTGAAGTTGGAAAGGAATACCCCGATTGAGACAAAATTGAATTAATGCTCAAGAAGGACTTCAAAAGAGAGGAGTATTGCCCACAATCTTTATCAGATTCTGAAGTCAAAGAGTTAGTTGGTATATGAAGGTTGAATTGAGTCTTCAATATCATGAATTTCTCGAAAAAGATGAGTATTATCGGAAATCGTTGAGATATTAATGAAGTAATGGAGTTGAAATCCTGAGAGAAAGGAACAGTAGGAATTTAGCAGTCATAGAAGTTATGACTAGCGGATCTAAAGAAGACTGATTAGAAAAGACTATTTTCAAGGATGAGAAAGTCTACTGTATCGGTACTAGGATACGAGGAGTTTGATATCGAAAGGATTGTTTCTCTTGATTACAAGTGATATGAGAATTACTGTAAGATAGAGTAATCAAGGTTGGATGGACTACCAGTGTCTAATCCATTCAGAGGAAAGAAACCATGAAGGGAGAATTATGGTCTATATAGTCTGTAAAGGACAGTTACCTCAGAGGTTTTGAAGCAAGGGCGATGAGTTTACCACCAGAAACAAAGTTTTCCTAATATCGTGATTATAAGGAAAAGTACCATCAATTATATTGGAGGACTATAAGGTGGAAGATGAGGATCTTCGACAGAGGTTATAAAGCCCAGACAGTACAAGAAGTCTGAAATGGATGATTCAAGGGACATGAAAGAGTAGTGAGATCGCTGGAAATTATCAAACAACTCAAGAAAGTCGACAAATGGATAGTAAGGATCGTTGGAGGATAAACAAAAGGCTTTTGGACAAGGGATCACTTAAGTCTATATCCTCGCCACAAAGGAATTTGAGAGATGCAATATCTGCAAATATTCTTTCTTACCTTATTCTACGTGAGGGGAGTCGAAACTTCGGGACGAAGTTTAGTTTAACGGTGGGAGGATGTAATACCCCGTAGTTTAGAGAGTCGGAAGGGTAGAATTAGAATTTGTGCATTTGCATGACATGCATCTGAAAACACGGGAAATTTTTGGCGCATTAAATTAAACGATGCAAAGTGATCGATGTTTCTCTCGACACGATGAATTAGGGTTTAGATCATCTGGTGGAGTGCAATAAACTTCGACATGATCTTTTTAACAACTAAATTGAGACGAGAATCTTTTGTCGAGGCAATCCAGAATTGGACATGACCTTTCCTAATTCTCGACATTTCCAGTCACAATTCAATAACATGACATGTTCATAGTTTAAACACTCATAGAAACAATAAATTCAAATCCCCATATCTAGGATCAACTCATTACATCATTCATCCAAACATCATCTCACAAGAATGAGTTTAACACCTCAATTCATCATCTTATCTCACACACTGAAATAACTCATTTTTCATCCATCCCAAATACAATGTGATGATCAAATGTCCAAAGTCTATTTAAGTTACATCATATGGAATTTAAATACAAGATCAAAATGAAAGAATCAATATTACAAGTTTAATCGAATATGTACATATCTCATCCAAATACAAAGAAAGTTACAAAAGATTAAAAGAAAAGCCTAGCTAAATCTTTATCTTCTTATTTTTCCAATCTTCATCTTCAATTCATTTCCTGCAAAATAAACAAAGACAATAGGAAAGGGGGTTGTGATTTAAATGTTTGCCTTCACCACAAGGGTGAGGCAATTTAATATTGGAACTTAACTAATGAATATTAGGAACATGTCCTAATATCCAAATATTGACTAGAGGGATCAATTTTGAATCAAAGGCAACAATGGATCATATTTTGGATCATCCTGAGGCAACTAGGCAACAAGGGACAAGAGGCAACAATAATCCAATTGAGAGAAGGGACAAAAGGCAACACTGATTCAATGAGGCATATTCATCTTATCCATATCTATTTAGCATAGGCAACATATTAATCCCTCTAATCTAGTCAAGCTCCTGAACAAGAAAGCCCACATTAAAATATTTCTCCAATGGTATTAATTACCAAGGAAGAAAATAGACAAATGCTAAAGCCCACAATCTGAAATTATTAAGCCACATGATCACCACCCATAACTTGGAAAGCCACCAATTTCTCACAAGCCCACAAAAGAGAATAAGCCCACAAGTCCATCTAGCAACAAAAGCCACTTGGCTTGCCCAAGAATAAATCCTACAAAGAGATAATACCAAGCTTGAATGGATAAGCTTGCCACATAGGAGAGTTATCCACAAGCAAAATATCTACCATAGCTTGAACCCCAAGTAATGCCTATACATGAGGACTTGACACCCAAGCACCTTATTCATCCTTGCAAAACATGAGTCATCTAGTTGTGTGGCAGCACCACAACAACTAGGCAGCAGCATATAAACACCACCACAGCCTTCTAACCACTCCATTTGCTCACAAATTCATTTCTTGCAAACAGCCAGATGTACTACAAGTTCTAGACAGCAACCAAATCCTTTACAAACCGCACCATATGTTTCTTCCAGCAAGCAAATCACACCAGCTACAGTTCTAGCACCAAGAACAACCAAAAACCACAAGCCAATCATGGAGATCACCTAAACCATCTACCACAAGCCACTAAACCCAAGAAGGAGGCCAGTAGCAGAAGAAGATAGTAGAACTACAAGAAGCAGTCCAGAAGAGGTGGTTGAACCCTGGAGCAAGATCAGACTCTTCCGTAGCTTGATCTGCTCTACACCCAAGGTTGTTAAACATATGAGCTAGAGAGTGATTTAGCAGGTTCTGTAAATGACAGAACCATGCATGAGTGATTTTTAGCATCTGTTCTTAACAGAACCTTGCAAGCAAGGTAAGGTGCTATAGAAAAGTAATTAGCACAGCAGAGAACTTCTGTTTTGTGCTAGGAATAGGACAGAGTGAGACAGGAAGTGAAGTTGAGTGCAATATCATTTTGTTTGAGCATCTACAGAAGCAAGGGGTTGATCTTAGTGTAGCATCTGTTCTTATTTTGCTTAATAAAGCATCACCCACATGACAGTGAACCAGCAGAGCTGGATTAGCTGATCATATCAAAGCTGTGCATCTAGAGGAAGCACAGGAAAACATAAAAATCATTTTTAATCAAGAAAGCTTGCTGTGTAACTCAACATGGAGGCATCACAGCAAACAAACATGATTAAATCATGCTATAAATAAACTAATCATCACTGCTAGTATTAATTCTAGCTCAGAAATAATTTTCCTTTCACACATATCACATCTGTGAGCAAGAAATGATCTCCACAATACTCCAGAGGTAGTGGGAAGATCTATACATGCATGATCTACACCATATACCTCTACTGCATACACAGAGAGGAGACAGTGCTCAAATTGAGAAAATCATCCACCAAAACATCGTCTGCTCATCCAAATCCTAAGCCAAGGAGGCGTGTGAGCATGCGTATCAGCTTCTAGAGCTAGCAGGGGATAGATAGAGTGGAGGAGCACAAGTTTTACCTGGCGACCATGGCCGTAGCTCCTCGGCGGCGAGGCAGTGCCCGCGCAACCAGAGGAGGGGGTCCATGGTGGCAGAGGAACGAGCACCGCACCACGGGGGCACAGGGAGCGAGACCCTGCACCGAGCCATGGCGAGAGCACACTGACAGGAGAAGAAGCCACGGCGGCGCAGCGCAAACCCTAACCCTAGGGAGAGGGGATGCACGCGAGAGCGAGGGGGAGAGATCCCCAAATCCCTCCGGTGAGGATGGAGAGCGGCGCATGGGGAGTCGTTTGCCCCACGGCACGGCGGCGGAGGCGGCCGGAGCAGGCCGGGGCGAGGCGGCGACGCCACGAGCGACGCAATCGCCGGCCGAGTCGGGCGCGAGACGTGCGCGTGTGAGAGGAGTGAGAGAGAGACAGTGGTCCGGTCGGTTGACCCGACCCGGACCGGACCCGAGTTTTGACTTGGTTGAACCCAGTCAAGCAGGGACAATTTGGTAATTTCACCCATTTAACAATATTCAAAGATCCTTAAGTGGATTATTCTTGGAATAATTTCTTAAAATTATTTTCTCAAGAAAACTAATCTAGGAAAAATAAATAGTAAGTTCAAAATAATATTTGAACTATACCAAGACTATCTTGTTACTCATCCTAAATCAAAAATATTCAAACTTAAATGAATTTTTACACCAAATTCAAATACACAAAAATCAACTAAAAATATGCAACATACTCTACAAAATATGAGGAATTTTTATGTAAGTTTTATTTGAAGTTTTGAAAAACATTTTATGGAGGAAAAATTCAAGGATCCTTAAGTGGAAATGACTTGAAATTCTTTTTCAAAAACTATTTTCTTAAAAGAAAATAATATGGGAAAATAAAGTCTTGAAGTTCAATTATATTGAACTATTTCAATTTAACCACTTTAAATTTATTCCTCATGAAGATTGTTATCAAAATTCTTTAGATAATTTAAAACTCCCAAACACTATAAAAGTCTTAAAATTCACAACTTGGGAATTTTGGGGTGACAATGCATTTCATGATTATGCATAATAGCATGCTGCTAGATTTTTCAGTAGTCCTTATCAGGATTACTTTGCTATTTTCAGAACTCGGGGTTTTACCGCAAACCCTAGAATCCCGAAGAGTTGAACGGCCATTTCTATCACAGGCAAGTTCATTCTTGCATGTCCGCTGAAATATTTTTATCAGAGTATTTATAAAAGTAATATATTTATTCATCTGCATAAAAAGAAAAACTATTTTCGAATGATGTGAATTGATATATATATATTGTTTGGCTGGCAATGGAACCACGGATTGATGTTGTGGTGGAGGTTCCATTGTACGGGAAAGTATATACCTAGGATTAATTACCAATGTCACAGTGATCCTTGCGCCGTATTGAAGCGTTTACCATGAGATCTGCTATGGACGGTAAAAGTCAGCTGTATCTTCTCTCGTTCACATATCCTCGGCAGGCTATTACCTGGTTGTGTCCGTTGCGGCGGCCAACAGCGTGGAAGCGCGTGACCTTCCCACCTGACGGGGTGACTGGAATAGAAGCTCGGGAGGGGTGGCGGGATAGCGGTCTTTGTTACCGGCCGCGCCACAAATGGGCGGATATGTGTTGTGCGGAGAGGGCGGTGATTGGCTTTGGACTCACACCTGGCCCCATACCATGGAAGTATGGACGGGCTAGCTACCCGGAAAGGCAACAAGGCTGGGTTTCTCTCATGGGTAAAGTTACGCAGCTCTGCAGAGTCAACAACAAGAAATTGTGGCTGTCACATCCTTGTTCCAGGAGGGAACTACAGAACGCTGCGGGAAAGGCATCCCAAGTGATGACTAAAGACCCGTGGAGACTGTGAGCATAGTTTTCTGAAAATAAAATGGACCCTTTCCTAAAAACATTTTCCAAAACCTGCATTATGTCAAAGACCGTTGGTCATGGCAGTAGCTAGTGCATAAAACACCTTATCGCCTATAATTTGAACTTGCTGAGTAACGCTCGTGTTGCTCACCCTTTTCCTCGTTGACCCCCTGCTTAGATTTTGGAGCCATCAAAGGAGTTGCCAGTTATCCATCATGACGTCAAGGAAGTATCCAACAAGGGAATCAAGTCTACTGATGGAGCTTGAAGGAGTCAACAGCTACTTCACCGACAGAAGGATGACAACCACCTTGCCCAGGTGTATATAACGACAACACTGCCGATGGAGGAGACAACATCATTTTGGAAGAAGGAGTACAACTTGGAAAAAGATATTTCAGAAGGAATAGATTAGGGCTGTGACAACAGTAGTAGTGGATTAGGAATTAGAGATAGAGCTGATATCCAGCTTAGTGATACAAATTGGATCTTTTTGATGTTTCATTTGCACGAGACCTACTTCTATCTGTAAAGGAGGTTCTCGAGATTTTGTATTGAATAGTGTTGTAATCCTATAGTGTTACCTTGGACCGGCTATGTTTCTGTTGTACTACTCTGGGGGATGTAATATTTGCGGAGAGGTCCTTCCGTGCGTGTTACATCAACGACTTGTACACTACAACATGCAGTGGTGTGCTGGGTCACCGCACATGATCAAGATCATCTTATTGTAATGCTACATGTTGTGTTTGCTGGGATCCGATGAATATTGAATACTATGTCAAGTTGATTATCAATCTATCTTATATGTTATTTATGATCTTGCATGCTTTCCGTTACCAGTAGATGCTTTGGCCAAGTAGATGCTTGTAACTCCAAGAGTGAGTATTTATGCTAGATAGTGGGTTCATGCCTCCGGTAATCTGGGAGAGTGACAATAACTTCTAAGATTGTGGATGTGTTGTTGCCACTAGGGATAAAATAACCGATGCTTAGCTTAAGGGTACGCCGTTAGGTCTAATGCATTTGTTTACATTACGCACATTACTTAATGCAATTATCTGTTGCTTGCAACTTAATACCAACGGGGAACTCGGTATGACAAACTGCGGTGGATTATTAGTCATAGACGCTGTTGGATAATGGTCTATGTATTTTGTCGTAATGCCCACATGAATATCATAGTAATCATCATGTCATATATATGCATTGTCATGCGCTCAATATTTTGTCAATTGCCCAGCTGTAATTTGTTCACCCAGCATGTTAGTTATCTTTTATGGAGAGACACCACTAGTGAACTGTGGACCCCGGTCCATTCTTTTACACTGATAATACAACCAACTGCAAACACTGTTCCTTTTCATTCTCTGCAATTTACTACTGTTTTCCACACCATACGTTTAATCCTTTGTTTTCAGCAAGCCGGTGAGATTGACAACCTCACTGTTTCATTTGGGCAAAGTAGTTTGATTGTGTTGTGTGCAGATTCCACGTTGGTGATCGAGTAACGGCGCCACCAACAACCTTCAGAAGTGATTTCTTGCTCCTACTGGTCGATTAAACCTTGGTTTCATACTGAGGGAAACTGCTGCTACACTGCTTCATACCTTCCTCTTGGGGTCTCCCAGCGAACGTGTGATCCACGCAATCAGCAGACACAGGAAAAAGCGCATTCATTCTCTAGTTCAGGATGAGGGAACGATTGAGGGCCATGAACAACTAAAGGCGTATATTACAAATTACTATAAAGGCCTGTTCGGGGCTCCAGAGGAAGGAAATTTCACTTTGGATGAGTCTCGAACAGAGGATATACCCCAGGTTTCAGATGCGGAAAATAGTCTGCTTACTAAACTTTACTCAGAGGAGGAAGTGAGGCTGGCGGTTTTCCAAATGAAACATAATACATCACCTGGACCTGATGGTTTCCGGGCTGAGTTCTACCAGAACTTTTGGGATGTCATCAAGTCTGATTTACTTCAACTGTTCGCCTGTCTTCACAATGGACAGCTAGAGTTATTTCGTCTCAATTTTGGTGAGATAATTTTATTACCTAAGGATAACGAGGCAGAAAGGATTCAACAATTTAGACCTATATGCCTTCTTAACGTTAGTTTTAAAATATTCACCAAAGTGGCTACGATTCGACTGAACAGTGTGGCAGATCATGTGGTTCGTCCGTCTCAGACGGATTTTATGCAAGGCCGCAACATCCTTGATGGAGTTGCGATCCTACATGAAACAGTTCATGAACTACATAGGAAAAAGTTGAATGGGGTAATTCTTAAAATTGACTTCGAGAAAGCTTATGATAAAGTTAAATGGTCTTTCCTTCAGCAGACCATCAGAATGAAAGGTTTTTCTACCGAGTGGTGCGCGTTAATTAATAGCTTTGTTTCGGGAGGAAGTGTAGCCATTAAGGTCAATGATGACACTGGCAAATACTTTCAAACGAAAAAAGGCCTCCGACAGGGTGACCCATTATCGCCAATACTATTTAATATAGTGGCTGATATGTTGGCTATCTTGATCAAACACGCTAAAACTGAGGGTCAAATTGAAGGAGTGATTCCACATCTTGTAGATGGTGGTTTATCGATTCTGCAATATGCTGACGATACAATTCTTTTTATGGAACATGATATCGAAAAAGCTCGTAATCTTAAGCTGATTTTGTCAGCATTCGAGCAACTTTCGGGTCTTAAGATAAATTTCCATAAAAGCGAATTGTTTTGCTTTGGCGAGGCTCGAGAAAACGCCGCCTTGTATGCTGAACTTTTTGGCTGTGAGCAAGGTCAATTTCCGATCAACTATTTGGGTATTCCGATTCATTATCGGAAACTTACAAATGCTGAATGAAAAAAGGTGGAGGAAAGACTTCAATTACGCTTAAATAGCTGGAAAGGTAAACTCTTATCCCTGGGTGGAAGATTGGTTCTCATAAATTCGGTACTAACAAACATGGTATTGTACATGATTTCATTCTTCCAATTGCCCAAAGGAGTCTTAAAAAGATTGGATTATTTCCGGTCTAGATTCTTTTGGCAAGGGGATTGTGAGAAGAAAAAATATCGGCTGACTAAATGGAGTGTGGTTTGCTGCCCTAAAGACCAAGGAGGGCTCGGAATTCATGACCTTGAGGTCAAGAATAGAGCCTTGCTAGGTAAATAGCTCTTCAAACTTCTATCGGAAGATGGAGTTTGGCAAACCCTCCTTAGGAGAAAGTATGTGGGAGATCAAGCTGTTTCTCAGATTCTTTGGAAACCTGGCGATTCACACTTCTGGGCTGGCCTCATGGCTACAAAGAAGTTTTTTTTCCCACATGGATCTTTCTCAATTAGGGATGGATCGGAAATTCGTTTCTGGGAGGATAAATGGCTAGGCCAATCTACCCTTCGAGAACAATATCCGGCTCTGTACACTATTGTACGAAACAAAAGCGACACGCTCGCGAAGGTGTTGGGTACCTCCCCACCAGATGTTTCGTTCAGAAGAAGTTTACTTAGAACTAGACAAGCATCTTGGAATGTCTTGCTCATCCGATTGGATTCAGTCCAATTGGCTGAAGGTACAGATAAATTTCAATGGAATCTTACGAAGAATGGTAAATTCACGGTTGATTCTATGTATATAGCACTAATTCTACCCGAAGTGCCAGTCGATATTAAGGATAATAACAAAATTTGGAAGATGAAGATCCCGCTTAAAACTAAAGTGTTTGCGTGGTATTTTCGTCGAGGTGTAATTCTTACTAAAGACAACCTTGCCAAGCGCAATTGGCACGTAAGTAAAAAGTGTGTTTTCTGTCAACATGACGAGACCATTACACACTTATTCTTCCAGTGCGAATTCATCAGGTCTATATGGTCAGCCATCCAGATAGGTTCTACCTTACATCCACCGCGTACTGTTGCAAATATTTTTGGCAACTGGTTAAACGGCGTGGATTCTAGGTTTAAACTCTTCAGTAGGGTGGGCGCGATTGCCGTTATTTGGTCGTTGTGGCTATGTAGAAATGACAAGGTTTTTAACGATCTAAATGCTTCTGTTATGCAGGTTATCTATCGGTGTACAGCTACGCTACGAGCATGGTCGGCCCTGCAGCGTGTGGAGCACTGAGACTTATTTTTGGAGGTGGCATCGAGGCTGGAGGCTGCGGCCAGGGAGTTGTTCTCCCGGCATGGATGGCAACATAGACTCCGGATAGACCTACCAGCATCTTAGGCGGATCTACAATTTCTCATTATGATATGTAATTCGCCTTTTTACTTTTTGCTCTGAGTTGGATACTGGTGAACTGGTGGCTGTGTGCATCTTAGCTATGCAGAGGCCGGGTGTAATGCTCAAAACTCTTAAGTAATAAAATTCCTTTATCAAAAAAAATATGGCTATGCTCGGGGGTCAAAATGAAAGGATAAAAAGTCTACAACTTAGAGTTACAAGATGGATTCTAAAATCCTAAGCTACCTCTAATCGTACACATATATGTATTCTATCAGGATTTGGACTAAAGAAAAATATCAATGGACCAAGAATCCGAAAATCATTCAATTAAAAAACCTAATCACCTTGTATAGATTCTTACAAGTTAAAAGTAAGCATGCAAAGCAAACAAAGGCTTAGTAGTTAGTGTAACACGGAAGGGGTGCAAACTCAGACACAGGACCATACCTTATTTTGCACATAGAAAGAAAGTAATGCACCATGTGCGGGCATACACATGCACAACGCACCCCTACGGAAAAAAGTTTCCATGACATAGAAATGTGTCAAGAACTTGTTGTTATAGAGACCCATCGACGATGCCATGAAACAAATACAGGTATGTCACAACTTCATCTTGCCGATGGACCAAATGTTGACACCGAGGCACCAATAGTACTTTTTTTTTTTTGAGGAAAAGGATCTGATTCATAAACAGGAAACTGAGTGCAAATTACAACAAGGTCCACGAAAGAAAAGAAAAAACACAAAAGAACCCTGTAATTAGCACAAAGCACCCTGGACTTCCCGGAAAGATCACAATCAGATCCACCACCAATCTCCCGAGAAACCTAGACGCTGCCGACGCCGCCGTACCACCAGCCGCCGGCGAAGAGGAGCCACCACAAGTCGTAGACGGCCGCAAGGGTCATCCGCCGCCGAGCGACGGAATAAGATGTCGCTGAACGAACACGGCCACAGCTTCCTCCCCCCAACTCCACCCTTCTTCCAGCCGACGCGACGCCGTCCAGGCCCACCAGCCGCACCGCCCAAGATCCGGCAGAAGCTGCTCCCTCGCCACCGAGGCCGGCCAGAGCATAGACGCCGAAGAAGAAGACCACCACCTGCATAACCACCAAAAACGGATCACAGAACACCGCCGGCTCCTCTCCTCGCTGCCACAGCCGGCCAGAGAAGCACAAACGGGGAACTGCGCCCGACGGAAACCTCCACAACCTCCCCGACCACAAGGCCGGAACGGGGAAGGGAGGGGGAGGACCACGCCCAGAAACGCCGACAGCACCGCCAAGCTTACCCTGACGTTGTTTTCCGCGCGAGATTCCTCTAGCGCAAGGCTCTCGTTTAGCTCACTACAACATGACCTGCCCTACAGCAACGCACCAATCTGTATCTAAAAGTCGATATAAGCGTTGCAAGTGCATTTACCAACGGAAATTTATCTGTTGCCTTATCGGGCGTTGCAAAGATATAAGGCAACGGATACTTGTGCGTTGATAACCAGAGAAATAAGTGTTGCAAGGCAACAACGGAGTTCAAGCAGCATTTGCATGCGTTGGTGCAACCTATACGGATTTAATATTTTTTCTAAATAAATATTATTTTCTGAGCTGAATAGTTTGAGGGGTTCGAACTATGGTCGTATTTGTATCCGTGTGACAAAATATACTTTAGAAAAGACATACCACAACACACAATCACATAATAGAAATGGATCATGAAGATACAATTCAATCTTTATTATTAGAATCACCATTCTGTACATGAAAACAATAATAAGAGTACACAATATATCAATCTGTTCCATAATATAAGCCATTTTACCTAGCTCAAACAGCTAGCCAAAATGCCTTATATTGTGGAACGGAGGGAGTACATTATAATCTTTCTTCAAAATATGTTCTAACTAATCCTATGGAGATCTCTTCTAATATTCTGCCTTCAGATATGCTCGGAACTGATATAAGTCACTGCTGGTCTTTTGGAGAGTACACATCTTTTCGGCCTGTGAGAAAAAAAATCAATTTTACTATGGACAAGGCAAAAAACAACAAGGGTTGATTGATACTGTATAGTAAGTACATGAGGGAAAATCATAAATATGCTAGTTGTGACATGGTTTCACCTTTGCTAGGCACAGTATGAATCGATATATTGTCACAGTAAGAGATACTTTACCACATTTTCATATACTGTGTCACAAGTGTGAGCAAGTAATTGTAGTTTCTACTCTCATGCAGTTACAAATCCTGGAAAGTTCACAAGCTGAAAGGGAAGCAGTTAAGGAAAATAACACGTACATCATATATATTCTTATATATTTTTCATATCTCCGTGAAAGACCATCCTTACATATTCATAGTTTATTTTTTCAGATACATGATTAACTGACTATACAAAGACAAAGATAATACTGTAGTGATTGGCCGATACCTTGACTTGTTACTTCCAGACCATGCACTGGCATTCTAGCAGCCTTCTTTGCGGCCTGCTTTGTACTCGGAACTGATTTCCATCAAGATTTGACCTGCTTTCTGCAAGAATACTCTAAGAAACCGAAGCAGCACTACAAAACCAAACATAACATACTTATCTAATAGATGATCTAGACTCAATAAACCGCTGATTTTACACGGAGATATGAGTCATAGCGACTGACATCTAGAGACCCTGAACCAGAAAAGATTAAGAGATATTTACCTGGTGATGCTCATTATCTAGCTCAGATTGATAATCTGAATGACAGGCTTGTCCCACCTTTGATGAAATCCTGCAGTAATGATTCTGCAACAACCGCAGCAAATGAGCTTATTTACATATGGGAGTACAAAAGGCAAAAAGGCTCCAGCTCGACCTCAACTACACAAGCCAGCAACCAACTATTCTGAATTGGAATCGTACACAATCTTAAAAAATCACTAGCTCCGGTCAGATTTAATTATTGCGGACAGAGTACTGCGCTAGGACAAAATACTACTCCAGCTCGCGATCAGAGGGGTAGCTATTTCCACTAATTCCAGCCAAAATTTAACAAGATTGTTCCGTCAAGATGATGCAACCTGATCCTGGAACGAGCAAAAAGTGTATGCATAGTGACAATGCGGTACTGCAATTAATGAGCGTCCATGTCAGGCGATGCAGCTAGATTGCACAAATATCTTAGAAAAAATATTAACAGATCAAGAGGAATCGAGAGAGGAATCTGGAAGGGGAAAATAGAAATCGCACCTTGGGATTGCCGGACCACCGTCCTGGCCGAGCAATATGACATCCTTTTGGGACCGCAACTCTCTTGAACACGGCCACACCTTGTTTGACGCACTCGATCGTACGATCGGACGTGGGGGTTCTTCCGGGTGGCTTGGCCTCGACGAGCAGGCAGATCGAACTTGTAGATCGACGATGGAGGCCAACAATCTAGGCTTACCTGGGTGTAATGATTTAGGAACTGGATACATAATACGGATTTAGGAACGGAGAGGCAAATCATACACGAGGTAGGATTTAGAGCTTAAGCGGCGGAGCTAGCCGCTGCCCGGCAGTAGGAGACTGGATCGGCGGCGGCGGCATGAGGAGACGAGGAAGGAGATGAGAGGATATGAGCAGTTTACGCAAGGGGATAAACTTGGTGGGTATAGAGGCCTATTCACATGCCAACTTCCCCAAAAAACTCGCCCACGACTCTCCACCCTTAGCGCCAAAACAAAACAAAATGCGCGGGCAGTAGACCAATTATTTCCTCATCCAACGAATTGTTCTGCAACGACTTATATGTGTATCTACAATAAAAATTTACAACACATGTAGATGACGTTGCAAAGTATCTGTTGTTATAGGATGGTTCTTCTTGTAGTGGCTGTGCCACAACGACGGCCATTGTTGGCCTTTGAATAGCAACATCCGATGTGCATGCCATGGCAGTGTCGACCAATTTCCACATGGAGTTGACATTGTTGAGTATCGTGACTATTTAGAAAACATAGGATAGGGTAGGATTTGTTCTACCTTGACTTGTACTCCAACTAGATCATATACTCCTATATATATGCCCATGAGGCTCAAGCAATACAATCAACTATTCCATCAATCCCTCTTTATTCCTTCTACATGGTATCAGCCTTACCTCGATCCTAAACCCTAGCCGCCGCTTCCGCACCGCACCGCTCCCGGGGATGTCGATCTCCATGATCTCCGCCGGGGGCCGCGCCGCCCGTACCTAGGGTTCGTCCGCCGGTCGTGTCGATCGACTGCCCTAGAGAGTCTTTTTCCCGATCCTTTGATCCGGGGTTTTCTTTCTCGCCGGTCGTTTCGATCGGCGTTTCTTTTTTGGTTTTCCGATCTACGAACGGTTTGCGTCGCCCAATGCCACCGTCGACCATCGCGCGCCTCTACTCCGACACGGCGGCCTCTCGCGCTGCGTGGCGGCCCATCATAGCCGCCGTCCGAGTGGGCTCTTCACCGACTAGGTGGCTTCGCGCGACGTGGCGGCCCGAAACGGCCGCCCTCCGCGTGTCTGCCCGCCCGTCGTTTTGTGCCGGCCGTCGTCGCCATGTTCCGATCGGGACACCTCCATCACCACCCCGCCTCCACCATGGCTGCCTCACCCACGGCGCCGCAGCGGCCGCTCGGGCGCCTCCGCCGCGTTCCAGCTGCCTCACGTCGGCGCTGAGTTCGCCGCTCGGCCTCTTCTCCACCCCACCTCACGCCGAGCCGCCTCCTCCACCTTACGAGCGATCGGATTGATCACCCGCCTGCCCGTGATCCGCTCCATCCTCGCCGTGCGGCAACCCGTACAGTCGTCTGCGTGCGCCTTCGTAGGTTCCCGTGAAGATCGCCCCTGAGTTTGTGCGCGCCACCACCGATCGAGCATCGGGCTGCCGCTGCGTCGCCCCTTCGGGCTGCAGCGCCACCGCCCTGTGGTTCTCTCCGCGGCTGCACCGACCCGCACGTCGCCGCTGTGTCGCCCCTTCGGGCCGTAGCGCCGCGGCACGCGGTCCACGCCGCCCTTGAGGCCGTCGCTGCTGCGTCGCCCCATCGGGCCGTAGCGCCGCGACACGCGGTCAACGCCACCGCCCCAAAGTCGTCCCTGCCGTCGCCCTGACACGCGTGTCGCTGCTGCGGTGCCCCTCCGGGCTGTACCGACGCGGCACGCGGTCCGCTTCGCCGTCCCCGTGCGTTGACGTCTCCATGGTATGCGCCGCGCCGCCATCTTTGGCGCGGGAACGCCACCGTCCGTGCTTGGTCTTCGTCATGCTGTTGGGTTCTTTTTCGCCTACTTCGAGCACTGTCGCCGCGCTTCTACACGCGACGCCGTGGCCCTTCTCAGGCTACCGCCGCCGTCGCGCCTCTCCAGGCAACTGTCGTGGCCCTTTACAGGCTACCGTCGCCGCCGCCAACCACAACTTCGTCTCCATCCAGTACCAGCTCATCGCCAGTGTCACCGTCATCTTCCCCGATCACTTCATCTACTCCGACAACCGCGGGCGACATCGGCACCTTCTACCCAACGTTGTTTGGCGCCGCCACCGTCGTCGAGTCCTCCTCTGCTGGCCCCCTCCGACCTGGCGTACAACTCCTACTGGTCCACGTCTACGCATGCCCGGTGCTGGCAACATCGACGTGTGCCTTCGTCCACGACGTGTCCCCGGGCTTGGCAATCATGGTGCGGCGCCTCGTCAACACCGACTAATCTCTGTCTACGCATGCCCGGTGCTGGCAATACCGACGCGTGCCTTCGTCCACGACGTGTCCCCAGGCTTGGCAAACCTGGCGCGACGCCTCGTCCACATCATCTGACTACTCGGCGCTCCCTTGCGCCCTGACCACTCGGCGCTCCCTTGCGCCCGCGGCTCCACGACGGCTCCCTTGACACCGGCAACCCCGACCACGGCGCCTCTCGCACGGCTACCTTGACTACGGCTACACCACCCTACGCTCTCGGCTACCTCGACATCGGCACAAAGGGCTACCGCCTTGCTTGAGCAACCTCGTCGGCTATCCACTCCAGCCACAACCTCCGCGATGCGTTGACCGTTACGACTGTGGTGGGGATGTCCGTCGGCTTCACCTTCGGATTCTTCTCCAGTCTCACCGTCTGCGTCGCTACCGTTGTGACTGCGGGGGGATGTTGAGTATCGTGACTATTTAGGAAACATAGGATAGCGTAGGATTTGTTCTACCTTGACTTGTACTCCAAGTAGATCATGTACTCCTATATATATACCCATGAGGCTCAAGCAATACAATCAACTATTCCATCAATCCCTCTTTATTCCTTCTACAGACATCATAGGCACGTCCAAGCTCAGCATCTGCCACCATGCTGATGTTACCTATGGCAATCATCTGTTTCACCCGCCGAACGATATGTCCATGGCCCGGAAATAGTGGAGGCTCACCGGTGGCTACCTCAAGTAGAACAACACCGAAGCTATAAACATCGCTGCTCTCAGCGAGCCGGCCAGTGTGATAGTACCTGAAAAATAGTTGTTACTCCACATATGAGCAAACCTAATTTATTAAGCGATTAAGACAATGCCATCTATTTAATAGTTCTCTTTCTTCACCGGGAAAATTGGACTATCTATACTGGAAAACTAAAGTCCATGTACTTAACTTTTATTATAAACTAGTAGCTACATGAGAAAGAGGTACACAAGTTGTATATTATATATAGAGACAGGAACATACACGGGTCCATGTAACCCGGTGATCCAGCTGCACTGGTTGATAAGTCTGCAGGTCGCTTATATAAGTTTTGCAAAGTCCAAAATCAGCTATTTTCGCTCGTAAATTTTGATCTAATAGAATATTGTTGGTTTTCACATCTCGATGTATTATTGGCAAGCTTCATCCCTTGTGCAGATAATCTAGGCCTACACATATCACAACAAGTCCTTTAGTCAAAATAAGAGCAGCCGATATATGATACATATCACAACATCCTTTGTGTATATGTCTTTTCATTAGACCATACCTTGTGCTGATTCAAGAACGATTCGTACACGTGTCCCCCAATTCAATGATTTGCGAGCACCATTTTTCCTTCATAAACAAGCATAGTAACAGTTAGAGGATAACTGGATGTACATTTTTTCGTGCATAAGTTCATACATTTATGCAACATTTATTTGTTTGCAATTCCGTTATGCTCTCTTACAGTCTTTTGTATTTAAAATTGAATATGTTAGATGAATCAAGGTTGTTACTTTGTCAAGCAATGGTTAGCAATCAACATTTTATTTGGAGAAGAACCAGTATGAAGCAATGACTAGTTGTTAATGATGCTTGTAGGCACTTCAAAAGGAAGAGATATACACACTGTTGAACTATTATATATGTATATACTGAAATATCTTAAAGGTAGCCTCTCAAGTTTTAAAAATGCATGGATATTTTGGATGGAATTAAGAAACGAAATTAGTAACCACTTAATCAATACTTAGGTTTGTAATAGACTCTCAGATGATCACAAAGATTGCCTCGAGGCATGTACTCATAAACCAGTTCTAAATGATCCCTTTTCCAGCAATAACCAACCAAAGAAACTAGATTCTTGTGATGCACCTTTGTCAAGCTATTAACCTATGTAATGAGTCAGAGAACAGAGGAAAAATCCCTTAATTTTTATGTAAGCTCGCTCTGATAGTGACTTAATGACTTACTTTTGAAACT
Organism: Poa pratensis; assembly: GCA_947311845.1. Lineage (NCBI taxonomy): Eukaryota > Viridiplantae > Streptophyta > Magnoliopsida > Poales > Poaceae > Poa > Poa pratensis. The sequence goes on from CAMZMU010000075.1 coordinate 21,140,639, forward strand.
ATAATTTTCTCAACTAGGGAAGAAAGTACCTCGACCAAGAACTCATAAAGCCTTTGCAAGGACGATTTAGAATGCATCTTCACAGCAACCTTAGTATCATCTTCTAAACGACCACGAGACCAAAACCTCCTTGCCCAATGGACCGTTCGAATTTATGAGTAAACTTCACTAGATCCATGTATGTGAATCTACAGTTCTCAGTATTTTTCAGGTGATCCCCATTACCTTTTGTACTTACTGGAGCATTCTGAGGTTCTAGACCTTTGGGAAGATCCACTGGTTGCATAACTATCAATTATGTTAAAAAACACTAAATATAGTGAACCTTAATAGTTAATAATCAACGGATTTAGTTATATGTTCTTGAAAGATAAGAGCATACGCACTTTTTGGCTTCCTCTTCCTTCTTGAGATCAAACATGAAAAAACTAGTACAACCACTACCACCACGTGAACCACTATTGAAATAGATATTATAGTTCTGTTTTTTGACTGGGGCCATTTTATTGTTTTGTTGCACACATCTTCATCAAATTCATACCTAAAATAGTGAAATTATATGAGACAATCAGTTCAGTGTTACTCGGGTGCACAAAGCAAACTTGAATAGTTAGTTATTAGTTATGTAACACACATAAAGAAGTACTCCTGTACAATATGTATGCATATTCATGAAAAAGGAAACATGAGAAAACACCGAACCTGAAAACAAGCGATCATGCATTCCTTTTACACAGGGAGTCCAGAACTGGGACATTGAAACTGTTACCAGACAAATCCCTATAGAAAGCGAAATGTTGTTTAAACACCCCCAAAATGTATGATATATCCAAATATATGTCGTCTCAAGTGGATCATGTTGGTGTTCTTCACTAATGAATAAATGTAGAAGGGGCTCCCCATTCATGTCAAACGAAAATGTTGAATGTTATAGATAGTTGAATAAATCTATAAAAGTCCACTAATCATATGTCAAGGGAGAGTGTATTGGAGTGGGAAAATATTGGGTATGAAGAAGTATTTATAATTTTACAAATTTGTATGTATCATAGTCATTATCAGGATCTAATACTTACAGAAATTGGAGTACTGTGAGAAATGTGAAGTTGTCGGATATTGATCCAGTCAAATTATTGTTAGACAGATCTCTGAATAAAAATTAACATTCCAGTATAAGGTAAAGCTTACATATTTGCATGCAACAAGAAAGATCATCAAAATAACACTCACAAACATAATATCCTTGCAGTTTTATTAGTTACGTTGCTACATTTCACACCATTCCATGCATATTTTATCGGAAAACATGGATCACCCATCCAGTTTTTCTTTATTTCATACTCGACTTTGATAGCCATCACTGCATTGGCTGTCAAACAAAAGTGAAAAAAAAGATTCGTAAGAAAGAAAATGTTCGATCATCCTTGTGATATAACGGTTTGATCACTGAATGCAAATACATAGTTTAATGATGGCTCGTCGGACCATTCACATCTAGAAATAGTGTGGATTTAGGAAAGAAAGTTTAAGCTATGAACATGATGCCTATAAGATACTTCATAGTATAACATACTACCACTAGATGAGCAGTATAAAACAAACCAATTACTAATTAAGGAAGTGGATAAGACAGTAGAGTAAACACAATTATAGCAGTGCACAACAAAGTAAAAAACGTCACATTTAAGCCAGTACAAAATTAGGTCATTGCACTTACAAGATGCAAGTCAGTACAATGAACTTAACTACTACATCTAAGGCAAAATAAAAGCAGTATATCTAGGGCAAAACCAGAAAAATAAAGGTAAATAGTCCAATGCACAATGCACTTATCATACAGAGAATATACAATAAACACAATTAGAGCAGTGCACTACCCAAAAAAAATTAGTGGTTCTAACTGCAACACATCAGAAAATTAAGGTGCACATACTAGACGCAATACAGTACAAAAACACACCTAGAGAAATACACTATCACAAAAAGCAGGACCTCTAAGGCATTAATAAAAATGTAAGGGAGTGCACATAGGAGATATAGAAGACAACAAAACAAATCTAGAGCATCATGTTTGTAAAAAAAATTAGTGGAGCGATTAAGCAGTACATCTTGGACAATGCTTCTATTCTAGTAAACCATGGTCTGAATAGAACTTTTTTGTTTCAACGTGTTGTGAAAAAAAGTAATCAAGTATTCATTGTACTAAATAGAGTGTACTATAGAATTGATATGGTCTAAAAATGTCGTTATCCCAAAATTTTATTTCTACATGTCAAAAAAAGCGGTGAAAGGAAAGTTCATTATTCGGGCTAGAGCCAGCTCGGGAATCTAATTTTGAAAAGCATCCATCTACACTACTGTTTCAAACTTTAAATTCCTAAATATGTAAGGATGTGACTACCTCTATTATCATAACTTAAATTCTCTCTATCTATATGTTATATGTTATGAAACATTTATTTGTGGGATAGCTATAGATTTAAATATATGTAATCAAATCTAGAAAATCTGACTACATGCTTTATAAATGTTATATATTTCGAGAAGGAGTCTATAGTGACAATATATGACTCGTGTAGGGAAATAACCAGGATTGGAGACATCTCACAGTCTTTGTAGAACGTCCTTGGAGTGTCATGGGGGATGATGTTATAGACCTCGTATGCATTGAGTATCGGAGGCAACATGGATGTAGCACTGACTGCAAGAGTAATATTGTACACAACATGAGCGGGCAGGTACGTGGGACTATAGTTCAGGTACACTTGGTCGTTGTTCATGTAGTTGTCGAACTGTCGGAGCTGTCTGTTTGGATGTCGGTGAATTGTAGGAAGAATTTGAACACAAATGACCTTTTGTAAGATTCCCATGTATTGCAGTTTAGCACTGTGCCATTGTTGACGGGCGCGACGGCTGTCTGAAGAATGGGGATGGGCACTGGAAAGTTGTCTTCTTGTTGGATGGTCATTCGGGTCGAAAGGTTTGCCCACAATGAGTTGGTTCTTGGACCCCAATAGCGGTCGTATGGATCATCAGGAAACATTCGTGCAAAATGATAAATTCATCAATGGGAATGTTAATGAAAGTGAACTATCTGTTACTATGACATAATGCATTTTTAAGTATACAAGGTCACTTAGTCTTGTCTTAATTCAAATCTATTTATGTTGACAACATTTATAGAGAAATATTTGTATTTTACAATACCAAATAAAAACCAGTAAATATATCATGTAATCTGTTTTTACAAAATATTAAGACAAGGACAAGTGGCCTTGTATACATACGAGTGAGTACCAAACTGTTTTTTTTTTGCATATTATCCCAATTTCAAATAAAAAACTTCTGAACAAGTCAAATCCCGAGACAATCTACAACTCAGGAAAATCACTTAGTCGAGATGTTTCCTTTGACCAAGTCAAATCCATAACCCGATAACACCTAGGATCCTAGTTAGAAGTTCCTACCGGCAGACCTATGAGAAATACCTACCCAAGATATTTCTTTTGCTGGATTAGAATCCTTGCGCCATCACAACCTAAGTTCACATACTCATGAGTGGTGTAAATCTGCCCCATCTAAAGACAAAATAATATCCATATACAGTAAAAGGACTTCCATACGTGTGCAGGGCACAATCATATTTGGAAGGATTATGAGATAAGGAAACTATACCCTGAGCATGCAGAATACTCCTAATAAGGAAACTTACCCTAGGACTAAATGGTCATGAGTTCCAACCAGATAAGGAAACATGGTTGACAAGACACTACTACATGACAATATAAGAAGCGGGAGCCCACCCCTTCATAGGGAGCAATGCTAAAGATACGCAAGCCAATCAATGCAGCACTAAACCCTGTTGTAGCCACATCCAAAGTTCTCGATAGGTAAATCCATGTGTACTCTCAAAATACCCTACTTTAATATCTCTTGATATCAGTACAAAACAAACAGTAGTAGGGTATCATCCTAGGAGGTGACCAAACTTATCCTAAGATCCTTATCATTAGGATGACACCCTCATTGATCACATCTAAATCTCTTTTTTATATGTACATCTATACAATTATAAGATCACTTGGTTACCGATCATCGATCGGTCAACCTCAATCCAAGCTGATATGGAGGGTATGTACATTCTCTGTGCACTTCAAAAAACACGATGGCTGTGAGTCTCACAAACATCCTATGTGGTCATTCTATATTGACTAGGAGATTCTGCTAAGTTTGAATATATAGAGAAGAATGAACTTTATAGTGACCATTGACGTCTAATTTGTGAAGAATCAGTTCAGAGTCGCATTAATGTAATTTAAAAATGACTCTTCACTTATTTTTTTGAAATTGTTATTTAGCAAAAACTTATATCTAGTGATTATGTGGATGCTTAAGTATTTCAAACTATATATAGAATTGATAGAAACGAAAAGAAATAACCATAACATGAGAAAGGAAAATAGTCTACTTTTGTCACTTAATTGTCTTATCTTGGCTCATTCTCTCCCTCTGTTCCAAACATTTCATGCTTACTTGATCCCTAGGCTATCATAACCAGGAGAACTTTAGTTCTTGGCTGGTTTTATAATGCAAAAATAGATTCTAATAAATTTGAAAAATTCTGGAAAAGCATCATATATGGGAAATGTAATGTGATGTTTATACATGTAAGTTTTTGGATAAAGCTATAACAATTCATTAAAAAAATAGAATACATTCTTATCTCTTGAACATATCATATATTTATCCATGTATGATTCACGTCATAATATACTTGTTTGATTTTTTATCAAACAAAACAACACAAAATGTCATTTATTGCCAAGAAGTTGAAGCGAGTTCGACCAAAGAAGATTATACTAAAAATGAAATGGATAAACGGGAAGAGGGGAAGTTTTGATTTAGTCACTTAGAGCCTTGTAGCCAAGGCTTTGTCACACCAAGCCAACTTAAAGTGCTCGGGATATGTTAGTCCAAGAGGTTAAGTTGACACAAATGTAGAGAAGTTCACATGTGCTCCCATAATTCATATCCTGCCAACCAAAAATATATGCATTCATGCCCTATTCAGTATTTTTGTAAGTATATGATTTGTATATGAGATGTATATAAGTTATATTTAGTGAAGTAGACTCCACTACTGTACCTCACCGGCGAGATAAAAAAGCATTTCCCATTCATTTATTGATTATCATCATCTACACTACTAGTCAACAAACAAATAGAACCTCAACGAATGTTGCCTCACACATTAGAATTTGGACAAGCAAATTACCATCCACAATTAACAACATTTTAGATCCATTAATGAAGCAAAACACTGCGTTCATCTAAGTAAATTCTTAAAATATTGTTAACTTATAAAACATTTCCAAGGATTTGCAAAGTTAGAACAGATTTAATATTCACATTTTCAGGTATAATGATTTGTTTTGGATATTCATAAGTTCTCCTAATTATTTCAATGATTTTAAATCCATCATATTTTGATGTTCAAATTATAAGTGCAAAACTGAAAATTAACTATACTATTTACAGAAACTTTCAACATAGTACTTATATGTAAATTATACCACCTCAAAGAAAACTGAGAATTCCATGATAATATTTCTAGTGATTTATTGAATAAAATTACAAAGTCCATAAAGTATACTCCCTCCGTTCCTTGATGTAAGGTGTATAGATTTTTGAGAAAAAATCCATAATATAAGGTGTATTTGTTATAGATGGACAATTTGACCCATCAAAAAGTGAGATCTAGTATCAAAAGAGGTATTTAACGGATTGTATTCATTTTGTGCCTATAAAGAACTCATCTCTCGCGATTTTTTTAAGAAAAAAATTCGTCCCCTCTATGCAAAATATCCTTGTCTTAATATTCGTGCAGAAAACTATACACCCTACATTCAGGAACGGAGGGAGTATTAAATTTAAGTGGAAACCTTAGAATTTCACGGCACATATTTTTGTAAATTTCATGATACTCACCAAGTCAACATCCAATGTTGATCCAGATCAAAAGGCATTGGATCATATAGCCCACCACACATATATTATAATAGGTATTAAACATAATAATTCAGAAATTTCATTATACTAATTCTGGTAAGGCTCATTACTAGTTTTGCAAAACTATGTCCCTACTAAGAAAATGCAAACTTTCATGACACTAATTCCCAAAAATTCTGAACAAATATTAGTTATTTTCATGAAGTTAATTTCTTTTACAAACAAAAATCGTATTTAAGTGGAAAACTCAAAATTCCATGGTACTCTTTCCAAGAAATTCTATTATATTTATTCTAGGAAACTTTTTCTTTTCTTAGAGAACTGAGAAATTCTGAGTTTTTTAAATAACATTATGTAATTTTGACGATTTTTAAAAATTAGGAATTAATTGGAAAAAGAGAATTCCATGATACTAATTCCTGACTTAGTTTTCTAATTTGGACATTATGTCTTTTCTAAAAAATCCTAGAATTTTGCAATACTGATCCTTACAAATTAAAAAATATATAGTGATTTTCATGATGTTTAATATTTTCACAACATAGAATCATATTCTAAGTGGAAAAGAGAGAATCCAAATACTAATTTCTAGACATTTTTTATATTTACTCTAGGAAATTATGTCTCCTCTAAGAAAACCAAGAATTTGGTGACACTAATTATGAATTATTTTTTTGGATGATTTCAAGGATGTTCCAAATTCAAAATTAAGTGGAAAACTCAGAATTCCACTATATTAAATCCTGTAATTTAATTATCTAATTCGGGAAATTATGTTTGTTCTAAATCGTTATTTTGTTTGAACTTGTGATATATTTGTGTGAAGTTTGCATAACCTAAAATAAATTAAAAAGCTGAATTCAGTGTAAAAACTACAATTTAGTAAGGAGTTATCATGTTTTTAAATTGAGAACCACCTCTTGGTGCAACGGTGGAGTTGTGGGGGCACGAGGCCTCCCACTAGGGCTTAAATCGTGGCACTCACATTTACTCCCTCCATTTAACAATACTCTACATCCTAGAAAGTTTAAGACAAATTAGCATTATCTTTAATAAGACTACTCAAGTATGTAAACGCCCAATCCAAGTCAGATAAGCATTAATGACACCCAATAGAAAAAGAGAGAGGCTGCTTAGTTTTCTGTTGTTGCTGATTACCGAGGAGATAATTAATGTTCAGAGCCCAGAATGTAGATTAATATGGAACAAAATACTAGTTCAGAATGTAGACTATTATGGAACAGAGGGAGTATATCGTAAGGGTTTCCTAAATTTGCAGTCTTTCTTTAAGGAAAAATTGCCAATATTCTTGCAATATCACTGGTACAGATAAGGCTTCTCCGGCAAAGCCAGAAATCTCCATCCGTTAAGTGAACACATAAAATGTAATGGGAAAAGGTGAACCAGTAATGTACAAGAGGAAAATGGAATTTTTCCTACCGGGGAAACACAGTGTTTTTTTTTAAAACACCAGATATAAGTGTTTTTTTTAAACACCAGATATAAGTGTTTGCGGAACATCTTATCTCTACTATATAATACGAGTAACGGTGTCCGTGGTACGTCGCGCCAATTTTTTGCTTTACCCCCTGGAAATGCTGGAAATTAACCCGCAGTACCAGTAATCGTTGGTTCTTACTTTTACAATTTAGTCCCTCCACGCTTTGGCCCGACCGACACCACAGAGGAAAGGATGGGCGGCTCTAGCAGGCGACTTCTGGCGGTGGCGGCGTGAGGCTGGGCTGCACCGCCCCCGCCGCCACCTCTTCTGCCAATTTTCTCCTTCCGTACGTTCCTCTATGGAGCTCGGCAGCGCCATGGGCCGACCAGGCGGACTCCATCTCACCGCCCAGATCGCTTCGCTTTGCTTCGCTTCCTACCAGAGCGCCTGCTGCTGGTCTCCTACTCTGGACGTCGCCGACCTGCAGCGCTCTCCCATGGAGTTCCCAAGGCGCATGTGTTGAAGCTGCTCCGTCCGGCGCTGCCGCTGCCGCTGCCACGATTCAGCTTCCCCATGACGGCCGAAGAAAGGTTATCAAGATGTATGTGTGGGTCTCTTCCGTTGATTCTTTTTGTTTAATATCTGCATCTGTCTCTCCGGCAGCGCATTCCCGGGTGCAGTCGGTCCCTTGATTGTCAGATGTTTTTGTAAACGACTGATGTAAGTGAATTTAGATTGTGGTTAATTGTATCTGAAAATCTTAAGATTTTGCTTTTCTGGTGAAGCAGGATCATGTCGGCAGGAGTAGATGATCAGCAGTGAGGTTCGGCCTGATGATTTCACCTTCGCCGCTGTCCTAAATGGTTTGGCTGAGCGGTTTGTTAGTGTAGATGCTACGATAAGTACACCGTACATTCAGTTATTCTGTGCAATACTTTGCTGAATGTCAGATGTTTTTGTAAACGACTGATGTAAGTGAATTTAGATTGTGGTTAATTGTATCTGAAAATCTTAAGATTTTGCTTTTCTGGTGAAGCAGGATCATGTCGGCAGGAGTAGATGATCAGCAGTGAGGTTCGGCCTGATGATTTTACCTTCGCCGCTGTCCTAAATGGTTTGGCTGAGCGGTTTGTTGGTGTAGATGCTACGATAAGTACACCGTACATTCAGTTATTCTGTGCAATACTTTGCTGAATGTGGATGGGAGATGTAGTCACGTTGACTTGCTAAGGATCCATTTGATGTTATGGTAGAAGTACCAGCTCATCTCTGCAGATTGTGTTGCTCGTGCAGACCCATACATCACAGCGTGCTTTTTTCCCTTCACTTTGTTTTGTACAGAGCTGAATCCTAAATGGAATCAAACTTGTTGGCATAGACTTAATTGTTGTAGTTTTTTTTAAAATGTTATAGTATATATATGTGGAGCAATTTAACTCTCTTTTGCTTTCCTTCTCAGCAAGGTGAAATCCTTCTTACAATTTCTATGAAAATTGGTAGTACATTTCTGGAGGGCAAAACCAGGATTCTACATGCTCTGAAAAAAATATGGCATTACACAATGTGGATGCACAATGAATTTGTATGTGTAGTTTACTTAACATTTATGAGGAGCGATAGTGTGTGGTCACAACACATCCAAAATAAGGAAGTCGGGTCTCAAGTTCAGAGAAGCGTAAGAGATGTTTGAAAACTCGAAGGAGTCGCTCAAAGTGCATTGCTATTTGCTCAAGAGCGTGGCGTAATGCTAACAGCTTGATTTGAAAATTCCAGTGCAATTAAATCCTTACTTTTATCTATAAATTTATTCTTATACAACAAGATGAAAATAATGGTGTCTCAGTTATAATTTTTCTTTTTCTAGAATATTTGCTTTTATTTTTGTTACCATGAGTTTTAAATGGTCAATCTTTAACACGTTCGTTGTAATCCATAGATAAATATGGCATTGAATCAATCGACAACATGGGGATGCCAAATAGTTCCAAAGTCAGACGAATGAACATATTTACATATAAAATAAGATTTATGCCTAAAAAGATTGAGTTATGCTTATGCTTGCTTACATCGTCATCCCCTCAATATTCAATTTTTCATGGCCTAGCAGACATATTTAATAAAAATTTAACTCGTAGCAACGCATAGGAGTTGGCATATATACAAGTGGGTTTGTATTCATATGCTGACAATTAGTGACCATGTTAGTTTGATACGTTCCCGTCGCAACGCACGGGCATTTAGCTAGTATCTTATATATTTACTAATTGGAGGCACCATTAAAGCCTCCACGTTAATCCACATCATCAAAATTATTTTAAGCAGTTAGATATTGGTTTTACGGTTAGGATCAATCGTCCAAAAAAAGTTACGTAGAAAGTTACGTAGAACGTGCCAAATAATGTAGCACGATACTTTAGCATCGTGACATACATGCAATTCAAAGGAAAAAAAAAACAACGAGACGGTTACTATCTGGAGTCTTGAATTTAAACGTTATGAAAAGATCTTAGGCTTTTAGATATTGCATCTGCCGGTAGCATTAGCATATCGCACATGCATGCAAAAGCAAAACGAAAAAGGAGACCTTTCCGATCTGGAGTCCCGATCGACTTTAGACGCTATTCGTCCCGATTTGCATAATAGATCGAGCTTCCTTTAGCTGGAGAAAAGAAAATTTAATCAACTCAGCTCTAGCCTTTGCAGTTTGCATGCGCCTGCTCATGCAGATTCCAGTGGCGAGGTGATGCGCATGCACAGACACAACGAAGGCAAAGGCAGAATGGCTGCAGCCATGGGTGGATATTGCTGATCAGTCTCCAGTGGCTGAACATATTACAGTTTAAGCAGGTAGCTCAATGAAACAAGATCGTAAATCCATTAAACAGTGGCCAATTTATGTTTTCTTGATCAAATAATATGACAGCCTGATTGTTATTACGGCATCTGCTTATTCTCTACCGCAGTCAGCCGGCGATCGGAAACAACAATCTCGCAGGTGCACGGATGACACAGGTTAACCAATGGTGTCAGCATGCATCGCGAGTATTCCATCCGTCCTGGAGTTGATCGAATACAAAGGTACGATCCAATCTAGCATGTCCAGCTCTCCTCATCGTATTCCTATCCAACTGCTGAATCTTATTTGAAGTTCTGATCACACCGCAATGAGCAACCCAACATGCGTATTCCAGTACAGATTTATCCACGATGGTTTTGTTATAAGAGCAGGATATGCACAGGCTCTTACAACCAGATCGGGTGTCAGCCACCATCTGTGAGGCTGTCGCTAGGAAAATTGTGGCGCGCGGACGATGCAGTAGTTCCTGATGTCGTCCAGCTTTTCACGCTCACTCACCAGGCAACAAAGTATGTATCCTTAAATTCTCTGCTCTAGATATATCTTTACCTGCACATTGGTGAATCTAGAAGCTATTCTGGTACTAGATATGTACGGATGTACCCTGTGTTTCACGTCCTGATGAAGTGGATGTAGGATGGCATATTAATCACGTTTCCTCGCTCTCCGGTTAAGCATACATGTATTGTTCTGATTGCTTCGGTTTTCCAATAGTAAATGCATTGGGATCAACTAGCTGTAACATCCCAAATTTATAATAAGGATTAATAAGACCCCAAAATTCAGAACCAACAAAAACTTTTTAAATTACTTCACTAATGATCGTGTTTTCCCTTATATTGTTCTGTTTAACCTTGTGTGACTTGAATGTTTAAGTTGTTTGACTGGGAAATATTAACCCAGTGACCTAACCTAAGTAAAAATATATTTAAAACTCTGGTGATCATGTTATGACAAAAAAAATTTCCATATATATCTTCTGCCACTCCTGTTTTATTCAAATATCATTTCCAAAAATAATTTGGGTTTGGCCACAACCAAAACATCCTTTATTGAGAAAGTGAAAGTATTCCCAAAATTATGTAATCCCCAAAAGTAGGGAGATCTATATGTTATCTCCTATCTATTTATCAAACTCGATATTTTGCATGTGTGTGCAACTCCCATTTTATAAGCTCTTATTTTATTCCCCTGGGAAACCACACTAGTGGGAAATATATTACCCCACATAAGTTCTTTATCGAACCTTTTGAAAACTATTGGGTTATGAGTTGAGATATTTCGTAAACAACATCTTGTCATAATTAAGTGTGGTCACTTTCAAGATAGTATTGTTAATTATGAAAAGTGTGGTATGATTACTTTGTATGATTTGATTTGTGTTATTGATATTGTAATGTTGTGATTGTTATGATTGTTTGCTTGTGAGGATAATTCCCCAAGTTGTGCTCAATCCTAAAGTAAAACAAACTTGACCACCAATTTGTAATATGACTTGAAAACAAAACAAGACCTCTATAATTACTTACACCCTCAAATCAAATCTTGATTACAAGAAGTGATCCTATTAAAATTTCCTCTCTATCTATTCCTCTATTCTATAAAAACAATTATGTCTTCTTTATCAAGATTTTAGGAGTGAGATGAACTAATAGTCATCCCCACTTCATATCACTCCCTCCTCAAGTAAACCTACTTTTCGATTTAAAGCAAACCCCTCTTTTCATTTATTAAAAAGAAAATGGAGGTCATAAGTTAAAAATGATCTTCATAAATAATTTCCCTCCCAAAATTCTCTATTTCCTCAAAACAAATGTTTTCTCTATGAAAATAAAACTTATTGGAAGTTATCCTATTTGTCAAAGAAGTTCCAAAAGTTCAAACCATATTTTATTACTGGTTTTAAAATATTAAAGGAGTATCAAATTATTAATTTCCAAAAATGATTTATGTAAACTCTATGAACAAATTTTGCACAAAACATTTTATTTTCAAAAACCAATTTTTGTGGAGCCTCTACATGTATATGGGAGGCTACCCAAATATTTTCAGAATTTTTAAAAATGTATAAAGGCCTCAATTAAATTCCCTAAAACCTACTGGTTTTGGAAAGGAAATAAAAGATTTAGACGAGGACCTATCGGTGAGAGGAGAAAGAAATCCAGGGGGCTTTTCGCAAGAACTTCATTGACTTCCTGTAGCACGTCGCCGACACGGCACCGTGCTGCCGTGCTCGCCGCGCCGCCGTGCTCCCTCATGCACGTCACCGAGCTCCACGCCGCCGTGCTCCTCACGCCGCGCCTTGCTGCTCGACAAGAGGAGACTCCTCCCACACGACTCCCTGCCTCCCACCTGCTCCCTGCTCCTCTGCCTCCACCTCCCTCCCGCACGCCACCGTGCCACGCTCCTCCTCGCAGTGTGGAGCGGATAAGAAGGCCACCGAGGACGCTCTGCTCCCCCACGCCTCACTTATCTGCTCACTCCCCTGCCTCTCTCTCTCTCTCCATATTCTCCACCACGGAACCGAACCAAGGCCGAGCCGCCGTCGCACATCGCCGGCGATAGAGAGCTCCCCATCCAAATCCCAGACCACCAGCACCTTCGCCATGCCCTACTCCCCTCTCTGTGCGAGGAATCGTAGAGGGAAGCCCGGGATCGCCGTCGCCGTCCCGATCCTCTTCTTCTCCGGCCGCCGCTTGTCGAGCAAGCTCGCGAGCAGCTCAGCCCACCATTCTTCTCCATTATCGCATCCATGTGTTCCCCTGGCCGTACTCTTCCTCACGAACATCCCCATTTCCTTTTAGGTCGCCGGAGCCGCCGATGCCGTCGCCGCCGTGCTCTGGCCTCGCCTTGCTCTGTTCTGTGCGACGCGAGGAAGAAGAGGCCCGGTACCGCTTCGCTCTCACGCATGGGCCGCAAGATGGGCCTCTCCCCGTGCTGCTCAGCCCAAATCCCGCCAGCTCCAGTGCCAGAGCCAGCCTGCTAACGTTTTTTTTTAGGTTGTTTATTTATTTCCTGATAGATATATTTCTGGACCTTTAGTTTAAATCCATTTAAAATAGTTTTAGTTTGAATCTGGCCAAACCAAAAATCACAATAGTAATGTTATAAGTTTAGAGACGTGTGCAACTTACAGATCTGAAAAATATTGATTTGTGTGTCTTTGAAAAATGCTGTGCTATGATTGGTCAAAATCAGTGTTTTGTCCATAACTTAATTTGTGTTGATCTAAAATGTGTCAATCCAATGGTTTTAGAAAGCTCTTCACAGTACCTTTCAGTAGAAATTGGTCTCATATGTTTTGAATGTTTAGAACAAAAGTTGCATGCACTTCTAGTTTAGGCCAGCAAGCACTTTGTGCATTTTTATTAAATTATGTAAATAACTTTTTGGATCAAACTCACTTGGAGTAGTTTCTAATAGCAACAGAGAACACAAACCCAAGTTTGCATGGTTGTTTGATTGACAGAACTCTCTAGGTGTAATTTTTAGTAAAAATGATGTTCTGCCACTAATAAACAAGAATTAGATTTAATGTTTTAAATTATGAAATTGTGGGTTGTGTTTATTGTTGATTGTTTTGGTATTGCCACTTGTGTGTTACTGATCTTTGACATGTTAAATTATGTTAGTACTGTTAGTGAGTGTTTTGCTTGTTTATCTTGTTGTTAAATTAGTTTTGTGTGATTACATTTTAAAATGTTAGCTAGAATAAAACTTATAAAAAGTATCTTTAACACTAGATAATTCCATATCTCGAGATTCATGTGTCCAAATAAATCCAACTCAAAGGTTCTGTAAAGCTTATGAAATTCTTTAACTCACTGAAGTGGTTTCGTCTCATTTAAATTAACATTAGAAATACAATATTTAAAATACCATAGAAGGTTTAAATTCTAAACTTGTTGGTTTCTGATCCTCAATTAGTCCAAAGGATACCAATCCAATTTTGTTAGATTGGTACTGTCATTACTTAGCTCCCCTAATTTTGGTGGAATTAATTAACCCTTATTAATTAGTTAGCATTTGATTGAATGTCAGAAAACCTTTCTGGACTAAAACAATTATGTAGGAGTTTAATAACTCTAAGTGAATCAAACCCAATTGTGTGGTCTTCTACACTTCAGTAGCTTTCTGTAGGAATTTAGTTTGTATTTTTGTGACCAACAGAACCCAAGTTATGCAATTAAACATGCACCACTAATTTCTGCCTTATTTAAGGCCTAATTAAATAATAGTCAATTCAATTAAATTGAAATCAAATTGTGTTGCTTTGTGTGTGCAGTAGCTGTGTGTGATGCTTGAGAGTTGTAGTGATGCTTGATTGAGTAGTTTAGTAGTTGTAGGTATTGCCTGTTCATGTTAGTGTCTTCACCTTCACTTGGTGAGATATTTTGGTTTACAGATAACTTTTGTCTGAAGTATTTCCTATTTAGATAAAGATGCTTAATCACAACTTTAACCATATCCTTATAAGCATGAGTAGTGGGGTGATTTCCAAACTTGTTTGTTAAATAACATTCTTCTCTCTTGATTGTTGTTTGTTAGTATTGCTTGATGGTTGTTGTCGGAGGGTTCTACTGGATGTTGATTGTGTTCTTTCATTTTTGCGACGCTAGATGTAAACGCCACCGGGGTGATCCTTGGAAAGGATTTACGAGAGAAGAATCGGAGTTTATTTCTTTGATCAGTGAGAAGAAGTCCAGGGACATTATGCTGAAACCAGGCAAGCTACTTCACTGAGCTTGCACCTATATACATCTATTTTGATTTACCTGTTTTACTATAACTAGCATAAATGATTTATGTGGTGTTGCCACGAAAGCTATGACTTTGAAAACCCTTTTCCAAAATACAAGTAGATTCTTGAGACACCCGATATAGAGGTGTCAATGGTCTACAACGATTTCGAAATGAATTTGTTTTACTCCAAAGCCTTCTATGAAAATCTTTTGGTGGGATTACGAACCACCCAAGTTTGACTAAAAGTATTTTGCTATGAGAATTGGAAATGATTGTGAAAACCTTTTCAAAAGTTTATGAAAAACTATTTTGCCACTCTATGTAGAAATATCAGTTTGTTTAAATAAAACTATAGGATGGGAAAAACATTGTTTATTCAAAACTCCTTTGAAAATCCTTGGATGAATTATGGTATGCCGAGATGTCGGTATGAAATTGAGAAGTGGTGAATGGTGATGTTTCTGAAAAATGCACATTGTGTCCTGGTACTTACCGAACAACCAATAACCTGTGCGACCACATTTACCCACATATGAGCAAGGGCGTAGTCATATAATTTGCTCGTGTTAGTACTGGATGCCTCAATAACGAGGATAACCTCGTTCCATGAGGGGATGGTCTGAGGACCTACCCCCTGACCTGGGTCCTCTTCATTGAAGTCTACCGGAAGCCGGTATGAGCGTGTCGGAGGAAGAGGATTGAAGGGCTCCCTTGGGTCCGCCGGCAGAACTACGAGTCCCACACTTAGTTTCTGAGGATTTGAGTGTCGATGGAAAGTGTCGTAGGCAGGGTCCTATACTAGCATGAGCAAAGGACAGGCTATGGCCGGGAACTCAACTTCGCATACCTCTGGTATGGCGGGACGTGGCTGACACGATGAGTGACCGGATGGGTGTGGGAAAAGCGTGCTACCTCTGCAGAGGGTAAAACTATTCGAATAGCCGAGTCCTCGGATATGGACAGTTGGGAAGAACTGCTAAGACCATGTGCAAGTTTTACAAAGTTTTGAGTTTGAAAGGAAAATGAAGTGAAGATTGTTTTAGGCAACTATACCGAGGGGGTGGTATGATGTTGCTGGAAAATAAGTGACCAGGATGGGGCTGTGGACAAGACGGTGATTTTCGAGGAAAAAGTTTTAAAAGAGAATTCTTACCTTTTTAAATAAAGGGTATATTTTCGAGAAAAAGGTTTAAAAAGACTTCTTACCTTTTTCAACCAAAAATAGTGAGAAAACTACTTTCCAAAAAGGGTTGTTTCCAACCCCGGTATTGAGAAATTACTTTCCAAAATGTTTGTCTTCAACAAGATTAAAAGATCTACTTTTCCCTTTTCAATAACGGTATAGAGATGTTTTGTTCTAAAAATAAAGGTATTATTGAAAGATTATCAAAACTAGTGCATGCTCAAGTTGGGGTAGTTTGCGAGTACAATCAAATGTACTCATATTGGTTTCGTCCCTGGCTATTGTCTTAGCCAGATTTTGGAAGAAGAAGCAGTTCGAAGAAGAGGAGTTCACTGGCGTCTTTGCGAACTAGGGCGCTTCCCAGTCAGCTGCCTGTAGGGTTAAGGCGAATGACTTGGGCTCCACGTTGTTTGGTGATTTTCCGCTGCAAGTACCTGTTGGAGCTGATCACTTCACTCAAGTAAGTAAATAAATTCGGTATGTATGGATGTCTTTTGTTACCAGTTCGATTGTGCTTCAGCGACACACTGATCACGGGATCGCTGATGTGTAGGCACAAGGGTATTTCGGACAGCTAGTCCGGGGTCCCCACACTAGCTATCACAACCGTACCTTAGGAGGCAATTAAATTTATTTGGTCTTACTTATTACTAGCGGTCTATATAATTCACATGGCCTCAGTGGCTCATTTAAACTTCCCAATGTCATGCATTTGAATAGCTGTCTAAATAACACTGCCTTTTGCTTTATACTTTTGGTTTGCATCCACCAGTCTAATTATATTAGGGATGTGTTCACCGGTGACTTATCTGTCCGGCCGGAGAGCAGATGTTGCAATATTGGATAAATGATCTAATATGCACATTTGTAATCTCAAGCATGAAAGAAAAATATGGTGCGTGTCATTGTATTTCTTAAATTCATATACCCTCTCTTCTTTCCACATCGATTTGTGCTGAATGTGTGGTATGCTAGATTATATATGTGCCCAGTCACTCCAGACTTTGACTATTGCTTGAGTGGTTCCAGGATATCATGAAAAGTAGGCAATATTGGTAAACTTCTGTAACTAACCTTAGTAAGGTAAATATTTTTCTATAATCATAATCCTCATTTTTTTTTCCACGTACAAAATATTTTAATACTTCCTATTTATATTTCCGAAATCGCTAACCCGTGCAGGCGCTTTAAAGAACTATCCTCACCATCAACGACTTGGGTTGCGGGCGTGATCAAAACATATCACTGCTTTCAAGAACTATGCACGCTATTTATCCAGTTCAAATCATTCGCCGATCAATATCTCCTCCTAATTTTCTATTGTACCGCAATACGCTCTACGTATTTGACGAATTGTTAACTTACTAAATTTTCAGCAGTAGTGACACATGCATTGAGAGTAATCTGAATGATTCTCAAGTTTAAAGTTCAATCTGATGTTCTTAAGGTGCATTCTTTCTACTACATGTGTGCATGCAGGCAAGTAGCTACACGGTTATGGTCCTAAGTCACATGTTCTTTAGAGAAACCAATTTTTAACACAGACAGAGGCGAACAAGACAACATTCAGGATATATTTGTGTTAAACTCTTTCTGTATTGCTCACTGGATATTTCTTTGTTAGTGCATATCTGTAGTTTTCGAGAAGAAGATACTGCACCTCATACTTCGTTATTATTCATAATCAGACAAATGAAGTAAACATTGATAACTCTATGGACTTAGTAATTCCTATATGTCAATTAACTCCCTAGATCCATTTTCACGTTCTCCTTAGTATCACTTAGAACTCATTTACCATGCTATTCAATTAAAGTTCGTTTTGATTTTGTTCAGTCGACCGCACAAAATCTTTGTTGTTCATTTTCTTTTGAGAAGATCTTTGATTAATCAAATGTGGCCATAAAATTACTTGATAAATTGCTTCCTTGCTTATCCAAAAATAATTCTTATTTAGTTTTGGATTAAATTGTGAAATCATTATGTCTTTCTAGATGATCACAAGTTCGTTTGTGAGCATATTGGTAGACTACAAGCCTACTAACGACTTAAGCAGTAGGGAATGAATATACTAAATCCACTATTACTTGATATTCTTTATTTGCTTAATTTTAGTGGCAGCATGAATTGCACATTACAGTCCTCATTGGTGCTAAAATAAAATGCAACCTGCTATCTCTCTATTAACCATATCCCTCAGTACAGGTGAAACTTGATATGTTTCCTGATCCTTTAATTTCTTTAGATGATGCTCCTACTATTTTTGGAAACTTCATGGACCAAGAAGGAACGCGGTTGATGCGTGATTAAGTATTTCCAGGAATGGTGGCGGAATCCTTGGCATGCAACGAGCATGACGGCGCTAGGAGCGTTAGAAAGGAGCAATGTTTCAATGCTTCGAGAGGAAGGGACAAACGTAAATGGATTTTACTTGACAGATCATATCTTCCACATCAATTCCGATTGCATCTCTATTGAATTTACAGATGATACTTCACAAAATTTTCCTAATTAATGAGATATCTTTGCAGTTATTTTATATATCACTATATTTAATTAATTTATATTTTTCTGAACTTTGTGTTTTTCAGCAACTTCTATCTGATATTGATTCTACATTGTATTTATCCCAGCCAAGGATAATTATATTTAGTTAGAGGGGATAATGTCCAGGTGCTTCCACCACTCTATTTATCTAAATACATTATATTTTCAGGTCTCTGTATGGTTATGCCATCCTATCACGAGATGTTCTCCCACATCTGTTCATGTAATTAATCTTGCACATTATAGGTCAATTTGACGTTCTTAGCACTTCTGTTTGGGAGCACAAAATTAAGACAAGTTTACCTCAAAATTATATTTTACTAGGTGCAGATTTAATAGCCACACTGAAATGGAAAATTTCCACTTGGATTTGCTTTCTTAGAAGCTCCATTCGGTTATATTATTTTGAATGACGTAATATTATCTTATCTATTTGCATGAAGTTGCAATTCAGATAAAAAGGATCTCAGCATACCATTCAAAAGTTCATTTCAGTGACATTTTCACCAATATACGAATTTGAGTGCAGTGAATAATTGCATATATTTTACGATTTCTTACCTATTCTGTCAAAAAAAATCTCAACTAGATGTCTGGGCAACATTGTCATATATGAATCCTATGGTTTTGGTCGAATTGATTTGATGCTCTGGAATGATCAACACTGGCAATATTGTTTTTCCAGGCCCTGTTATATTGTGCACCCAACATTTTGCTGCTGCACCCTCAATGTCACTCCCTCGGAATATGAGATATCAGGACATGCTTTTTAAAACAGAATCTATTAACCTCAGATATTAAATGTGGATATAGGTATATCAGGATCATTTCTTGACCACATGTCAATGCATTCTTAAGGTAATGCTATAATGTGAACTGATGTTAGTTTCAGATTTGGTATAAGTGTATTTTAAAATGATGCTTTTAGTAGTGATGCAACCAATTTGCAATTGTAGTTCAAGCAATAACATTATTTAAATTTACTAAAAAAACTATACAACTATTGTTCATGTAAATATTTCTTCTATAGTTTGATTAACCAAAATTTAAATAAAAGTCGTCAAAAGCATTTCAAATAGAAGTAAACAAACTAGCCCGTGCAAGTCCCCCGTGTCGCCCTCCTCTGGCGACCTGGGGGGAAACCCTAGCCGTCGCCACTTAGAGCCTCCCCCCGACCTCCTCCCGCCTTGCCACCGCCGGAGGGGGCGCCGGCAAAAAGCCGTGCGCGCCCCCGGGGAAGGTGGCGGCGGGGTTTTTCTTCTTCGATTCGCTGGCTTTTCCGGCGAGATGGCGTCGCAACGAGGCCGCGGGAAGGCATGGCGGCACGGCGGAGCAGCAGGGCCTGGCAGCGGTGGCGCTGCTGAGGAGCTGAGGACGGAGGGCGCGGCTGCTACGGGGCTGCTGGAGGTGCTCCGCGGGCGGGCCGATCTAGGCTCGCTGCGGGCCGTCTTGGCGCGACGAGGCAGAAGAAGGACGCGGCGGCGCGGCCTGCCAGTGGGGCGCGGCGGCGGAAGCGCTGACCGGCCAGTGGGGTGCTCCCGGGATGCGCCGCGGGGCGCACGGATCTGGGCCTCGCGGGCCTGCCCTGGGCTTCGGCGCCGGTGGAGGTCGGGCGCATCGCCGGCTTGGGGAGTTCCCGGGCGCCTAGATGAAGTTGTGGAGCGGGCTGCCAGCGGGAGGCCCGTGCGTGGAGGAGGGTAGGGCGTGGAGGAGTCCAGCACGGTGGAGCTAGGCAGTCGACCACAGATGCACCCGGCCATCTTAGCTGCTCCCTGAGCTTTGCGGGGGTGGGTCGAAATCCGGGCGAAAGCCTTGCACCAACTCCGGTCGGTGCCAAAGATGGCGACGCCTTTTGGCGCCGTTCTCTTTCTTGTGTGCATCGTTGTGGAGCATCGACACCCGGCCCGACAAGAGTGGTCTAATGATCTCCGGTGAAAGCCTAAGCTCCGTCGGGAGCGGGCGACGGTGACGGACGCGTCACTACCTTGTTGGAGGCGTCGTCTTGGAGTCATTGGCCCTCCCGGTGCGAAGGATTCGTGGTGGATGTGCAGGATGGCTCTGTGGTCAAGGGGGGCGGATCCCGGGCAGCGGCCCCGGACGGTGGTGGACGTCGAGGCGGCGGCCTCGGTCTCCCACGCTACGACGGTTTCATGAGGTAGAGCTGTTGTTTAGCGTGGGTCTGGGTGGCGACCTGGATGAAGACTGCGTGGGCAGAGGGTTCGTCGACCTGACTGGATTGCCTTCGGGCAATGCGAAGGTCGGTCTGGTTGCTACGCCTGGGCGGCGACCCCTGAACAGGGTGGTTTGGTGGCAACCTGGATGAATACTGCGTGGGCAGAGGGTTCGTCGACCATGACTGGATCGCTTTCGGGCAATGCGAAACTCGATCTGGTTGCTTCGCCGGGGCGGCGGCCCCGGAACGGGTGGCGTGTGTTGTGTTGTTTGGGCGACTTGTGTCGTGTGGGCGGCGGGTCGATTCGTCTGTGTGGTTTTTTGGCCCTATATTTCTCATAAACAGGAGTTTGTACAGTTTGTATGGTTTTTGGACTCGGTTTCCCTTATAAACTGGGTCAATTCTATTCTATCTATTCGAGCGGTGGTACGATCACCTTATCCTAAAAAAAAAAAGTGTTTGCGCCCATATTTCCCCTGTCATACGCGGACATGGACTCGTTGATTGTGACGCCCGGGTAAAGCGATGACTCAAGCGGCCTGAGCTCCACCGTGTTGACGAACTGCGTGCCGGCGCCGGTATTCACCAGCGCCCAGCTCGCCTACGCCACGAACACCGCCTCGGAGGTGCAGGTCGAACTGCACCGTCGAGTTGTTCCGTCCATCGTAGTTGTCGTGCAAGAACTCCATCCAGAAAATGTACTTGCCACCGCTCCGGGTGGGGAGCGCGTAGCAGCTCCGTGTGCCGGACGGAAAGCTCCGCAGCGTTAGCAGGGAGGTGTCACCGCCAGCGCTGCTCTCTTGATCGGCGGCCACCCTGTGGTTCTCCCCGTCGTCGACGTACGGACTGTCGGAGACATAGGCGATGTTTGTGTACGTGTCCCTGTGGCCGCTGAATGCGGCGTCCAGGCCGAAGTCGATGCTCAGAAAACCTGCTGATTGAATGCTATTTTAGTTAGAGAAAAATATCCACATCTTTGCCACTTCTGTATGCATATATCATGTATGGCTACCGGCTACGATCGATGAACTACAGGTGATTTTTTTTTTTACCTTGCTGACAGGCAGCATGAACTGCTATGGCTGCTAGTACAAAGAAAACAATCCACGCCATTGAAACAACAACTCTACGCTAAATGCAAAATGAGCAATGCCGTACGTATATATATACTGCATGCGCACCAAATTCAGATGAGAGTTGCATGTATGCTTGCATCAACACTAATTTAATCCTAGGTACGGTACAGTTTCTTGCTTACCATGTGACGTACTGCTCTCAGCCATTGAATATTTTGGTTTCCAGATAGTCCGAGTGATCGACCAATTATTTTCCTCGAGTTTGTCTGACATCCAACCAAAATTTGAGAAAATAAACAAGGTCTGAATTGTCGCAGCTTTGGCTATATCACTCATGTAATCATGTCGACCAAAATATTTTCACCGATATACATATGTAGTTTGACTTGTACCTTCATTGTTACTGGTCTTGAATACGGCAGCATGAATCATGGCGTTTTTTTAGAAGAGATATTGATTAGTTCCATGTAGGATAAGCTTCTTATTTATCAAGTGACGTACTACTCTCAGCCATTGGATGTAAGACCAATGACCAATTCTTTTCCTTTAGTTTGGCAGAATTCAACCAAATTTGAGAAAACTAAACAAAGTCTGAGTTGTATCGGCTTTGCCGGATGGGACATTAGAAGCAAGGACAGCGATGGAATGATTTGGAGGTGGCGGAGACGGTGGCTTGGACTGACTTGTTCTTTCCTTTATTTCATTTTTTGAAATGACTTATTCATCTTCAGTTCTACACCAGTTCCACCTCACAAAAAAGGGGACATTTAAAGAGCGATAAATGCCATATTTTACAATAACAACATTGCAAGAGGTCACCGAGGCAGAAAGGATGCCGGAGAGGAGGGGACTGAAGCCTGTCAGGACTGTGGCACCGACATCGCCACGGATCCATGCCATGCTGATGTGATACCGCCGAGCCCAGCACGGTAGTTTGTGCAGGACCTGACACTGCAGGGATCCGTCACCCAAGATGTCCCAGACTCATGGACTCTTGTAGAGTTCATCAGCAACCCGCTGCTTGCCAACGCCAGCATCCAGGTCCTCATTGCCAAGGTGTGTCAGGCGGATCCAGGAATGTAGCAAGCCCCGGACCAAAAATTAAGCGAAAAATAACAACTAAAAAGCTCTTGTAACAACACAATAGATTTGATACGATTACCGAGTTCGAGACAAGTATTGACAATAGCAACATGATATGGATTTGTTCCTAAAACATGATATCAATGATTCGGTTCAGTTATACATGCGCTTCATGAGGGAATCAATTCAGTTCCAATTACCTAGTTGAGGGAGGCAAGCGAGCAGAGGAAGTGAGGAACCAGCCGCGTTCAACCATGGTTCTGCAACCTGGAGCAATCGTTGAGGCTGGCCGACTCGCGCGCCGGAGGACTGGAGGCGGCGTCCGGCCAGGCATGGGAGCTAGGAGTCGGCGGCTGGCTAGCGATGGGCGGGCGGCGCCCCATGGTCCGCGGAGGAGGAGGACAGGCGGCCCATGGTCCGCGGATAGGAAGGAATCCAGGAAGAGGAAGTCCAGTTAACCGCCGGACCGTGGACGGGTAGGGCTCGCCGGCGTGGCGTCGCGCTCCTGGCGGCAGGCAGGGGGAGCGAACTAGCAACGGGATGCGATGCGACGAGAGAGAGCGAGCGGAGGTTTGGTTCGCTCAGCGCCATTGTTGGTCCAGCAGCGACTTGGGCCGCAGTGTCCCATGGCCGAGGATGGAGGGGAGGCAACGCCGAAGCTCGCCGGGACCTTCGATCTGGACGGGGAGGAGCGGAGCGGCGAGGCGCGCGTCGGCGAGCTCGAGACGACGCGGGAGAGAGAAGAGAGGGAGGGGGAGGTGTGTGGACGTTTTTCCAGATAGGTCCCTAGGGTTTCCCAAAATTACAGATTAGTCCTTCGCGGGGGTTTACCGGGAAAGCGCGCGTCAAGAATCGTGCGAAGCGGTGAGCTACCGGCTAACAGCGAACGGTGACCGACGCGGCGGCGCGCGTCAAATTTCGTGCGGAAACTAGGCAACCGGTGAGCCGGGTGACGCCGCGCGCCAAAATTCGTGCAAGCACAGCAGCGCGCGCGGTTGTTTACCGGGTGGAGGCTGTTGTCGGACGTTGATCGGCGATCGGATGGCATGGATTTGTACTGTAGCTACTGTTCCTATTCGCACGATTCTTGACGCGCGCTTTTCCGGTAACCCCGCGAAGGACTAATCTGTAATTTTGGGAAATCCTAGGGACCTATTTGGAAAAACGTCCACACCTCCCCCTCCCTCTCTTCTCTCTCCCGCATCGTCCCGAGCTCGCCGCCGCCGCCGACGCGCGCCCACGCCGCTCCGCTCCTCCCGTCCAGATCGAAGGTCCCGGCATACAAATTTTAAGATGCAATTAAGTTTTGTTGAAATATAAATATATTACTAGTTTTTTCATTAGTTTGGACACTCCTTGATGCCTCCCTAATTGTACGATCATTAAGTTTTGTTGAACTATAAATATTACACCACGTAACAGTTTATCTAGCAACACAAAAGATCATACGATCATCAAGACGCATCAATGAACATAAGAACAAGTGTCAGAAGTAGACAACTATTCATAATCATAAACCTAGAGCAGCATGCATTATCACTACAAAATAGGATCACGAGTTCATCCTATCAATATGGTATTAACCTACCACCACATTAAAAGTGTCATCCTACCACCACCATCATCAACTTCACCATCATACGAGGGGTTAGTATGTACCACCTCATAAAATAAACAAGCTATAAGAGAAGTTTCGAATCCCCACCTATCCCAAAATATACATCATCATTATCAGTTCATCATCATATTGCCGCCACCACCACCCAGCTCCACACGGCCACCACCACCCATCAGTAGTACTTGGCCAAGAAGGTTCTTAGCAAGAGGGTACTTTGCTGCTCAGCCATGCCGACAAAGTGGACACCATGTGCCTTGTGGTCGACGAGTTAGCCGAGAGCCAGCATGAGAACCTCCTCACTTAAGCCAACGGCGTCCAGGACAGCATGGTAGAGGTCAGGGTGCATGTCAGTAGGCTTGCTCTCTCGGATGGCCTGGGCGACGTCCTTGACAGCATCAGTCATGATCGCGAAAGCCGCGATCTCGTCGTCACCGAGGGCTCCCCTTTTCCTCTTCACTCCAGCGCCAGCTCTAACGTCTCCGTGGGCATTAGCCGACTTGTCCGGACCATCGAGGATGATGGTATCGGACTCCCGCGTGTCACTGAAGTCAGTCGTGGACGTGACGAGGGAATCACCTGAGCACATGGCAAATTTGTCGGTGGCCAGACCGTAGGAGAAGATGGTCTCGATCGGTGTGTAGTTCAGAATGGGCTTATTGAGGAACTCCGCGTCCTTGGGGGTAATTCTAATATTGGAAGGGTAGTTTGTTAGATGAGATTGATAGTGATGATCAAGGTTAAACAAGTGGACGGTGAAACAAGTTGAAGGACAGTGTGCTAACCACGATGTGCCCCTGATAGTGGCCAGTCTCGAGGATGACCGTGTGGTTGTCTTCACACCATTGTGCGTCAACCTGGAGGCACGTGAGCCTCCACTTTCTCAGATGGTTGTACACCTGAGTAGACGTGACCTAAGCCCCATGGTGTACAAATAGAGCCTTGGCGATGGAAGTGAGATGGACCTATTTGAAACCCTTGTCATTCCTCACCCTAGTCTTGATCTGTGTACACATGTGGTTAAGAACGAAGGTGGACATGAATGGAAGCCATTTCATGGTACCCTTCACCTGGGCCTTAACCTTGGCGATCTTTGCTTTCACTGTCAGAGCTACGTTGTTCACAAGCTTCTGCACAGGGTCCATCACAACCACACTACCGATCGAATCTACAAAGGGGATCTCAGGCTGTGAGTTGTGACGTATGGAGGGATCTGAGAGTCACCAATGGAGACCAGAGGCTGACTAAGGTCATCGGCCATCGAATGCTACATCGACCACGCATACAACATCAATAAGTCGCCAGATCAAGTTCTACACAGATCAATAAGCTACTAGACTCTAACAACATCAATAGGCTACACAAACAAGACCCTAACAACCAAGCTAAACACAGATCAATAAGCTACCAGACTATAACAAGCAAGTTCTATAGATCTGACATATGCTAAACAAGAAAGCACACACCAACTAGCAAGTTGTAAGCAGATCTAACAGATGGTAAACAAGAAAGCACACACCCACTTGCTAGTTCTACGCAGATCTAAGAGAGGCTAAACAATTAAGCACACACGTGAAAGGACAAGGATGTCGCCTAGAGGGGGGTGGATAGGCGCGATTAAAAAATTTCTGGTTTAGATTTGAATAAATGCGGAATAAAACTAGATGTTTAATTTAAGAAGCCAACAACCTAAATAAACTAGGCTCACCTATGTGTGCCAACAACTTACGCTAAGCAAGACAAGTAACAAGGTGATAGCAATATATAATACTTCAAGCACGAAGGCTACCACAATGTAAAGTGCATAAGTAAAGAACACGCAGAGACGAGGATGTATTCCCGAGTTCCTCCTTTTTGGGGGAATACGTCTCGTTGGAGAGGTGTGATCCACCACAACAGGTTGGTCTCAACGCCACAACATGCGTCACCTTCTTCTCCGATGAACCACACCACAAAAGGTTTGGTTCACCTTCCACTATTGATTTCCTTTTGGGCGGAAATCGAGTCACTTACAACAAGCTTGGGGCACACATCCACAACTTAATTGGAGGCTCCCAAATGACCACAAAAGGTCCCGAGTGACCACAAAAGGTCTGAACCACCACAATGGCGTCTAGGGTCCAAAGACCCAAGAGTAACAAGCTCACAAACTTTCAACTTCCACGAATCCTCGTGGAGAGCACAAACCGATGCACCAAATGCAATGGCAAGAGCACAAGTGCTCAAATCATGTACTCTCAAATCCCACCAAAAGCAACTAATGCTTGTGGGGGGAGAAGAGAGGAAGAACAAACAAGAACTCAACAAATGAACTCCAAGATCTAGATCCACTAGGTTCCCCTCACTTAGAGGAGAGATGGATTGGTGGAAATGTAGATCTAGATCTCCTCTCACTTTTTTCCTCAAACAAGAATCATGGGAAGAATTGAGAGATGGGCAAGTGATGCATGTAAAATGTATACATGAACTTTGCATTATTTTACTTATATTCCAGTCATATTTGCATCATATAAGGGTTATATCACTGTTTTATAATGATTTTGGGAATATTTGACATGTTTCCTATTTTTTATGGAATTAACCCTGCGCAGGCAGAAAACCCTATTTCTATATTTTAATATTTCAGGGACCCAAACGACGTCCAAATGACCTGGAAATTTACGAACATCAGTTTTTGGAAGGAACAAACCGTGGGAGCGAAGGAAGCAAACAAGCGGAGGCCCGAGGGCCCAGATGAGTGGGCCCACGCGGCCCATGTACCTGGCCGCGTGGGACCCCCCCTTTTGGCCCTCGGAGCTCCGTTGCCGTCGATCTTTCCTCCAACGACTCCGTTTTGACCTAAAACCGCCTATAAAAATAGTCCCCCGACGTTCTCTGGAGGGAGCGCCGCAGAAACACAGAAACACCGAAACAGAGACCTGGAGTTGCAGATTGGAGGGGGAAAACTCCGGCGGGGCGCTGCCGGCGTGGTCTCCATCTTCTCCAACGTCTTCTCCACCGTCTCCATGATGAAGAGGGAGTAGTCCACCTCTGGACTATGGGTTTGTGGAAGTAACTTATGTATCTCTCTCTCTCGAGCTTCGCTAATTAGTACCGTATGAGCTGCTGAACATGATTACGGTCATCTATGTAATACCTTTGTGGTGGATCTTTTTATGAGTTAATATATGTTTGAGATTGCAATGGTTTTGTTTCAGTTATGAAAGTAGATGCATATTATGTACCCCGTTCTTATTTACTTGTCATGATCAAGCATGTTTATGAGAGCGTGTGAGGGGGAACGTGTGCATTAGTTGGAGTAACGGGGGGTGGCTAGTGCAGTGAACGTGAGAGAAAGTTCTGCGATCCAGTTGGGTATTTTTACCTTACTTTGTTGCCTCACTAGGGATAAAAAGAAATACCATGCTACCGGAGATGTGGGTGTGACCATTGCCACTACTCCATGACTAGATCTAGCGTGTTCTTATTTTAACTTCATGTCATGATACTTATTGCTATACTCTGAGTTATTTTAATTACTGAGGTGTTATGATTTAGTTCGCATCTTGGTGGAGTATAAGAGAGACTAATAACCAAAAGGTCTCTATGTTAGGACGTGATGCCCATATAATTATAACTTGTCATTAAACTGTTGTGTTGCAATCTCATATGTCAACTCTAGTGTTCCATTGTCTATCACTTTATTAAAGAGAGAGTGCATTTGTGAAACCTTAAACCCCGGTCCATTTTTAATCATAAGAAACACCTTTCCAACCACTTTTACCACTTTTCCATTTTCTGCAATTTAAAAATCCGAAAATACAAAAACACTTTTCCATCTTGCATTCATCATATAAAACCCAAAAATATCATTTATCATTGCTACCACCATCCTTGCATATTTATTTCTTGTTTGCATTGAATATTATCTTGATATCATTCTTACACCTTGTGCTTGACAACCACTACGTGAGGTTGAGAACCAAAACATTTACTTTGTTTTGTAGGTAACCAAAAGAAGGATAGGAAAGATAAATCTTCACTACTGATTCCCCGAGAGTTCGATATTAAACCCTCGAGTCACACCTCGTGGGGAAAACACGTCTTCCACTTACTACACACTCTGCACTTGGAGTCTCAACCTAACCCATATTCTTTTGACGCAGCTAACTACGTCATCGGGTATCAGCAAGCTTTCCAAGGTCAACAACGGTGGGAGAGAGAGGGGGAAAATCGTGCTTGGAAGAGCTGGTCACTTTGGGGAAGAAGGGGGCCTTTTATAGGTCCCCACGAAAAAGAGCCGTTGCAGGAAAAAATAACCCCGGAGACTCCGGTCTGGGGGCGGAGACTCCGGCCCGCCGGGGGGGAGGGGGCGGAGACTCCAACCAGACCAGAGACACTGAAGTCTCCGGGGCACTTCCGGCCCACTTTCGGTCTCTATACCGAGAGCGTCGTCGTTGGGGGCATGAGTGCCAAACCGGCAGGCTGGAGACTCCGGTGTGAGCACACCGGAGACTCCGGTCTAGGGGCACCGGAAACTCCGGCCTCGATTTCCTGCAGCCACTCAGCAAACCTGAAATGCAATAACTTTTTCATCTGGCCTCCGTTTTTTATGATCTTGGGCTCGTTGGAATCGCAACGAAAAGCCCTATAAGATCATGCAGAGAAACATCATAGTCCAGCATGTGAGTAGTAAGCCACAAGGAGAGAGTTTGACCTCTCTAGAAAAGACAAGCCGGTAAAACCTCCAACATCAAAAACGCAACAAAATATGCATATGAAATCCGTTTTTGATGAACTAGAGCTTGGTATGGAGATGAACACAAGCTCTAAATTCTGAAATGGATAAAAGCCAAATAATAACCAAGAAAGATGATATGCCAAGTATGCAAAGGTTTGAGCTCTCCACAAAGATGCGATCAAGTTACTCGCTTGAGAGCCCTTCTTAATAGTACGCCGTCTATCCAATAACCCGGTCTCCCACTAACACCATGAGACCGGTAAAATAGAAACCCTATCAAGATCATACCTTTGCCTTGAGCATTCCACTTGAGCTAGAGGATGACAATCTTGACTCTCTCAAGTTGGAACACCTTTCTTGACTATGCTTGCTAGCACATGCTTGATGAAGACTTCTCCAAATACTCCCCCATAATCCATGATGGGAGAGCCTTGCTAAGCTCCGTCTTCATGAATCCACTTGCACTTCATCTTCTTCTCTTGATATATATGATGGCTTGGGATAAACATGAATGTTCACTCAATCTACTTTTCCAAGCCATGCTTGCAATAAGCTCAACTCTAGATGACCATTCTTCATATAAACTTGAGTAGAACCTTAGTCATCATATAAGCTTCTAGAGTCCAACACATGAACTCCAATCTTTTCCCATGGACAAGATCTATAAGGATATCTCAATGCAAACATTAGTCCATAAGGATTGTCATTACCATTCTCTCTCAAAAGAAAAACAAGGAACCCTATCATAAGCTCGGCAATTTGACCTATGGGCACGTCCACCCATAGGCGCCCGACCCTAATGGGCAAGATACGGGTCGTTGTTTCACCCATGGATCTTGTCCATGGGCAACCCGATTAGTCGTGGGCAGGGTATGGGCACAGATGTTTGCCCATGGGCAACCAAATGGGTCGCCCGATTAGACACTATTGTACAAAAGATCTTTCCCTGGTCGACCCGCTCCAATCTCTCCTAGGTCGGCCCTGTGCCCCTGTCCAACGGTGAGCAGTCCAGACTAATCCTAACCCTAGTCCACTTCGTGAGCAGTACAAAACTGCCTAGCGTGTAGGCAAGAATTGAAGGCTGCTACATATTTTTTAGATAAAAGGCACAAAGGTGCCCAGATTTAAATCAATAAAATCTGATTAGTTTGTAGACGACTACTGAAACTGCTGAGTTACCAGCTTACGAAAATTATAGACCAGCCCAGTGCCCAAAGTTCACGCCTAACAATTAGGCAACAAGACCGAAAGAGATAACTAAAACTAAGTTTAGGAGGGAGTTGCTACAGTCGCCAGGGAGAAGGTGGTTATGTAGAGATGTCTAATCTCTAAGACTAGCAAGTCCATAATGGTGTGGCCCTTCGATTTTGAGAGGGGTCTCCACCGGTGCCAGAGCAAACCAGTTTATAAAACAGTCAGCTGGTTTGCGGGAAAAGGTAGCTTCAGTAGCAAAATACTTATGAATATTCGTATAGTCCAACATTGAGCCGCAAAAAGAAGCCACATAAAATTCCTAAATTTGCCAGATGAATAAAAACAATAGCTCGGAACTGGTCGAAAGTTTGGGGATTCCACTGAACCCCTAGACTTTGACATAAACCACTTCACATAAAGGTAGCCAGGACACAAGAGAAACATTGTGATATGGATGAAGCTCTTGTATTGCGAATTGACGCCGTGACATTGGCCTCGCTAGTGTTTTCCATTGCGATCCAAATGCGAGGAGGTGCAAGGAGAGAGGAATGTCGAGAGGAGGTGGACGAAAGAGATGAAGTGAGAAGGGCCGATGCACAACGCGGCTTATAAAGTCGATGTGCCGCGGGTCTGTGGCAACTCGTAATGCCGACGATTGTTCTCGAAGTGTTAACCCGTCAGTAAGAAAAAGGCTCCACGGTGTCTGTGCCCGTCTGCATACCGTCGAATTAAAAATACCCGACCTCCGCGTTGACGGTCACATTAACTAAGTTGACCGGTATCTTGAATCGCTGACAGGGCTAACACGTCCGTCGGTATCCGATGTTCGAAGGATCCAAAAACAAGAGTGGACACGAAAACACTGAGGTTTTGAAGATTCGCCCAGTCCCAATTAAGACTGGACACGACTCCTGGCTAAGGGTGGACACGACTCCCACACAAGGCAGGACACAACCCCGAGTAAAACTTGGCATGACTACCAATCAAGGGAAAACTCTCCCGATGAAGACTGAATATCACCCATCTGCTGACCACGAAGATAATCAACAATATATCACCGTAACAAACTAGTATCAGGATCCACAAATGGAACCGGCAAAACTGAATGCAAGACCAACGCAATAAATAAGAAAAACATATGAAGAACATGCAGAAAAAACATAAAGCACAAACGTGAAACTAAAGGAGCACCTAGGGAGTAGGAGGCGGAGCAAAAGCACGAACCAAAATTGACACGAAAGGCAACGCGCCATTTGCAGAAGTAGACACCGAGACACTAAAGGACATGTTTTCACAAACAAAAGGAACACGCCCATCAACACAAACAAAATAATAAGGAAACGTGGGGCAAAATTAGTAAAAACAAACCTGCATAAACAATCGGTGAATCAGTAGGAGGCTACGGAAACATGCAACAAAGCAGCCCAGCTCAGCATACCATGGGGCAACCAAGCAGACTGACCACCACCAGCAACAACACTAGGAAAAACTGCAGCCGAAAAAACCAAAAAAACTTAGGAACGAAGAAGCAACAAAGAATGCAATGCGACAACGCAAAACAAGAGCACCAGCAGACCCAACTCAACGACCACGCTGTCCGACAACAAACGGACGAAAAACAACCAGGTAGAGCAAAGGTAGAGTTTTGAACACCGAACCTGTCCCAGAACCCACGGAGCCACGTCCACCCAACCATGATGGTCGACCACCTCGACCACCACCGCGAGCAGGAGCACGTATCATGATAAAAAAGGATAAAGAAAACCACACCAAAAATACATAGAAAATTCATCTAGAACAAAAAATAGAAAGAACGTTTAAGTGCTCCAGCAAAAAAAAATGGCAATAAAAACCCATGTGGTTAAGTGCTCAAATACATCCGAGAGATAGGAGAGAAAATAAAAAACAGAGAAAAAAAAGGAAACATACTACTTTTACAACAGGTAGTGTGACCAATGGTGTGTTTCCCTCACATAAAAATCAAGTTCCTTCTTGTGTAGAAAAATAAAGAAGTGTTCAAGTAAAAAAAAAAATAAAGACACGTTAAAACAAAAAGCACAAAAATTCGATAAAAAAATGAGACAATTTTTTGATGATATAATACTACGGAAAACACTATCCTAACCATACAACGAACTGTACCTACGATTAGCTTGATGAGAACCACTCCGCAGTAGTAGCAACTGGAGACAAAAAACATTCAACATGAACACTCCCTTAGATAAGACACAGAAGGCTTTCAATTGGCAAAGGAAAATACAATCACAAACTGAAAACCATATCTATCAAGTAGAACTGCGTACAGCATAACTATATAATAGTTAAGCAGGAGCATAACTATATAATAGGAGGAGAAATAGGAAAACAAACTGGTCTGGGCCCAAATACAACAGGGGCTACGCGGAGCGAAGATAGCCCACACAGTGAGCGGCGGGAGAACCTATATGCCGCTTCATAGCGGCGGAACGAGATAACGCCGCCTACAAGCTTCTTAGCTTGGCTCGGCCCAACTAGCTGCACTCGCGCGTGAAACGTTTTCTTCGTTCTATTCTTGCACGGAACAGTAGTTCGCTGATTCGGTACTACTTCGCGTACAACTTTTTCCCAGAACTTCGGAACTACTTCACGTACGAAATTTTCCCCAGAACTTCTTAGCAACAAAACAAGTTTTGAAAATGAATAAGTTTTGAATTTGAACAATTTTCAAAAATGATTTTTTTTGAATTTGAACAATTTTAAAAAATGAACAAAATTCGAATTTGAACAATTTTTTAAAATGAACAATTTTTGAATTCGAATAATTTTATAAAAATGAACATAATTCGGATTTGAAAAATTTCGGAAAATGAAAAAAATTCGAATTTGAACAATTTTCGAAAATGATTTTTTTTGAATTTGAACAATTTTCAAAGAAATGAACAAATTTCGAATTTGAACAATTTTTGAAAATGAATTTTTTTCGAAATGAACAATTTCCGAAAATGAAAAAAAATTAATTTCCAAAAATGAACAAATTTTTAATTGAAACAATTTTTGAATTTGAACAACTTTCGAAATGAACAATTTCCGAAAATGAACAATTTTCAAATTTGAACAATTTTTTAAATGAATAATAATCCGAAAATGAACAAATTTCGAATCTAAACAAAATTTTATTTTCGAAAATGAACAAATATCGAGTTTGAACAATTTTCAAAAATGAACAAATTTTGAATTTGAACAATTTCTGAAAATGAACAAATTTTAAATCTAAACAAAATTTTATTTTGAATTTTTTCAAATTTAATTTTTTCGAAAGAAAACGAAAAGGAAAACATTTTTTCAAAATCATAAAAAGTGAAACGAGAAAAGAAAACGAAAAATAAAACGAAAAGGAAACAAAAAAGAAAAAAATAAAATGGGCCGGCCCAGCAGTGGCGCGCTTCAGGCGGCGCGGCCGTCTAGCGCCGCTGCTGGGCGGTATATAGGTTTTGACGTGAGCGGCATACGATGCAGCATCGGTTAACTGGGCCGGGCCTTGCAGGGCTCACCCATTCCCTCTGGGCTTCCGAGGGTTTCGTGGCGGGCGCGTTTCCCTCACCACGCTCCGCCTATATAACGAGCGTGGAGTCCGCGGCGCTGTCCACACTCCACTCCACCACCACCACCACCCGCAGTCCACCACTCCACTCCGGCACTCCGGCGAACGGCAAGATGCAGATCTTCGTGAAGACGCTGACGGGGAAGACGATCACGCTCGAGGTCGAGAGCAGCGACTCCATCGCCGCCCTCAAGGCCAAGATCCAGGACAAGGAAGGTACTGAAGATCTCCCCCTGGTCCTGCCCTATCTATCTGTATGTATGCTGCGTCGGTGCGTGCGCGCTCTCCGTCCGACCACCTTTTTCTCCCATCGCTCGCCGTCCGGCCGCCCTGTTCCCCGCATCTGTTTCCCCGCTGTTTCTTTAGGTTTTGGACCCCGGCGGCTTGTTTGATTGTTTCCACCCTCGTTTTTTTTGGCTTACCCATGATGCTTGCTACAAACATTTCTCCGCCTTTGCGCCGTTTCGATCCGTAGATTTGCTGAGCAATTACTTCCTGCCGCCACTGAGTAATCGTCATCTTGCTTGTAAACAGAGCAGATCAAGGGTTGTGCCTAGGATAGTAGAAAAGGAATCGCTTTTCTTTCGTCGGCAACCTGCGGGGGACGCAGTTGAACACGAATTAGCCACCAAATCTAACTGCTTTTCATCTTAAATTCGTGTTGTATCTTTAATTGCTTGTCGCAGCTTGATCAATGGTGGTTGCATACTAATCATTGCCTGATCTATAACCGCAGGTGTGCCGCAGGAGCAGCAGCGTCTCATCTTTGCCGGGAAGCAGCTGGAGGACGACCGCACGCTGGCTGACCACAACATCCAGAAGGAGTCCACGCTTCACCTGGTGCTTCGCCTCCGCGGCGGCGGCAAGGGTGGGACGTACCCGCTCATTGATCCCGGCCTCCTGCAGCTGGCGCTCAAGTACAGGCAGAACAAGTTCATCTGCCGCCAGTACGTACACATGCCAATCTCTTTGCTTGCTTACTTTAGTTCCCCGCCATGTAACTTGTGTCTGTGTAGTTTTTAATGAGATGTGTTAGTTAGCACTTAGTAAAGGCGATCAATTTGTTAGTTAAACTTCGTTGTGGATACACTTCCTTGTCATAAATTAACCCAACATTTGTCATTTGGGTCTCTCTTCTTTTGCATAGGTTGATTAACCGTTGACAAGCATCTCTTCGCTGATGTGTCCAACTTTGTTGTGTAATTTGTTTTGCAGGTGCTATGCACGCCTTCCCCTCAGGGCTTCAAACTGCCGCAAGAAGAAGTGTGGCCACAGCGATGAGGTGAGCCTTAAATATGACCCATTGATTTATAACATTTCATTTTCTTGGCATTTGCTTGTAGCCTTAGTAATTTGTACACTGTCCATGTTGGCTCTAGACCTCACTCAGCATAATGTCCAACATTTTCCGTTTTGATCATGAATATCTTTGTGTGTTTCAGATTTTTGTTAAAGCTACATTGGTAGTGTTGTATCAATTTAAACATAATGGAGCTTGCTACGATATAAGTAATTCCATGATGCTTGCTTCACTGTTGATGTGAAGTACTCCCTCCGTTCCAAATTACTTGACATGTATTTGTCTAGTAACGAATGTACCTAGACACTAAACAAGTATAGATACATCCGTATTTGGACAAACACAAGTCAATTAATTTGGAACGGAGGGAGTACTAGTCAGCTAACTAACATTTTATATCGATGTAGACACTTATGGATTGTGTTGATGGTGCATAATTCTCTATGCTTGACAAATCGCTTTGATACCAATTTGTACATACTGGAGCTTACTGCACTATCATTTTTAATGTCATTTTCCTAAATTCGACATATATCTCCCCGGTTCTTCGTCTTTGCCATTGTAGCATCAAACATGTTCTCTAGGTTCTCATCATCAATATAAATAATTCCATGACATGTGCTTATTTCAGAGTTGATGTGCATGTGCCAGGTCACGAACGTGTATAGACATTAACTGAGCTTAGTACTACAGTTTTGTTCTCAGGTTGTGTAGATCTGTGTTGCATACTGCTCCATGCTTGCTAGCTAAATCACGTACCTCCCAGTTCTCGAACAATTCGTGCAATCAGTTTATATCAATTCTGTTTGAACATACTTGTACATGCATAGTCCAATCGCTCGTAGCTGCTAACATCAATTCTGTTTCAACATTTTATTTTCAGCTGAGGAAGAAGAAAAGGCTCGCTTCCAAGGCTCCAAAATAAGGCACTGGAATAGAATGTGAGAGTGATACGCATCAGCACCGTGTCCTTAGCGAGCACCGTCTCCTTAGCGGCTTAGTGTCGTAGTCACTACTGGAATTTAAGCTTTGTTGTACTGGCTACCTTGAATTTAAGTTCCTTCTGAGTTTAGCACCTTAGTTACTCTTTCTAAATACTATGAGTTGTTCTTGATGGTGATGCATGGCAGTGGCATGCATGCTGAACTTAAAGATGCTAGTTAAATGTTCCTGCTGTATGGTCACTCCTTATGAAAACATGGATGGGTTCTCTTCTCATGGCTGGTGCTGGAGTGAGCTCCTGTCAGGTTTATGTGCCTTGTTTCATCTGGCTGTTTGTTGGGTCACTTCTCTATTTGACCTGATGATCATCATCCCAGCGATCTTCGTAGTAGCTTATGCCAATTGCAGGTTCTGGTACCTAGTGTATTTAAATGTTTTTACAAATACTTTGTTTTGTGGGCAAGTTATATGAGCAGTCGTCTTAGCTGCTTCCGCTCTTTTGGCTCTTCTCCTTTTTGTTCTACTCTCGGTTAAGTTGCTCAGGGCAGCAGTGGTTGTTTATGCAGACCAAATCAAATGAGAGTGCAGTTCTGCATTGCTGAACTATATTATGCTTATTAAGTTTTATAATCATTGATCACTGAGAAATGCCGACGGGCGTAGAAATAGATTTGTTAAAAAACGAAAAAAAATGCAAAAGCTGGTGAGACAAACAAGATTGTCATAATCCCCAAAAATACCAGACGCATCCTTAACCACTGATCTGCTTGCTATTCTCATTGGTTATAGTTAGTGAAACTTCATCTTCACATGGAGTACTACTACATCTGCTCCAAAGTGGATCGTGTTTTTCTTTTCATAATCTCCAATAGATTACTCTTATCGTTGCTTTTCTTATAAAAATATAAGAAACCTTATACAAATTATAGTCAAGCTATTTTTCATGAAAAATGTAATCATCTATTTAGCCTAATTAGCTTTATTCCTAATGAATTGTCCAAGTTTGACCACATTTATAAAGTGTGATTTATTTTGGACATTGTCCTCACCATGCTAGTCCAACCAAGATTATGGTAGTAAAAAACAGCAAATTAAAGATGGTATGTTACGAAAAAAACATGTTGTTTGCTTAACTAGTCTAAGCATCTTTGGAGATATTATGTCAAAGTTATAAATTATTGGCTGCATGATTTTCATAACATCAAAGTTATAAATAAAAATGCAAATTGTGGATTTTTAAAAAAAGAACCACATGGAGCTCGGGCTCCAAAATGCCTCGCTCGGTGAGCCAATCTCATACGGTTGGGGAGTAAGATTTATATACAAACCCACTACATTGGTTCAAATCTTTATAGACACGAAGTTCCTACGTATCCAGTGGGACTAAGTATCATGGTACTCATATTTAAATGATATCGCATCCCTAGTGTTGAAACTTGAAAGGCCAGAGAAATGAAGTTTTCTCCTAAATTTTAAGCAAATAGATCCACAATTTTTCTAATGGAGCAGGTGCCTTTTCATTGATTAAGGAGTAAAACGTTGGCGGCCGAAGCCAAGTAAAATCGCATCACACGAAAGAGATAGAGGAAAGAGGTAAAGTTCTCAAAACTAAGGCTGGAGTTGTTGTTGAAGACTCTGCCGTTACTCTCCTTCCATATTTCCCAAGATGTGATGCTGGACACCAATCTGAACCATTTGGACGGCACACCGCGCGGGGTTTCAGCCCATATGTCCATTGATCAACCACGACGTCAGAAGAAACATTCGCAGTGAACAGTTGGGCATGGCCGAGCCATGTGGCTAGGGATGCAAACGGATGTTTTTTCCTCTACCACATTTTTTCATAGGATTTGGAGCGGAGCGGATAATGATATATGTGATCACTGTTCGAAACAGAATGATCCAGCATTGAAGGCGATAGAGCGGTGAGAGTGACAGAGTGCAATTGTTGAATGTAAGGGACTACACC
This sequence comes from Poa pratensis, assembly GCA_947311845.1. Lineage (NCBI taxonomy): Eukaryota > Viridiplantae > Streptophyta > Magnoliopsida > Poales > Poaceae > Poa > Poa pratensis. The sequence continues at coordinate 21,179,071 of CAMZMU010000075.1, forward strand.
AACCAGGTTCAATCCCTAGTATTGATCATGTTGCAAAACGGTTTTTCCTCCTTTATTTTGCTTCGTGACCAAACGTGGTGTGTAATAAGGAAATCCTCATACTCACGTTTAACATATGCTAGAAGGATACCCCGCGCGTTGTAGCGGGATCCCTTTAGAAACTATATCATGTAAATAAAAGGGTATAAGAGGTAGAATATATTATGTTATCTAAAGCAATACGCAAAATTCAATTGATTATAGTCGATATACTAATTTTAATATACACAAAATGAGTGTGTATTATAAATATTTCAATGTGAACAATTGGATGGTTTAAGCAATGGGTTATGTGTAGCTTACAAGTAGTGATTAATAAATATTAGTAAAAATGACATGGACAATTGATTGGCTAAGAGAATCGATGATGCGGATAGCTTGCATGTTAAGATAGAAAAATCTTTAATACTACATGTTAGTGGGATTTTACATATAGATAGATGTGATTTTTTTCTATAAAAACATATGCCCGCGCGTCTATATTAGTAGGGAAGAAGTGAAATTCACTCCCAAAACTCTTAATAGAAGGCGAAGAACTATTTTATAGATACTAAAATATATTTAAACCAATCAATGCAACTCATCGAATTCGAACAAGGCACGGTCAAGACAGACGATGGCGGCGCCTACGCTGTTACCTTGTTGAAGGCATTGTCGCTGCAGCTACTGTCTACCCGCTCGCGCTGCTCCGAGGGAAACCTCAGATTCCGGGGTTCCCGGGTCGGACAATGGCGGCGCTTTCGGTGCCGCTCTCCCTCTTGGGGGCATTGTTTTTGGAGCATCTGCTGGAAGGGAGGTTGCAAGAAGCGGAGCGGTTTACATCTACCACGTTGACGACGGCGAGTCTCGGCGGCGTGGCGCAGTGGGGTCTCAGCGACGAGCGTATGATGATGGACTCGTGCAGGTTGGTGGAGTTGTCTGGCGTCGTGGCGACGCCGATGGCAGGCATTGCAAGGTCTTCACGTTGATCGCTTCTGAAGATGGGATGGTGGAAGATGGTGGCAGCGGCTTCTGTTGTGCGCATGCGGCGTGCGCTGAGGATCGGCTGGACCGGTTTGTGCTTCCGGCGCGCTGTCGGGCGTCCTGGATGAAACCTCCGGATTTAGATGATGTGCATAGGTGCGTGAGGTCAGGGTATCGGTTCTGATTGTTCCACCCCCTTCATCAAGCTTGTAGGTGTAGCGAGTTTTCGCCTGGATGATGGTTCTTCTGGTTGATCGATGTATTTCTTTGTAAAGCCTAGTGCTTACTGTTTTTCCATATTAATAAAACTCGGCTGTTTGCATCCTTTGGATGCAGAGGCTGGGGCACACCCTCCATTTCTTAAAAAACCGATATGTTACAGGTAATTTAAGAAACCCAAACAATTATTCTCCTAAACAGTAACTTTTTTGGGGAGGACGTCGGGCCCACTTCATTGATCACAAAATATCAGCACAAAGCACCTCGTAGATATTGTACACTCTGGAGCAAAAATGGTAAACACAAAAACTAACACAGTGCCCGCAAGATCTAGCTAATGCTAACCAAGATCTCCGGATCTTTGGAGTTCTTGGTTTCCCCGTGCGGATGGCGTGGCGGCGTCGGCATCCGTTCTTGGTGGGATCTGTGTACCTCCTCTCCTTCGTCGCTGGGTCTCCGTCTGCGGCGACTCTGGGAGGTTTGGGTGCTTCGTCTGGGTGAGCTTCTCTGTCTCTTTCTCTGGCTGGCCGAGGTGGCAGGGGGAGGTGGAGGTGGAGGTGCTTGCTCTGGTTTTGGTTTGGTGCGGTTGTTGGTGGTCCTCTGCGTCCTCTTCGCTCTGGCCGGCCGTGGTGGCGGGGGGAGCAGCGGCCGGAGGCGGGTGGGGGCTGGTGGTGGCTGGCCTGGATAGCGCTTCGTCGGCTGGAAGTGCGGCGGTGCTGGGAAGGTGGAGCTGCGGCCGTGCGCGTTCAACGGGTCTAGGTGACGTCGCGGCGCGGCGGACGACTCTTGCGGCCATCTACGACATGTGGCGGCTCTTCTTCTCCGGCGGACTGAGGTACGGCGACGACGGCGTTCTCTAGGTTCTTGGGAGCCGGCTTGTGGATCCGTTTGTTTTTCCTTCTTGTTGATCAAGATGCTTAGTGCATTTTGCTTGTAATCTGTAATCTGTGCTGAGTGTTTTGAATATTTGGAGCGGATCCTTCCTCAAAAAAAAAAAAAAAAAAGATGCACCGCAACATTCGACGAACGAAGTACACGACGAACATTCGACGAAAAAAAAAAAACATTCGACGAACGAAGTACACGACGAGCGGGCATAAGAAACTGGTCCTCGCGGCTTGATATGAAGAAGATCGGCAGGTACCTGAAGCCTTCCTCTCGGTCGACGGACATGCACATGCGCATACTCCGGCGTCGCAACTCCTTGCAATGGGCTCAGTGCAAGCAGCTAAACTGCCACACACACCCCATCGGAACTCCCATTCTGCCCCTCTCTGCAAAACATAGCTGCATCTGTAATGGACAAACCTCCCAGATGATCCCATAGATGCTCAGAAGAGGTACTGCTAAACCACTGCTAAACAACCATTATCCAAGTGATTACCGACCCTAGATTCCTGTGATGCACCTTTACCATTTACCAACCTCTGAACCTAGGTAGTTAACAGTAGAGACCGTGAGCATGAAAAAACGGGCGTAATTTGTCAGTAATCTCCCACTGAATGTGACTCGATGAGTTCAATTTGTGAGGACTGCTATTTTCTTTCCTCCAGAAACAAGCTATCCGATCGATTGACAGGTACATTATACACCATTTGAAGTTCGAATTCTGTAGTCTTGAACTTATTGTAAGTAATCGGAATTCGGCACCTCGGCTAGAAGCTCATCGAGTCCGAACCTGGAAAACCCCGAAACTATAACAAAAGATTGTGCAATATTTTGTAGTGAGGGAATCTCGATGTGAGACTGTTGCCAGACAATTTCTGTAGATAAGGAAATTGATAAGAGAGAAAAACATATGATTAATATGCAATTAAAACCCTAGCAATTGGAAGAGAGGAAAACATATGACTCCTTCTCGCAAGTTCACAACAAAAATGCAAGCCTGATCGTTCACGGCAGTTTCACGAGATCAACTCACAGTCCAGATGCAAGAACAGTTCCAGAGTTCAGATCTCCCCCTCTCACTACATTCAGCTACTACATATTATTTATGACAAATTGAAAACATTGAGTGCCTAATATATTCTCAAACATATGATATTTATTCCCATCTCCTTCTCACAAGTTCACAACAAGCAAGTAATCCTGATCGTGGATGGCATTTTCAGCAGATCAACTCACAATTCACAATCCAGATGCAACAACAGTTTCAGAGTTCAGATCTCCCTCTCTCAGTTATTCAGCATTTCAGCTACTACATGGTATCAGCCAGTACTCAGATCTTCCAGTTGAAGGCAATGGGGCTTCTGACACGGTGCTTCCTGTTCTCCAGGAAATGTGGCCGAAGTCCCACGTCCCGGCCGGCCTCACCTTTCCCTGCGGCAACTTGAGGCTGAACTCCACCGTGTAGCTCCGCTTCTCGTTCTTCCCCTTGAACTCCAGCGTCGTCGGCGTGACAGTCACCTGCACGTCCTCCGGCGGCGCCACGGTCACGTTGTACGTCTCCGGCTGCGCCGACACCTTCGTCACCGTCCTCCTCAGCGTGCGGACGCCACCGTTGCTCCTGTCGAACACCACCACGAACGACGGGTAGTTGAGGTTGGCCACGCCCCCGGGGATCGTCTTCGCGGCGCACCCGGTGCTCATCTCCGGCACGAACTGCCGCATCTGCTCCGCCGTGTAGCCGAGGGTGCACAGGAAGTCCGCGTAGTCCTGCGTGCCGGCGTCGTACACCAGACCCGGGTCCATGGCGAGCCGCGGGAGGACGAGCCCCGCCCCGGCCGCCAACGGCGTCGCGTCCATCACGGCGCCGCCGACGGTGCCGCTGTCGACGATGTCCCTGCCGTTCTTGTCGAGTGGGCCGGCGGTCGTCATCAGTGCCGACCGCACCATGGCCGGCGTCCAGTCGCCGTGCCTCTTCATGATCAGCGCCGCGGCGCCGGCAACATGCGGGCAAGCCATGGACGTCCCGGAGACGATGTTGAACTCGACTCGCCGCGGGTCAATATCCGAGCCCGACGGGGAAGCGGCGCCCGACCAGGCGCCGAGGATGTTCACGCCCGGCGCGACGACGTCCGGCTTCAGGATCTCCGGGGCCAGCACGCTCGGGCCCCGCGACGAGAACCCCGCCACCATCGGCGCCCGGTTCTCGCCAGTCGCCGTCTCGAGGGGAAGGTGAACGACGCCACGGGGTATGGCGAAGACGAGATGTAGTCGTCCAGCTTCTTGCTGGCGGTGTCGCTGATCATGACGCCGGGGAGGGTGAAGGTCTGGGCCATGACGGCGTCCCAGAACCGGTCCATACTCTGCGGGGACACCATCCCGGCTCCGCCGGCTCTCTCCACGTGGAAGCCGATCCCGGCTCCTGCCATCCGCGTACACCACCATCTTCCCCATGACATTGTCGGGCGTCAGGTACTTTGGGGCGCAGGTGCTGTACACGAGCGGGACCATGCTCGTGCCCGTGGACTTCATGGTGTACAGGGACTGTCCCGTGAGCACCACACCGTTGCCGAGCCTGAGCTTCGCCGGGAACACCCGGTCCGTGGTGGTGGCGCCGACCGTGGTCATCCATGGCGCGACGTTGGACACGGAAGACGCCTCGGGGCCGCTGTTGCCACCGGCGAGGACGACGAACACGCCCCTGCGCTCGGCGCCGAACGTGGCGACGGCGATTGGGTCGTCGTAGAAGGGTTCGTTCCCGGGGCCGCCGATGGAGATGGAGATGAGGTCGACGCCGTCGCTCACGGCGGCGTCGATCGCCGCGATGAGCGCCGAGCCAGGGCACCCCCTTGGGACGCACGCCTTGTACATGGCGATCTTCGCATTGCGCGCCACGCCGCTCGCCCTCCCGCCCGCGAATCCGTAGAGGTCGGCCCAGGGGACCTCGGCGCCGGCGGCCGTCGACGCAACGTGGGAGCCATGTCCCTCGAAGTCCCTAGGGCTCGGGTCGTTGTAACGCGCGATCGGTAGGTTGATGGTGAAGGACTTGGCGCCGACGAGCTTGTTGTTGCACGATAAGCTGGCGTTGAACCCCTCAGCGTCCACGCACTTGCCCCTCCATGTGGTACGGACGGGACCGAGGCCGGTGTCGTTGAAGCTGGCGCGTTCCGGCCAGATGCCGGTGTCGATGATGCCGATGATGACGCCGTCGCCGAACTCCGAGTCCGGCCACGCGCCGAAGTCGTCGTGGAGGCCCATGAACCAGGGCGACCTCGTGGTCTGGGTGTGGTACAGCCTGTCCTTGTACACGCGGATCACGCCGGGGACGGCCGACATGCGCCGGGCCTCGCCGGCGGTGAGGCGAACGGCGAAACCGTCCATCACGGTGCCGTAGGTGTGGAGGATGCGGTCCGTAATGGTGGCACGAGAGGAGTAAGTGTCCACCATGAACGCGTACCAGAGCTCGAGGGTGGCGAAATTGGATGGCTTGGCCAGGTGGTTGGTTTGGACGATGTAGGTGTGATGGTGCGAGCTCGAAGGATGAGGCGTGTGCTCGGCAATGGAGTTCTTGGGCTCTGGGATGATGGCCGAGTGTGTCGACTGGACAAGGACGAGAGCTAGTAGCGAGTAGCGCAAGAGGATGGAGATCATGGTAGCCATTGTTGATGTGTGTGAGTGAGGTTGCGATTGAGGAATGCATGTGTGTGCTGATGGGTTTATAGAGCTTGAGCTCGGTTGAGCAACCTGTGACGCCACCGTCGCAGGCAAGAGTTCTTCATTATGTGTCAAGGATGTGTACTTTGGCACAAGACAAGCATGCATTCGTGTTACACGGGAGTGAGCTTCATCTTTTGTAAGTTCGCAGCCATTGATGTGCTTGCATTACCATGTTAAGCCATCATAACGCTGGCTCAGCTAGTGGATGCTACATGTCGATTTCTTCCTGCGCAATGCTCAGCTAGTGGAAGCTAAATGCAGCTTGATTTTGATTTTGCCCGGGAATTATTTGATTTTGGACGGTGATGAATCGGCCTGCCAAACCAAAGAAGGAATGGAACGGCCTCCACTACCCTTTTGCCTCTTCTTAGAATCACAACTTTCTTGTCTCCACCACTAATTAAAGACACCACACATGCAAACGCCACAATTTGTCAGTTAACATTCCAGTTTTGTAGTAAGAGGGTTACAACCAACTTTCTCTCAGAGTAGCAATAGTAGTACATGAGAGCAGACAAGCTGTTTCAGTCCCTGAGTGCCTGTTTGATTCGCAGGATAGGAAAAAAGCAGGAATAGGAAAACTGCAGGATTGTATTGTCATGTCCAATTCAATACTACAGGATTTCACATGCATCAATCTTTGTTTGATTTCGTCACAGGAAAAGCAAAGGATTTTGAAAATGAGGTGTGAGTGGATGTTAGAATTCCTATAGGAACTAGTGCAAAAGATTCCATAGGAAAAAATCCTATGGGATTCAATCCTATGAATCAAACAATTACCATAGGAAAAATTCCTAAAGATTTGAATCCTACAAGATTCCTATGCAAATCATTTGAATCAAACATGCCCTGATTTCAGACACCAAATGTTTTGCTACAGCTTTCGTGAAATTCAGGATGAGATCAAAGTAATCCAAAACAGATACCTACGTAAGAAATCCCATGACACCCCCAGATGAATTTTATTAATTTACTAGCTGAATGAGAATGACCGTGTGTTGCCACGGTTTTGGAACTTTTTAAACGTAGCACAAGTTACATGTATAAACATGATATACAAGTATATATTCATGTATATATAAAGAAACCCACATAGTATTCTGAAATCATTAACAATACTCGGCTAGTGGAAGCTAAATACAGCCATGAAACAAACTTGGTTCTAATTTTGATTTTGCCTGGGATAATTTGGATTCTGGACGGCGACAAAACGGCCTTCCAAACCAAACAAGGAATGAAACGGCCTCCACCATCCTTTTGTCTCCACCGTGGTACACTAATTAAACACACCACACATGCAGACGCCAGAATGTTTCAGTTAACATTCTAGCTTTGTACGAGGCAGAGTACCTGCAATAGCACATCATGGCCGGCATCGCAGTTTCAGTCCCTAAAATACAGATACCAAATGTTTCACTACAGCTCCGGTGAAATTTACTTTCATATGTATCACAGTCATCCAAAACAGAGACCTGTGTCAGCGATCCCATGCCAAGATGTAAGTAGGCCACGGCGAGTGTTCAGATGGATTTTAAAATTTAATGATGGATATAATTAAAATACAAGCTTGAATTGTCTTGAACAGTGTGATATGCTACATTCGCAGTTACAAGGTACTGGTTATCAATTTACATAGTTATGTATGATCATTGGCGGGTTTCTACTTATGTGCTACTTTCGTCGTCTAAACTTGTCCAGACTATACAGTATAAGTGAATTGAACATGTCTCTGAATCTGTTCCCCAACGTGCCAGGTTGTTAGTAACTCCACAGAACAGGTCAATGGTGATCAAAGGTCTGCAGAGGAAGTACTACCAGCAAGAGCTACACAAGAAGAGGCTCCACTAGAGACCTTTGCTGAGTGTCAGGGAGAAGGAGGTTCATGGTATAAGCTGCTATGGCTGAAAACAGCAAACAGACAGCTGGAACTAGCTCCAAACCAAGCCTCGAAACTGAATAGCTAAATGCCAATTCTTGATTCTCACCACTGATCTCGGTGCTTCCTTCCATGTAAAAATAGAACGTACTGCAAGAGTATCAAATCACTTATTATAATGATGCATCAGGGCCAAGACAGAACTCAAGAATATACCAAGGTATGCCACATGATGTATTGTCAAAAAAACTTAACGAGGCATACGCAAAAGCACAACCAATTCGATCTTCTCCTACTAAACACAACCATGGTGATACTTGTGAGCTGTGATCAAGGGAAAACTGAGAAGATAAGAATGATGAAAGTGTGCTCGCAGCCTATAACATGATTACGCATCACAGCGCAAATGTATACAAATTCAGTGACAAATATTCAAGACGGTACGAAATGCTCACAGCAAAAATGGATATATGTGTCAGAGCTGTACAACCCTATGTGGCTATGAACAACATCTAACATTAACTTCTAAGACCACTACGTAGATTTTTTTTAATATAATAAAAATATTAGAGTATACTATAATAGATCTTAAAATTGAATCAAAGTGAAAGAACATACTGTCATGACTCATGAGTGCATTGGCAGCTCCTATTGTGATTGACAGGGCATGGATGAAGTTGTGCATTCTGCTCAGTAAAGGGAACAATTCCAAAACAATAATACGAACATTTATAATACCAAATCGATACAGTAAGAAAATATATTCGATGATGGATCAAATGATATTGATTTGGTATTGCGAATGCTGGTATTTATTCCTATAAACTTGGTCAAACTTCAAAAAGGTAGACTTACAACAAACCTAATACGCGGAGTAAAAAAGACCGGAGAGAGTAGCTGGAAGAAGATTTAATTGCTTCACGACCTGAATCAGTATACCACAAATATTTGATTACAGATTTCATTTTAATTTTAAGTTCATATAGAATAGATGTCATTATCCCTTGTGAAAAAAGCTAGACAGCAAATGATAACAATTTTTCAAAGATGGGACAGAAATAAGTCAAGTTGGAATCATACCCACGCTAGAGATTGGTCATTTATGCTGGAATCTCAACAAACCTGAAATTTCACCAACAATAGGAAATGATAAGACAAACACAAAGTGGTCTGACAAAAATGGGAAATAGAGTAGCAACTCATAATAGCCAAATATCACCAATATAACCAACTAATGGAATGCACAGATATGAAGAGGTTACTTTGTTGGTGATAGAGACAAATATCTCAGTAGATTAAAATGGCAAGCTATGTCTAAAACCTACTGAGAAATTTTAACTTTTACCTCATCCAACATCCTTTTCCTGTAATTTGAAAATTAGAATTATCATTCCAAAGCACATTCCACGTATTGACTGGCCAAATAAAATCCGCTTCATGGATCGACAGGATGGGCTGTGAAGCATCTGTAGAAAGTTCATGAATAAGTAGCATGACCTGGAGGTAATAGCCTTTGCGAAATTCAAAGCATCTGCATGGAGTCAATGAATAAATAGCACGATAGAATTCTGCAACAAAAGTTGTAATTGGACAGAAATAAGAAAAGCCCACTTTACTGTAAAGCCGGTTGGCATGTAATCTATCTTCAAAATAACATGAACCATTTTTCTCAAAAAGAATTGGCATGTTTACTGTTGACATCCGGAAAAGAGGAAACGAATTATCCAAGATGCATATAACTTGGTCGCTGTTGTACAAAGCAAATGTACACCAAAATAAATTAAACAAGTACGGATGACCAGACCTTTATCTCGCAGTAAGTGCTCAGCATATGGATCTTTCTATTGCTCACTATCGCCCATTGGAGTTCTTGCAATGTCCAGTAAACCACTGAATAGTCTTTTCGGTTTACGAATCAAATTTTATCACACTTCCATCCAAAAGTGTGGTTCATTTTCCTACTTTCTCAATATAAATACAATATATGACTTGGCACAGAAATACGAACGGCGTGTCTGACTGACCAAGTAAGAAAGTCATCAGTCAAACTTCCCCGTCTGTCCTTGGCATACAATAGCACTTGGCAGACCAGTTCACCAGCATGCACCTTGTCATCAGTAAGAACTTCAGCTTCCGGACATTTACCACAGTTACCGTCATTGCGAAGACTACAGATCGTAAGGCCATAGCTAACAGAATTTGGAACCAAGCCATTCTTTCTCATCTCCGTGATTAGTTTCATGGCCTCGTAAGAGCTCTGTTCTCGTCTATAGCCATAAATCATCATGTCATGGATCACATTTTTCGCTTTAAGATCTTTCTTTCCCATTGACTGGAACGGCTTTGTGGCATCCTTCATGTTCCCTCCCATGCAGAGAACTTGCACGAACACACTTTTTTGTTTATCAAAGGTCGAGAGGGGAGGCCCCTGCCTGGATTTTTTTCATTGAAAGTGTTGAGCCTCAAGGGATCAAGAGAGTACAAAGCAGAGGAGAATACAAGGGGGGTAGGGGAGAGGGAAAATGCACTAAAACAGGAAAAAAAATCAGGCGAGGCATTCAGTAAGCCAAACTCTGGCCACCTCTTTCTCTTTCTTCTTAGCTCTGAAGGTCCAAACCTTCACCGTATCCACAGACTGACGAGCGACAACAGGAATGGGTAGCTCAATATTATCAAACACTTTCTATTTCTCGCCAACCAGATATTCCATAGGATTGCCGTGATGACCATTTCCCACGCATCTCTTTCGTTAACTGAAATCTTCTTTTTTGTATCTACATAAATGTCCTCCACTTCCATCACATCATTTAGCTGTATGTTCAGATGGCCCAAGATCAGCTTAGTACGTTCACAGTCCACAGCAAAATGTCGCACAGTTTCCATTTCCTTGCAGCCAAACGGACATAGCTCATCATCAACAATGTTTTGCTTAGAGAGTACAACTTCCCTTTCCTCGGGGCTGCACAAGCCCAGATAGTGTTAACGCTTACATGCTCCACTCCACCCCACGTACTAAAGCTGTACATATTTTTTACTGAAAAGATTTCAGTTGTATTCATCCGCCAGCCTCGTAAATCTTGAGAAAGGTGGTCAGGGGGGCATGCGCTTAGGAAGTTGATCAACGCAACCTTTTCACGTTCTGCTCTCTCGGAGATGATGTGAGTCAGGTGCAGTACCCATTCCTCCAGCAATCAGCGATCGAGACGTTCGGCCTAGTAGTGTGGGAGAACAGAGCCGGGAATTGGAGGTACAGAGGGCCATTGCTCGTCCACTTACTTTCCAGAGAGAAGTACACTTGCCATTACCAATCTGAACAAAAGTGACATTCCTGTAATCAACTAATCATCTATCATCTTGTTGATCTGAGACCACGCTCCAGACTGGGTTTAAGGTTATCTCCAAGGTGGGCTTCCATTACCCATGACCCATCTGGCTCAGGAAGAGTTTGGGTTCGTGACAAACCAATGGACGAACTTCATGATGAGACATGCATTTTGAATCTGGAGATTCATGATCCCCAAGCCTCATTCAGCTGTACTTCTGCAAACCTGGTCCCAAGTGATCAGGCAATCCACCTCTAAACCAGTCTTTCTCCATGTCTACAAACATCTCAAAAGATTTTTCCATGCCATGGCAAATGCACCAACTAGTATGGTGTACGTCACATCTGTCGGTGTCAAACCTCACTCCTTCATGTCAGAGAATGCCCTGTTTGCACAGGCTATATCTCTAGCATGATGGAATCCCGCAATAAGCCCATTGTACATCACAGCACTTGGTTGGCGCCCAGCCACCCTCATTTGGTTTGATAAATGTGACGCACTGGACATCTTCCGAGATTTTTTATATCCATCGACAAGAAGATCGAACATCACGACGGGTAATCACCTTTGGCATCATTTTCAGCAGCAGGGTGGCAACATTGCGTGCGGCGCCCGTTACAGGCATTTCGTCAAACATGTCACGAGCACGGTCGAAGGTCCATGTCCTGGCTCAGCTCCACCTCTCCTCATATCCTCAAAGCTCAAACAAGGGGAAACCCTTCTCTCTGTGTCAGTAAATGAAGTGTGGAACCGTGGATCGGAGCAGTGAAAGGGATCACGTTAGAAGCATGTCCGAAGCACAGCAGTGGAGGCGGGTTTGCCGGCAGCGGGCGCGTCAGCGGGAGGCGCAGCGGAGGAGGCGCGTGGGCCGGTGGAGGAAAGCGCATGGGTAGAGGCGGGCGGGGCGGCGCTCTGGCCGGCGGAGGGAAAGACGGAGCGCGCAGCGCGGCGACGGCTCTGGGCGTGACGGTGGCCGAGCTGTGGAACAAGACTCGATATAGTGCCGCTAAACACCGGATTGATTCCCACCGTTAGATGGCGATGATCCGAGGGTCGAGATGATCTGGGCCAGCTACAAGAAGTGACTTCTTGTATTAGTGGCCATATGTATGTCATAAATACATAAAATAACTACTAACTACCTCAGAGATTGTTCATGAAGGAAGATGGCTCACTGGCTGAACTTAATTGAAGAGGAAATTCTACTTTTTACCTCCTGGTTGTGTATTATCCCATTGTGAACAAAAATCTAAATACACCATCTAGGAAATTGTGAACACGATATTGCCCCCTTTTAGAATTCTGGATCTTTTTTTAGATATGCATGGTCGATATGGCCCGAGAAAATATGTAAAGATTGGAGGGCGTCATCTGCGGTCAAGTTCAGCCTTCTCTTCACCATCTGTTTGATTCCTTGTTATTCTGAAATTTTCGGGTCTCAATCATCATCAAGCCTCGGGAAAAGAGGGTACAAAATTTCTGAAAGAGGTAATGTAGATGAACTTCTCACTAGATGGGGTAATTAGTGAAATTCACTTTCATTATTAAACCTAAACATTTACGACTCAAATACCATCCCAAATTAGGTGCAGTTTAAACCCAACTTCCAATTGGGATCCAAATTTTACCTCGGAGGTGGGTTGAATTTGGTTTTGGTGTGATGTCGGGGGAGGCCCCTTTAAATTACCATTGTTGCTTATTTTCGAGATCTGCTATGACCTCTTCATATCAATGCACCGGGCCTCCAAACAGGATTGCTGGTTAATCCTCTTCCTAGGATTTGGGCATGTTGACATGGATCAATGGTAAAACATGCATGCGCAAAGTTGAAGAGATAATGCCTCGCGAGGAACCAGATTTTGTTTCCTCGGCCTTGAAATAGTCTCGAGAGGCTATTCCTCCTCTTTCCTCTGGCCCAAATGGGTATCAGTTGCACATGATAGGGACATCTAGTTGGTGATGCTCCCCATAAGATTACAACTTTTACCTAGGAGTTAGCCCGACCTGCCACCCTCCAATGACCATATCTTGAAGTGGCATGGGTCTTCCCATGAAAATTGTGCCATGTGTGATTAGATGGAGGATGTACGTCTGACGAGGTGTACCCTCATCAAATCTCATGGTTAAGGACCTAGGGTTGAGATTATGGGGAGATAACGTGGTAGTACTGGCAGTTTCGTCGGCTGACAAGTAGAGGCAAAGATTTACCCAGGTTCAGGCCCCTCGGGTGGAGGTAAAGACCCTACTTCCTGCTTGTCTGTTATTGATCGCTGGAGATTATGAGGTTACAAGGTGGCTCCGGCGAGATGACGATCTCGCAAGAGCTTTGGTGGTTCGAGTATGGCTTGGTCCTAGATCGGCACCCCTCCCAGCCTTTAAATAGGCTGGGTCTCGGGAGTTTGTAACCGACCTAGTTTACAATAAGGAAAGTCTAAACCGACTACGCCTATGTCTAATCTTGGAGGGTACTCCATCTTCTTGGGCCTCTTGTCTTGGGCTTCGAGTAGGCTCTTCGATATTGGGCCTTAGTCGTTACATGCACCGGGTACCCTCAGTAGCCCCCGAGTACTTGTCTGACTCGAAGAATCGGGCATGGACTCTTTCGTAAGTGCACGTCATATGCTTTGTATTCTGTATATATAATTTGGAATTCCTGTATGAATAGCACACGTTTGGCTATGTCGAGTATCTCATCGACTGTGTTTTATGATGACAAGGGATAATAGCTTAGCAGGCCCAGTACACTCGACGGATCGGGACTGGTTAACTACACATTCGGGTAAAACCTTACTAGCTTTCAATCAAACTCGAGTCCCCGGACTCGAATCTGGAACAAACTGGTCAGATTCGACTAGGCCGCTGAGGTCTTACTGAGTCGATCTGCAGTATAACTTTGAATTTTACCCAACGCGTCCGTCGGGATTTTTCATCATGTCTGCTGACACGGAAAGTATAAGGATTGACGTTGCTGGAACGGTCCTTAGCCCAGCTCGAAAGTTCGGCGGGTCTTACCTTTGCACTATGCGTGCAGCATCCGAGGTATTTGCGACGGACGCAACTCGGGAATGTTTCGAGTATGTTTTTGAACTTTGTTGGACGAGTCGTGTCCTTTGTCGACTGATATTTGCTGTTATGCTATCGGGTGCGCGACAGCGCTCCCGATGGGAGTAGCCCCCGAGATTGTGCTTTATTGCTTTGCAATGGAGGATAATCTCAAAAATCCTCTTACTCTGCATATGTTAATCGAAGAAATTTGTGCCATAATTCTATCGGGTGCACGACAGTGCTCCCGATGGGAGTAGCCCCCGAGATTATGCTGTATTACTTGTAAATGGAGGATAATCTCAATCATTGTCTTGAGCATCTTCAGTCGAAGAATTTTTTGAATACGCTCCCGATGGGAGTAATATGACTTAGTCGAAGGAACGGTCGAGTGACCAATTTTGCCTTAAGAAGTTTTGTCACACCCGAACTAATCAAGGCAATCGAGTGACCAATATGCGTTGGGCATACTCGAACGTATTTTCTGAACAGATGCTTCAATGACGTCAGGGATGACGTTTATTTCGACTGCGATTTCTGACACGCGTGGCGTGCGTTATGCTGCGATTGATGGGACGTGACACATAGGTGGGCCCATTTGTGCAGAGCTGACCGAAGACGGTGCCGTTTGGACTTGATTTGACTATACGGGCCCACTTTTTCCGCAAGCGTGATGATGGCTCCTCTTTTTACGTGCGTAGTGGGCGGAGTGGCCGGCGACGGTTGCCCTCCGCGTTTGCCACGTGTACGGTCAGATTGCGTGCGTAACGCACGATTTGGATCTGAATGGCTGTGATTGCTTTTGACTTGTGGTAAATAGGGGAACGGCGCTGGCATTTGTTTTTTACCTGCCATTTGCTCTGCGCGCCGCCCCTGTTCCATCGTCTTCCTTGCGCTCTGCCTCCATTGCTCCTGCGCTAAAGCTTTGCGCGCTCCCCACCTGTTCGTTGACAATGAAGAAAGTGGCGGGCAACAAGCGCTCTGCCTCGACTGCTGCCGCCGCGCCCGATGCGGCGGCGATGAAGGGGAAGAAGACTGCGGCTGCGCATCTGCGGCCGCCGTCGACCTCAAGAAGACCAATGGGATTGGATGAAATCCACCCTGAAGGAGGCGCAGCTGGACAAGCTGCGCGAGGAGGATTGCTGCCACCTTCCGACCAGCTCTTCGTCCGCGCACCTTCGCCCAAGGAGGTACTTCCCGAGCCTCGCGCTAACGAGCGCGTCTGTTTCGCGGAGTTTTTGCCTAGGGGTTTCTCGCTCCCCCTCCATGATTTTGTGCGAGGTTTGCTTTTTGCCTACGGGGTGCAGATCCATGATCTCACCCCGAACGGTATTCTGCACATTGCGTGTTTCATCACGCTGTGCGAGTGTTTTTTGGGTGTTGCTCCGAGTTGGGCATTATGGAAGTCCATCTTCATGGTCCGGCCAACAACCGAGGCGGCCGAACCTATCCAGTCGGAGGCCTGCAGATCCAAGTGCGCAGCGACACCCGGTACTTCGCCCTGAAGCCAGTCGACTCGGCGCAGGGGTGGAGGAAGAGGTGGTTCTATGTGCGAGTCGACCAGGATGGGCCCCAGCATTTTCGACTGCTGGTATAGCCGCTAGGACGAAAGCCTGGGACCATGAGCTTTCGACTGAAGAAGTGGCGGAAGCAGCGCCCTGCTGGAGACAATTGGAGGGCTCCTTAACAGCGTCACGGGTGTGCATCTGATTGCCACCTTTGTGAAGATGCGGGTATGGCCGCTCCGCGCTCGTGCCCACCCAATGTGGGAGTACGAAGGTCCCCTCGACTCCACTCGAATGAGCAAGGAGGAGCTGTCTAGGAGTGAACTGGTGGCACATGTGCGGTCCATCACCAGTACAAAACAAAGCGAGCCCTGCAATGTCGACTGCCCAGTCGATCCTTATGGGGCTGAAAAGCCTTTGCCAGAGGTTAGTGAATCTTTCGAGTCTATGATCTCTGTTTTTGTTATCCTTCTGTGCATCTTTTTGACTTTCGACTGCTATATTTTGTATGCAGGGCCACTCGACTACCTCAACCCTTCCTCCTCTTCCCGAAGATGGCCCAACTTATGAAACAGAGGTGACAGTAGAAGCGAAGGGAGGGGATGAATCGCCTCTACCTTCGGCTACCACTTCACCCACAGAAGAGGTTGAAGAGGAAGGGGTAGAGGAAGCACAGGGCAAGGAGCCTACCGCGACTGAGGATGTTAGCGAGGTTCCTGCTCGCAAGCGCCGTCGGGCAGCCCAAGTTATGTCTTCTTCCACGAGCTCACCCGCGAGGAATCGGATGTGAGGGATGATGGAAACTCAGGTTCGTCTCCTACGACCACAGCTGCTCCCTTGGACGTGAGTCCTTTGAGCTCGGCTCCTCCTCCTCCTCAGTCGGGTGGGGAGCTACTTTTTGGAGGCCCAAACTTTGACGAGCTCGACACTGAGGATGAAGAAGAGCACAGGTTTGCTCCTTTTTGTACTAAATTTTTTTTATGAGTTGAGTACTGTTTCTTTATGTTGCATGTCTTTCGGTCACTTGCAGTGCTGAGACTGTGCGACCTCCAACTCCTCCAACCGAGAGAGCTCCGACTCCAGACCAGCCAGAAGCTTCCCCTGTTGCGGCTGAGGTTGTGAGAACAGTAGCCACGGCTACTACCTTTGAAGCCGCCAAGATCGCGAGTTCGTCAACTCCGCAAATTGGGACTTCTGCTGCCAAGCCTGCGCCTTGGGTTGAACACGTAAGTGTCTTTTGTCGAGTCTTCATTCTAGGATTTATTTGTGTATAGCTTATGCTGGTTCCATTGTGCATGCAGCCCTTCTACCTCAACCTGGTTGAATCAGGCAAGGCTTTTGTCCAGGTTGAACAAGAGAGGGACAACCTACGCGCTGCCATGGAGCAACTCAGCCGTAAGTGTGTTTGACTTCTGTATGTCCTTGCTTTGTCGATTGTGAATGACATCTGTCCATCTATCTCAGGTGACAAGGCAACCGCTGAGTCTCGGGTTAAAGAGCTAGAAGAGGCACTCGCCAAACAGCGGGCTGAGTCGAAGAAGGCCTTGGATGATGCCAAGGACTCCGCCGCTTTGCGCGAGAAGAATTATGCTGAGCGCCTGGCGAGCCTCACCCGAGACGTAGGCGGTGAGTTGAATCTTTCACTTTTTGCCTACTTCTTTTTGCCACTGAATAGTATGTAACATTTTCTGTTACTTCTGCTTTTTTGAAGGAGCTGTTGGCGCACCGGCACCTGTAGACCAATCGAGTGTCGATTTGTCCCTTGACCGCGCAATCGGCGACCTGGATGTCGTCTCCACCCAAGCCAAGGACGCACTCGCCAAGTCTACGAGCACGCTCGGCGCCGTGTTCAAGGATGTGTTCCCATCTAGCCAACCTCCTTCGACTGTGGATGGCTTCGCAGACGTCCTGGGCCCGGGAACTTCGACTATGGCGAACTTTGCTCGCACTTTGACGGTACGCGGCTCAGAGACCACCCTCAAACTCCTTTTAGGTCATGGGATAGAGGGTGACTTCGAAACCGCTCTGTCTTCTTTCCCTCGTAAGCCTGGCGGGAAACTGGTATCCCTAAAGCATTTAAACGAGCCAACCGCAAAGTTGGCTGAAATTTTTATGGCCACAATGGAGCGCCGGGCAGATGTAATACCCATGGCATTTAAAAATAATTAAAAGTCTAACCTAATTAATTGTGTGTCTAATTACATGAGATTTTATTTTGTCAACACATTTAAATAAGCCTTGCACACCAACCAGTAGAAGTCTTTGTTTTACATGCATGGAAGTAGCACCCACGTACACTCTTGTCAGCATGCATCGATGGAGCAGCTCATGCATGCCCTGCTAATCATGTTGTTTGCGTACCGATTTGGTTAGCTTAGCTAAGATTGAGATCAGCCTTTCATCAGCTTGTACTGCTAGCGGATAGGCTTGTACTACATGTACTGCGCACCAGATATTTTGCATGCAAGCTTAGGTGAGAAGGATCGAGCAGGGTACGTGTTAAGCTCTGGTTACAGGAGGTAGTACGTGTCGCTAGCAGATAGATGCATGCGTACTCAGGAAGGTAGCAACAGGGATGGAGGCGCTCGCATGCACGTAGCTGGGAGGAAATATCTAGCCCGCGCTTACCCTTTGAGCTAAATAGAGGACCAGGTGCTGCCATCAGAAGCACATCGGGCAGCGTTTAGACTGACAAATAGAATCAAGTGCTGATCAGGCAAGTGGTACCTCTGCTACTCCTAACTTTCATCGTTGTTGCTTCGTTGAGATCCTATATTATGGAGGAGATGTTGTTTGATTATGTCTCCTCACTTCTGGTCGTACTATCCGTGGGATGGTCTCGGCGCTTGTTATGCGCTGTTGTTGGTCTGATACTATCCGAGATGAAGGTGCGATAATAAATAAGAAATCATCATAAGTTTAGTTGGACTCACACGGTGTCGTGGGAATTGATATCTCGATTTTGTATCAGCAATCTCTTTATTTTTCCACATGGCAACTTCTCTTCATATTGGTGTCACGACTGCAAACATATTGTACCGGTCACGGTTCAGGTATGGGACTGTCTGAGTTCTCCAATGGGAACGACACTTGGTCCGAACAGGGCATCGGCGATGGATCCGTGGGAGCGGCCCATACTAGTAAGTCAAGTCGTCGTGTCCCGGCGGGTAAAAGGGCTCTGCTCGTTCTGGAATCCTGTGCGGTTCTGGTCGAGGCTGTCGACGTCGGAGTACCCCTCTTAAGAGCGTAAAAGTGTGAATATTCACCCCTGTGAGTCCCGGGTTGGGAACCTTGCTGGTCACATGTGATACCAATTATTCCTTTATCCATTTCTGTTATACGTCCATTGCCACTGTAAAAATCTAGTTCCTTTATATGCCACTCTATTTATCCATGTTTATATCCAGTCCACACAATAATATCTTGTTTATACTCTTTCAATATTCTTTTGCTCATATTCCATCGTTGTGAAATCTTGCTTTCATGCTCCTTTGTTGAATAGTATGTACTACTTGCTGAGTATGATTTATCGTACTCACCCTTGCTTCACTTTGTTTTTGGATGATCAGAGTGCGCAGCAGAAGACGTCGTCGTTCGAGGAGTAGGCTGGACCAGTGGGTGGGATACGAGTAGAGAATTTCTTGTAAATGTATAAATCCTGTAAATAAATATTGAGCTGTTGAGATCCACTGTGCTGGTTTTATGCCTGCTTTTCTAGCCGTTCGCGTGTATAGACTTTCGGGTCTATAGACGTGCGGCGGCTGTCATCCTTCCGGGCCGGGTCTCGGGGCGTGACAGCAGCAGAGGTCGCCGCTCGTGCGAGTAGGGCTAGGTCAGAGTCAATGTCTGAGAAGTAGGGCAGCCGTGCCTTTGATGTCTTGTAATTAAACTTATGACCATGCGAGTATGCATGTGTTTTTGCTACCTTTGTATGAATTTATGTTCCTTGTTATGATTCTGCTTGTAAAGCTGCGTGTTGTTACTCGCCTAAGCTTTGTGATGAGTTTCTTATGAAACTTTTATGATGCTTGGAACAGAAACGGCCAGCCGCCACTTCATCCAGTTCGTCGCGGCATCATGCCCCTACTCGATCTCGAGCTCAGGCGGCAAACGATGCCGCAGTAATACGTTATATGAAGGCTCGACTCGCGAGACAAGAGCAAGAGCTGGCGAGTGCCCGAAGCGAGCTAGAAAGGATGAGGGCAAGGCCTGCTTTACCCACCCAACGGGAGGAATATGTGCTTGGCGAGATGGAGATCGTGAACAGACAGCTCGAGTGTAAGCATGACTGTCTTGATCTTATGAGTTCACGGCCTGTTCTTTTTTGTTCACCCAACTTGTGTTGTTGCAGGTTTTGTTCAAGATTTCCAAGCGGAGCAGGCTCGCGTGGATGAGCAGTTGAACATGGCAACTGACGAACCCACGACTGGCCGCCAGCACTTTCGATTGGATAGACACCGAGCACGCATACTCGCGACCCTTCAGGATCGGGTGTGGCGGAGCACTATGCTGCTTGAGTTATGCAGGTCGGCCTTCAGTCGAATCAACCAGATGCTTTTTCCAGCTGGGCCGCAACCTCAAGGAATCCACGCGTTACTCGAGCTCTTCCGGTCAACAGGTTCCATTCGAGGCTTTATCACCCAGAAGCTTGTGGATGGCGCCAACGCAACCATGGCATATCTCCGAAGTCAACGTCCAAATTTGCAGCTACGTCCACCTACGCCTGGATCGTCCTTGTCCCAGTCGAATCTTGACGATACATTCGATCATGCGAGGACATTGGTTGATTGCTATCATGCGCAACTTATGGGCCCTGTACTTCCAGCAAAGGACGAACCGGAAGATTAGGGTATTTATGTATAGGGAACAACCCCCGAGTGTAAATTTGCCACTTGTACGTAGTGCTTATTTGTTTATGTGTATGTATGCAGCCCCCGAGTGTATTGAGTGGGGTTTATGAGAAATTACTTAATATGGAACATGAATTGCACAGCCCCGAGTGCTCGAGTAGGGCTATGAATTTTATGAGAGTTGAAGCTTCAACTTATGCCTACAGGCTCAGCCCCCGAGTGATTGATTGGGGTTGAGCAACTTTTTCCTTTGTGTTTAGTTTTATGATCCAGCCCCCGAGTATTCGAGTGTGGCTGGAGTATTATGTTTGAAGGAGCAAAACCTTTTATGTTATGAGGTAGCTCAGCCCCCGAGCATACGGGTGAGGCTAAGTTTGTGCTGATAAGTTATGCGAGTAGTAAGCAGGAAAAGAATAAGGAATTTATTGACTATATTCCATTTATGAATGTTAGGCTGTAGGCCGCCTCATTAAAAACCTTCCAGTCCCTTAGGTACCCTGGTAAGGAAAAGAGCGTGTCTGAAACCTGCAGCCATCCGATGTATGAGCCTATTACATTATGCGACTGAGCAATCTAAGCATGGAAACGGCGCAGCTGCGCAACGTTCCAAGGATTGTGGGAGAGTTCGCCGGTCTTCGCGTGCTTCAGTCTGTATGTTCCACCACCAATGACCTCGGTGATGATGAAGGGTCCTTCCCATGTAGAAGCAAGTTTATGCACCTTCTTTTGCTTCAGTCGAAGTACCAAGTCGCCCACCTCGAAGGACCTGGTACGCAGTCGACGGCTGTGGTAGTTGCGTAGATCTTGCTGGTAGACAGCTGTGCGTGCTAGCGCCGTGTTGCGTGCTTCTTCAAGCAAGTCGACTGCATCTTCGAGTGCTTCATCTGCATCTTCTTCATTGTATGCTTCAACCCTTGGTGCGTTGAACCTTACATCTGATGGCAGGATTGCCTCTGCGCCGTAGACCATGAAGAATGGAGTGAATTGCGTTGAGGCATTGGGTGTTGTGCGTAGGCTCCATAGCACAGACTAGAGCTCTTCTACCCAAGCACCCGCAGCCCTTTTGAGTGGCACCAGGAGGCGCTTCTTGCTTCCACTCGTCACAAGCCCATTGGCCTTTTCGACTTGGCCGTTTGATTGAGGGTGCGCCACAGATGCATAATTGAGCGTGATATCTTGCTTTTTGCAGAAGGATTTGAATTCCTCAGCCGTGAAGTTTGTACCGTTGTCAGTGATGATGCTACTTGGCACACCAAAGCGGTATATGATGGATTTTATGAAATTGACTGCTGTAGTGGCAGTCGAACTTGTGATGGGTACTGCTTCAATCCACTTGGTGAACTTGTCGACCGCCACCAGAAGGTGAGTATGCCCTCCATGGGAGGATTTTTTGAGTGGCCCAACCATATCGAGCCCCCACTGGGCGAAGGGCCAGGCCAGTGGTATTGTCTTCAGCGCCGATGCGGGTGCATGCGGCTTTGTGGAGAATTTTTGACAACCGATGCACCTTTTGACTATGTCCTCCGCGTCTTTGAGTGCTGTGGGCCAGTAGAAGCCTGCGCGAAAGGCTTTGGCTACGAGTGATCGACTGCTGGCGTGATGCCCGCAAGTACCTGCATGAATATCACGAAGGATGGTGTAACACCCCAAAAATTTGGATCCCGAATTTAGTGGTGTTTTCCCCACACCCGAAAAACTTTTCCCTCGTATCTCAAAATTTATTTTTGCCCTCAGGTGCTAGATGATGCCCTCGTGATCTTCTTCTCTAAAATAATTCCAGGAAATCTCCGGTGATTTCTTTGCCACTCCGAAAACCTCCGCTAGGGTTTTTCCTAAAAACCTCATAGCCTAAATATTTCCTGCAAGTGTTGTTTAGGGAATTGTTTCCCCCAACTTCTCCTCTCCATCACTCCTCACAAAACCAGAAGATGTATCTCATGCCATTGCCTACACCCACCAAGGTGACATGATTATTTTGAGCCACCTATCCACCACTCCTTCTTACACCCACTAATAACCACAAAATATCTTCATGCCAACTCAACACCTGGATGACCCAAGAGCCATGTGAATTCCTCACATGGGATAAATATCCCAACCAGCCTTATCCTTCTCATAGTTCTTTTATCAAATAAAATCCCTCCACCTAGTTGTTGGGGTGACATAAGTGCCATGCCCCAAAGTGTACCCACATTTTTTGGAAGGATGCAAGTGCCCCCTTGTGTGCATTCTTTCTGCATGTTTGGTTGTGAGACACCACCTACTTCCCTGGTCTCTCTTATAGCTCCTAGGTGAATTGCATGCACCTAAAACCCCATGCTCTAAATCCTATCAAGACATGATCATGTCACAAACCCCTTTCGGTAGTTTTTTTCGAACAACCTACCTAGGGTGCACCATTTGATCTCAAAGTCCAGAAACCATCTCCCCACATACAAACCTAACCACTGGAATTTTTCTGGATTTTTTTTTATTGAAAAGTTCATTGAGGCATTTCGTCGAACACCTTGTGAGCATAGTTTATATCCAATTTTGCTTTGCTTAACCTAAGCTTGCTTAAGGCCGTGATCGGTGCCTAATCCTGCCCCAGCGTGTTCCGCGTGCTCCACTGCTCAGCCAGCTCGCCGTTCTTATCCTCTCCACCGTCTTCTGTAGCCGGAGGTCGTCATCGATGACCTCAAGCCACCATTGATGGCCGAGCTGCCTCCCTCCTCTCCCTGGCTATAAAAGCACCCCAAGCCCCCCCCCCCCCCCCTCTGGTTGCACACCACCGCTCACAGCACTCACTCCCTCCCTCCAGGCCTCTCTCATTCGAGTTCCTCGAAGGAACGAGCTCGCAGGAGCTCTACGAGTTCCATGGCCGAAACCCTAAAAGCCCGAGCTAGGGCAAACCATAGCTCCTCCGCCGTCAAGAGAGGCACCTGCGAGCGCGGTGCAGCCCAGACAACCCAACCTCACCGTCGGAGAGACCCCTAGCCCACCCCAGCGCTGCCGCCATCCGCCACCCGAGGTCACCGCCATGGCCGACGCACACGAGCTTGCGTGCTCGAGCCACCCAGCCCCTCCCACGCGCCCCTAGCCTTCCCCGGGCGCGGTGCCTCGCCGCCGTCTCATTTCCGCCGTCGGCCTGTCCCCATGCTGCCCCGACGGACGGCTCCGTCAGCTCCCCGCCATGGCCGTGCGGCCGAAGCTCGAGGAGGCGCACAGGAGGCGCCCCAGCCTCCGGTTCTGCCCCTGCTGGACGCGGTGGGGCACGGCGAGCCCGCCCTGGCCGCCGGCGTCCGCCCCCGGCCGCCCGTTCGCCGGCGCCAAGCTCACCCGAGCCACTGCGTGCGTGCGTGCGGTGTGGCTTCGAGCCAGAAGAAGGAAGAAGAGGGAAAGAAGAAAAGAAAAAAAGGAAAAGGAAAAGGGAAAAGAGAGGGAGAGGCTGACAGGTGGGTCCCGGCCCCACCTGTCAGGTTAAGTGGAAGCGCCCTCGCCGCTTTACGCTTTCCCGCGGAGAAGGCGTATTTGAGGGAAGTGCGCGAGCAGCCCAGCCCAGCGCGCAGCGCAGCGGGCCGTTCGGCCCAGCACGGCCCAACCCCGCGCAAATTTTTTTTTCCCGCGCGGCCTGTTTTCTTTTTCTGGTGAGCGGCAGATAGCTATTCTTCGCACGTCAATATCTCTCGATCCGTAGCTCCGTTTGGGGCGAATCAAATTTGTAAATTCTTAGTTTGAAAAGCTCTGTCCAGTAGTATAGTTGTTACATCTTTGTAAAATACTTGTATGACCAGCATCGTGTGTGCATGCCTAGGATTTTTCCGAAGTACCGGCCGACCGAGACCCTGACCCTCGACGTGTCCGTGACCCTCCAAGCCAAACGGCGTCGATCTTCGGAAGCAAGCTAAACCCTTGCTATGAGCCATTCTGCAATGCTTGTTTGTTTGATTGCTTAATACCATGCCGGGTGTTATGTCTGTCTTCTGTTATATTGTTTATGTCTGTCTCCTGTTCTATTGTTAGGCCTGTCTGCTATTTTATTGCATGTCTGTTTGTTGTCCATATTTTATATGAACCTTGTATTGTTGTATGTATGCCATGTTGCATTTAAATTATTGTGCTACTTCATGACTGCTTATCTGTGCATCACTCACATTCCCGAGACAATGGCCGGTGGTACCGCCTCAGTCAAAGGAATGGGGGAATTATTACAACTGTGCGTCTCGCGCTTGCGGAGCTTTGTTTGCTTCTTTCTTCTTCGCCGAGGTGAGGAGCGGACGAATGTCGTCTTATGATCCTCGGAGTTGGGGGCATTTGCCAAAAGAGTTATTTGCCTTGTCCCTCCGTCAAATATGGTTGGCATAGACCACCCGGACTGCGACGCTTGGGAGCTGACTTTCCATTTGGTTCTTTTTGCCGATATTGCTGACACCACGTCGAGATAACCCTCGAGTGGAATGGATGCTCTCTCATTCTTATGAGTGCTTTTCGGTTCATTCTTTTACGGTGACACCGGCCGGGTCTCCCGCCACCGTCATCCGTTTGAAACATTATGCTATTATTCTGTGAACACTAACCCCCGAGTGACACCGGCCGGGTCTCCCGCCACAGTCACCCGGGCATTGTTATTATTGTTACGTTAATATCTATACCTGCAAGTGTTATGGTTAGTCAAGTGATGTTGTTGTTATGTGCTTACTGTATGTTGCTAATGCCTTGTTGTTTGATGGTATATGATATTGATATCGTGATTATTATGCTGAACTAATCCTCTGTTTTGTGACTTGTGGTGATGAAACTTGATTAAATAAAACACCCCTCCAAACAACGATAGGGTCAGTCCATAGTGCCACTAATCTGAACATCGAAAGCACTACCACTGTCGCTCACATGGGCGGGCCTTGACCTACGTAATCCTATCGAGCCTCCTTTGATGCCACCATTTTGGCAAGTATAGTCGGTTACCATAGTTGGTCGGGGCTAGTCTTGCGAAGGTTCCGGAGCTAGGTGTCGCTCATGGGTTGGGGACGTGCCGGATTCACTTCTGCATAAGGCATATAGTTATGTCGGTGGCTATATAGGGAGTGTCTTGATGGCGTGAACGGTTGAGTGAGTGTATCAGACCGTCTTAAGGACGTGATCCTAAAGTACCGGTTGTTAATGATCCACTTGGATGAGTGAAGTATTGCAACCTCTCGAGAGTGTCAAATCTGGATGTCTAGCCTCGTTCCTGGGATATGGAATAACAGTTCAGT
The DNA here is from genome assembly GCA_947311845.1 of Poa pratensis. Lineage (NCBI taxonomy): Eukaryota > Viridiplantae > Streptophyta > Magnoliopsida > Poales > Poaceae > Poa > Poa pratensis. Next base: position 21,204,724 of record CAMZMU010000075.1, read on the forward strand.
GTCGGTCACACTGTGTGTCCTCGTCGTGTCCGGAGGTTAAACTTAAGATTTGTTTGAAATAATTAATGAACGACCTGATTACACTAAATGAACAAATAAGATGATGCAGGGAATATTGTCGTGAGCTGTTGATGGTTACCATGATTTAGGGATGGCGGTGTGATGCGTTGGGAAGCCTATAGTTAGGCCATAGCCCACATCAAACGTGCATGCCCAGAGTGAAATGATGAGGCCAGTGGGCCTAGCAGTGATCACAGGTGATGTTGTGTATTATTTGGTACCTACTGGGTACACCCGTTTACTCGTCACAGGTAAGCCCCGTGTATGATTGCTGGTACACGATCCAACCCCACCTGGCTTGGACTCTGTACTGGTGATACCCCGTTGCTTGCTTATGACATGTTTGGTTGTCAATGCCATGCTACTTTTATATCATGTATCTAGAGTACACCTTGCCATGTTTAGGAGTCTATTTCCAGTGTATACCTTGTTGCATGATTGTTGGATTGTTTGTGGTGAGGGACGATACTTGCTGAGTGCATAATAATGTACTCACGGGCCTTGTGATTGTGGCCAGGTTTTGTCAAGGATTCACCTACTCCCTTAGCAAGGATTTGAAGCAAGAGCGTGCTAGGATCAGTAGCCCAGCCAGAACCTGTGGAGTGGAGCCGTTCCAAGCCGTAGCCTCTCATATGTCTTCCGCTGCCAGTTAAAACTCTGTATCGTGCCATGCTGGGATTGATATTTCGTCATTCCTTGATGGCCTTGTAAACCATTTGTAGCACTGATGTGCCTGATTGTGTAATGATTTCCATTATGTTACACTGTTGTGACGTGCGGCCAGTTATCTTGGGATGGCGCACGGGACGACTGCCTCTCTGGTGATATGTGCCAGGGAGGGGTGAACACCCCGAAAATTTAGACCGAATTTTAAATTTATTTCTGGGCGCCGGAAAAACTTTTTCGGGTTTCTAAATGTTTTCTTCGAACCAGTTGGTCTTTGATTTGACCTTGGTTTCGATCTCTTAGAAAATTCCCCCACAATCCCCGATCTTTGTCGACCTCCACCATAAATTCCATGACATTGTTTTATCTGTTAAACCGTTGGTTCCAAAATCCTTCCGGTCTATCCCACTAAAGTCTCCACCGCAACTTTAGCTTGGAATAAATTCCACCAAGCTACCATATGCTTCCCTCATACATGTAGATCCCTCCCATGGAAAAATATTTCGTAGTCCCTCACAAGATTCCAAAGTTAAACCCTATTTCCTGTTATGTCGGTTTCAATCCGAAAATTATCCAGACACCTTCTACTCATCCAAAAATTCTACCATTTTGGGGAGACGCATGAATCCACCTCCTGAACATTTCACTCCACTGTCCCAACCTCATTTGAGCAATATTTGAGGTACTTCCCTTGTAGTGCTCTTTTCTTGCCTATTAGCGAATTCCAAAGGAACCCCTCTTTGTATGTCTCCAAAAATTCTACAAAAATTCAGAGATGATCCCTAGGCAGCATGTAACCCATATATGTGAAAATATCCCATACCTTGTTGAGAAAATATTGGACTTTTTCCCTGTTTTTATTTCTGCTCAAAATTTCAATAATTTTGGGAAGCATATAAAAGCCTTTCCCCTTTTCATGAAAACTCCCAAAATAGGTGCACATGACCAGCACCTATCTCAGGGATTTCTTTTGGCTCAAGCCCATTTACCTTAGAACCCCTAAACCTGTTTTTGCTTTTTGGCCGGTATCGTTTTTCAAAATTTTACACAGACGAAGTTTCGAGTTTGCAAAAACTTTAGTCACCAAAGTTGTAGGGTTTTGTTTTTGGCATGCAGCGGTGAAAACCCCATCGCGTTTGGACCCCCGAGTCATCGGGAACGCGCCGATGTCGCCCGTGTCGCGCCCTGGACGCGCGCTTTGCTTAAACCCTAATCTCCGTAACTGCTGTGGACGGTGCCTAATCTCCGGCTGCAGTGCAACCTCGTGCTCTACTGCTGATACAGCCCTCCTCCTTATCCCCTGCCTTTAAACTTGGAAGCAAAGGTGGTGCACCAAACCACCGTCGGTGCAATCAAGCCCCCTCCCTCTCCCTTGCTATCTTGCTATATATAGGACCCCTGTGCCTCCTCTCAACCGTGCACCATTCCCTCTCCTCTCCCCCTCAGCTCTCTGTTCGTTTAGTTGCGTCACGGCGGAGCCCTGCTCTGATGTCGACCGAGGACGTCGCCGTCGTGCACTTGACGGTGGCGAGCTCGGAGCGTGGCCGTGGCTCGATTAAAGGCACAGAGAGACTTCCCCTCGCCTCCTCTACCTTCCCCGCATCCTAAAGGATCTAAACCAGCTCGACGTTCGGGAGCCGCAGCAACGAGTTCGTGCTAGGCAGCCATGGCCGAAGCTCGCGGGCACGGCAGCCCCACGCCCGTGGCTCTCCCCTCCTGGCCGAAGCCTTCCCTGGGCGCGGTGCGGTGCGGCGGTTCCTCTCCTGCCCTCGCCCTGGCTCCCGAGCCACCCCATCGCCGCCGCCGTGCTTCACCCGAGGCCACCATGGCCGTCGCCGTCGTCGACCCATGGCGGTGACCCCAAGGTTCTCCGGCTCCCTGGCCCCATCCCCGGGCGCGGCGCAGCGGCGTGGTTCCGTTCCCGTCACCGGCGTGTGGCTGGGCGGTGCGGAGCGTCGCCGGCGTTGAGCTCCCGAGCTCTCCCGTACGTGAGCAAGCTAGAGCAAGCTGGTAGAGAAGGGTGAACAGTCAACTGATCAGCGTATTTTCGATTTTACGCTTTCCTCAAGCCAAAGCGTATTCTCTGTTTCCCGCTTTCCAGCCCAGAAAACGTGCTCTCTGGAAATGCACGACCCAGCCAGCTCAGCCAACCCGAGCTGCTTATCCGCCGCGCGTGGGCAGCAGTTAGCTAACTGCCGCCCGTCCATATCTTTTGAACCGTAAGTCCGTTTTCGGCGATTCAAATTTCTAAATCTTCGTCTCGACGAGACCTTTCCGGCGGTACTGATATCATCTCATTCCAAAATAGTTCTATGGGGTGCCCTTTGTACGTACATTCCGGAGCCCGCGGAACGGGGCTATCGCTGCCCTACGCCGCGGAATCACCCCGACCTTTCCAAACCCGGAGGATCCCCGTCTTCGAAGGCAAGCTAAACCCTTGCTATGAGCCATCCCGCAATGATTGTTTGTTTGATTGCTTAATACCATTCCGGGTGTTTATGTCTGTCTACTGTTAAATGGTTATGTCTGTCTGCTATTATTGTTGCATGTTTGTTTATTGTCTATACTTTACATGAGCCTTGTATTGTTGTATGTATATCATGTTGCATTTTAAATTGTTGTATTACCTTATGATTGCTATCTGTGCATCACTCACGTTCCCGAGACAATGGCCGGTGGTACCGCCTCAGTCAAAGGAATGGGGGAATTATTACAACTGTGCGTCTCGCGCTTGCGGGGCTTTGTTTGCTTCTTCTTCTTCGCCGAGGTGAGGAGCAGACGAATGTCGTCTTATGATCCTCGGAGTTGGGGGCATTTGCCAAAAAGAGTTATTTGCCTTGTCCCTCCGTCAAATATGGTTGGCATAGACCACCCGGACTGCGACGCTTGGGAGCTGACTTTCCATTTGGTTCTTATTGCCGAGATTGCTGACACCACGTCGGGGTAACCCTCGAGTGGAATGGATGCTCTCCCATTTTTATGAGTGCTTTTCGGTTCATTCTTTTACGGTGACACCGGCCGGGTCTCCCGCCACCGTCATCCGTTTGAAACATTATGCTATTATTCTGTGAACACTAACCCCCGAGTGACACCGGCCGGGTCTCCCGCCACAGTCACCCGGGTATTATTATTATTGTTATGTTGATATCTATACATGCAAGTATTATGTTGCTAATGCCTTGTTGTGGTTATATGTTATTGATGTCGTGATTATTATGCTGGACTAATCCTCTGTTTTGAGACTTGTGGTGATAAAACTTGATTAAATGAAACATCCCTCCAAATAACGATAAGGTCTGTTCATAGTGCCACTAATCTGAACCCTTGCATGCGATATCACCGTTGTCTCATGGAAACCGTGACCTAGTAGGTTGTTGAGCCCCTTTTGTGCCATCCATTGGGCGCAGTCGTTCGGTTGCGCTGTCCGAGGGGAGTGGTCGACAGGCACGGGTTCGACTGTGATAGGGAGTCCGGAGCTAGGCATACCCGGTAGCGCCGGGGGATGTGCCGGATTTACTTGCCCGTTGTGCCACGCGCATAGGGTGGTGCAGGAGAGTGTCTTAGCAAGTGGACCGTCATGTGAGTGTATTTTGCTTAGTACGACTTTGGGCGTGATAAACCTGAAGTGTCGGCTGAGTGGGGTGCATTCTGATAGGTGGTAAAGCAAACTCTCGAGAGCATCAACCTAGCCAGCTAGCCCCGTTCCTGGGATATGGAACAGCAGTTCAGTGTCGGTCACACTGTGTGTCCTCGTCGTGTCCGGAGGTTAAACTTAAGATTTGTTTGAAATAATTAATGAACGACCTGATTACACTAAATGAACAAATAAGATGATGCAGGGAATATTGTCGTGAGCTGTTGATGGTTACCATGATTTAGGGATGGCGGTGTGATGCGTTGGGAAGCCTATAGTTAGGCCATAGCCCACATCAACCGTGCATGCCCAGAGTTGAGAGAAGAGGCCAGAGGGCCTAGCAGTGATCACAGGTGATGTTGTGTATTATTTGGTACCTACTTGGTACACCCGTTTACTCGTCACAGGTAAGCCCCTTGTATGATTGCTGGTACACGATCCAACCCCACCTGGCTTGGACTCTGTACTAGTGATACCCCCGTTGCTTGCTTATGACATGTTTGGTTGTCAATGCCATGCTACTTTTATGTCATGTATCTAGATTACACCTTGCCATGTTTAGGAGTTATTTCCAGTATATACCTTGTTGCATGATTGTTGGATTGTTTGTAGTGAGTGGCGATACTTGCTGAGTGCATAATAATGTACTCACGGGCCTTGTGATTGTGGCCAGGTTTTGTCGAGGATTCATCTTCCACCTTAGTAAGGATTTGAAGCAAGAGCGTGCTAGGATCAGTAGCCCAGCCAGAACCTGTGGAGTGGAGCCGCTCCAAGCCGTAGCCTCTCATATGTCTTCCGCTGCCAGTTAAAACTCTGTATCGTGCCATGCTGGGATTGATATTTTGTCATTCCTTGATGGCCTTGTAAACCATTTGTAGCACTGATGTGCCTGATTGTGTAATGATTTCCATTATGTTACACTGTTGTGACGTGCGGCCAGTTATCTTGGGATGGCGCACGGGACGACTGCCTCTCTGGTAATATGCCAGGGAGGGGTGTCACAGACATGGTATCAGAGCACCAGGCTGGCTGTAGACTACCCTAGCATGGAAAGCTCAACCGTACTATTTGCCGACAAGGAGCCCGATGGATTTGACCCATCTCCGCCTAACCGGCATGGCTAATGTTGGTCAACAGTATGGTGCAGTAGGACTTGTCCCAATCCCTGAGTGAGGCTCGCCGGTTTCTTCCATGAGAAGGAATCGACACTACCCATTAGTATGAGACCCAGTCCTAGCTGCCATATAACCCACCCTTGCCTGCTACCCTTTGCAACCCAACTCTCTTGAAGCAGATCCCGTTCCGGAATCTTGCGCTCTCCTCCCTCCCAAGTACCTTAGCTTGAGGTTGTAGATGGAACCTACCCTTGTTTTCGAGACCACCGCTGAGTTTCGCCCCGGTTTTCCACCTCTGCTGTGGGAAGCTGCTCGCGACATTCTTGGTTGTGTTTCTCGGCCGGTGTACCATGTATATCGGTCTAACCTCTCCTCCTGCGTGAGCGAGTATCATGCCGATGTGTATGTCGCCACGAGTGCCTTAGGAAGCGCGGCGCCATATGTGATTCAAAGCCACTTCGTAGATTCCCCTGAGATGGCTCTCCAAGTTGCAGCTTGGAAGTGTCTCGCTCGTTTGCGGTACTTTGAAGCCGCGACAGAACCTCCCGCGTCTCGCTTCTTCCCGCCAAGATCCCTTGCAAGCCCCAGCAATCCCATGGTAAGCATCGAAGTGATGCTCAACTCAACCTTGTCCCACCTCGAAGCCTACACCACCGCCTTGGAGAGCATTCTTGCCTACCACTTGGAGGAATGCCATTCCAATAGGCAAGCCCTTGCCCGAGTCCCGCAGCCCACTGACAAGAGCCCAGTGGATACCAAGCTTTGCGTAGGACCAAAACCGCAAGGTCCAGAAGGCAACAAAGTGGATGCCCAGACCAAGTCCCCACCAAGTGAGGAGTCCTAAGTTGGTAGGTGAGAGTTTGTGAGGTTGTTTGTTTCCCTTATGTTGGTTGTAATGCAAGATTGTTGTCTGTTTCCTGGTTGATGTCGAATCAGCCGAAATAAAACTTGGTATTCTTATCCTCTGGTTAGCCACTTGGTTGACACATGATGGAATATCATGCCTTTCTTTAGTTAAAGGTTTGGAAGAAAAGACAGATCACTTAAAACAGGGACAGTCTATGTGAACCCAGACGCATATACCCACCTGTGAGTTAATGCAAACTTTGAATGGGATTATTTTGTAGTATGCAAATTATTTTGTGTGTGTTGCACAAGTTTAACTATTAAGTGGAAGTATTTGATGAGACACTGTAACCACGGTGTCCCGCTCACTTAATGTTGGCTCGCGCATAGGTTTGAAAAACTCCTACATGTAGTACCCCAAGGTTCCTCACCCAATATGAACCTTGTGACAACCCATGTTAAAGTAAGGGCCCAAGCCCTCCACGATGACCCCCCATCACAAGCTTTAGTATGCTTGTTGAGTGTCCTCATCGCTGGAACACAGAAGGATTTTTGTAAGAGTGTTTTCTGTCTATGTTTGCCCGTGCTTGCCTATACGGTATGGTTGAAATGATTATGCCATACTGCTGCAGCCGTTTTGTTTTGGGCCATAAAATGCAGAAATGTTTTATAAAATGATGTTTTGCTACAAGTAGAAATTCGCCTACCCATGCTTGTATCCCTGCCATTTAATCTTGCTGCAAGACACGAACTGTACACGGATGGACAATTTCCGAAATTGATGATGCAAGTTCTACTCCAACTGGGACACCGCGACTACTTCAACGTGAAGAGGTACCCCGAGACGTGTTATTTTCCTCGTATCCCGGAGTTCTATAGGGAAAATTTCTTTGCAAAAACAAACTTTGGGAATGGCTCTATCCCACAAAATTTTGGTGTTTGTGATCCCACCCTTGTGGCGCGAACATCGTTGTTTGAAAACAAACCTTGTTTCTTTTTCCGAACCGGTATATACATGAAAGGGGCACCTGCCATGTATGTATAGCTTTGGAAAAATAAAACCTTTTGTTGTACGCACATGAAAGGGGCACCTGTTGTGTGTGTATAACTTGTCAAAAATAAAACCTTAGGAGAAGGTTATGATTAGCATATCCCTGCCTTTTGTTTATAAAGGTTTTTGAGTTCTTACTCACCCCAGTTGATCTTGTTAGATTATTTGATAATTTGGTTGTAGATCTTGTTTGATCTTGCCCTGTTTGTGCAAAACCTTAGATTTTAAATTCATAAGCATGTGAGTAGATCCTATGTTGTTTGATTGTATGAGCCCTACCATGCCATCCCTAGAATGCATTCAGTGCGATAAAAATATCGAGCCTTGAGATACCTGGTTTTAGGAAAATCTCGTTGAGTGTTGATCTTTCTATGCGATTCCAATTATAGTGGTTGTAGAAAAGTTTACGCAAAAGGGTTTTAAATATAGGGGTATATTAAGACCGTACAAGAAATATCTTGTATAACCCCGGGAATCTCTATAAGTCTCCGAATCTCGGGACGAGATTCTTTTTAAGGGGGGAAGGTTTGTAACACCCCGAAAATTTAGACCGAATTTTAAATTTATTTTGGACGCCGGAAAAACTTTTTCGGGTTTCTAAATGTTTTCTTCGAACCAGTTGGTCTTTGATTTGACCTTGGTTTCGATCTCTTAGAAAATTCCCCACAATCCCGATCTTTGTCGACCTCCACCATAAATTCCATGACATTGTTTTATCTGTTAAACCGTTGGTTCCAAAATCCTTCCGGTCTATCCCACTAAAGTCTCCACCGCAACTTTAGCTTGGAATAAATTCCACCAAGCTACCATATGCTTCCCTCATACATGTAGATCACTCCCATGGAAAAATATTTCGTAGTCCCTCACAAGATTCCAAAGTTAAACCCTATTTCCTGTTATGTCGGTTTCAATCCGAAAATTATCCAGACACCTTCCACTCATCCAAAAATTCTACCATTTTGGGGAGACGCATGAATCCACCTCCTGAACATTTCACTCCACTGTCCCAACCTCATTTGAGCAATATTTGAGGTACTTCCTTTGTAGTGCTCTTTTCTTGCCTATTAGCAAATTCCAAAGGAACCCCTCTTTGTATGTCTCCAAAAATTCTACAAAAATTCAGAGATGATCCCTAGGCAGCATGTAACCCATATATGTGAAAATATCCCATACCTTGTTGAGAAAATATTGGACTTTTTCCCTGTTTTTATTTCTGCTCAAAATTTCAATAATTTTGGGAAGCATATAAAAGCCTTTCCCCTTTTCATGAAAACTCCCAAAATAGGTGCACATGACCAGCACCTATCTCAGGGATTTCTTTTGGCTCAAGCCCATTTACCTTAGAACCCCTAAACCTGTTTTTGCTTTTTGGCCGGTATCGTTTTTCAAAATTTTACACAGACGAAGTTTCGAGTTTGCAAAAACTTTAGTCACCAAAGTTGTAGGGTTTTGTTTTTGGCATGCAGCGGTGAAAACCCCATCGCGTTTGGACCCCCGAGTCATCGGGAACGCGCCGATGTCGCCCGTGTCGCGCCCTGGACGCGCGCTTTGCTTAAACCCTAATCTCCGTAACTGCTGTGGACGGTGCCTAATCTCCGGCTGCAGTGCAACCTCGTGCTCTACTGCTGATACAGCCCTCCTCCTTATCCCCTGCTTTAAACTTGGAAGCAAAGGTGGTGCACCAAACCACCGTCGGTGCAATCAAGCCCCCTCCCTCTCCCTTGCTATCTTGCTATATATAGGACCCCTGTGCCTCCTCTCAACGTGCACCATTCCCTCTCCTCTCCCCCTCAGCTCTCTGTTCGTTTAGTTGCGTCACGGCGGAGCCCTGCTCCGATGTCGACCGAGGACGTCGCCGTCGTGCACTTGACGGTGGCGAGCTCGAAGCGTGGCCGTGGCTCGATTAAAGGCACAGAGAGACTTCCCCTCGCCTCCTCTACCTTCCCCGCATCCTAAAGGATCTAAACCAGCTCGACGTTCGGGAGCCGCAGCAACGAGTTCGTGCTAGGCAGCCATGGCCGAAGCTCGCGGGCACGGCAGCCCCACGCCCGTGGCTCTCCCCTCCTGGCCGAAGCCTTCCCTGGGCGCGGTGCGGTGCGGCGGTTCCTCTCCTGCCCTCGCCCTGGCTCCCGAGCCACCCCATCGCCGCCGCCGTGCTTCACCCGAGGCCACCATGGCGTCGCCGTCGTCGACCCATGGCGGTGACCCCAAGGTTCTCCGGCTCCCTGGCCCCATCCCCGGGCGCGGCGCAGCGGCGTGGTTCCGTTCCCGTCACCGGCGTGTGGCTGGGCGGTGCGGAGCGTCGCCGGCGTTGAGCTCCCGAGCTCTCCCGTACGTGAGCAAGCTAGAGCAAGCTGGTAGAGAAGGGTGAACAGTCAACTGATCAGCGTATTTTCGATTTTACGCTTTCCTCAAGCCAAAGCGTATTCTCTGTTTCCCGCTTTCCAGCCCAGAAAACGTGCTCTCTGGAAATGCACGACCCAGCCAGCTCAGCCAACCCGAGCTGCATATCCGCCGCGCGTGGCAGCAGTTAGCTAACTGCCGCCCGTCCATATCTTTTGAACCGTAAGTCCGTTTTCGGCGATTCAAATTTCTAAATCTTCGTCTCGACGAGACCTTTCCGGCGGTACTGATATCATATCATTCCAAAATAGTTCTATGGGGTGCCCTTTGTACGTACATTCCGGAGCCCGCGGAACGGGGCTATCGCTGCCCTACGCCGCGGAATCACCCCGACCTTTCCAAACCCGGAGGATCCCCGTCTTCGAAGGCAAGCTAAACCCTTGCTATGAGCCATCCCGCAATGATTGTTTGTTTGATTGCTTAATACCATGCCGGGTGTATGTCTGTCTTCGTTATTGATATATCTGTCTGCTATTATCATTGCATGTCTGTTTATTGTCTGTACTTTACATGAGCCTTGTATTGTTGTATGTATATCATGTTGCATTTAAATTGTTGTATTACCTTATGATTGCTATCTGTGCATCACTCACATTCCCGAGACAATGGCCGGTGGTACCGCCTCAGTCAAAGGAATGGGGGAATTATATACAACTGTGCGTCTCGCGCTTGCGGGGCTTTGTTTGCTTCTTTCTTCTTCGCCGAGGTGAGGAGCGGACGAATGTCGTCTTATGATCCTCGGAGTTGGGGGCATTTGCCAAAAGAGTTATTTGCCTTGTCCCTCCGTCAAATATGGTTGGCATAGACCACCCGGACTGCGACGCTTGGGAGCTGACTTTCCATTTGGTTCTTTTGCCGAGATTGCTGACACCACGTCGGGGTAACCCTCTAGTTGAATGGATGCTCTCTCATTTTTATGAGTGCTTTTCGGTTCATTCTTTTACGGTGACACCGGCGGGTCTCCCGCCACCGTCATCCGTTTGAACATTTATGTTATTCTGTGAACACTAACCCCCGAGTGACACCGGCCGGGTCTCCCGCCACAGTCACCCGGGCATTGTTATTATTGTTACGTTAATATCTATACCTGCAAGTGTTATGGTTATTCAAGTGATGTTGTTATGTGCTTACTGTATGTTGCTAATGCCTTGTTGTTTGACGGTATATGATATTGATATCGTGATGATTATGCTGGACTAATCCTCTGTTTTGTGACTTGTGGTGATGAAACTTGATTAAATAAAACACCCCTCCAAACAACGATAGGGTCAGTCCATAGTGCCACTAATCTGAACATCGAAAGCACTACCACTGTCGCTCACATGGGCGGGCCTTGACCTACGTAATCCTATTGAGCCTCCTTTGATGCCACCATTTTGGCAAGTCTAGTCGGTTACCTTTGTGGTCGGGGCTAGTCTTGTGAAGGTTCCGGAGCTAGGCGTCGCTCATCTGTTGGGGGCGTGCCGGATTCACTTCGTCATAAGACACAGAGTTGTGTCGGTAGCTATACAGGGAGTGTCTTGGTAGCGTGAACGGTCAGGTGAGTGTATCTTGCTGAGTTCGTCCTAGGGGTGAAATCCTAAAGTACCGGCTCAGTGTGGTGCACTTAGGTGGGTGGTATATGCAACCTCTCGAGAGTGTCAATCTAGCAGCTAGCCTTGTTCCTGGGTTATGGAACAACAGTTCAGTGTCGGTCACACTG